>CAUJNA010000047.1:137500-165000 GCA_963377175.1 Effrenium voratum | reverse complement strand
CTGCCAAACCGAATCTTGCACTTGTTGGGCAGCAACGGTTGAAACCTCAGGCCCCGCGAGGGTTCCAAGTTAAACATTTGTTGCTGGTGACTTCTCCTTCGGCCGGATCGCGCCCGAGACGTGACTCCCATAGAGAGGCTCAAATCTCAAGCCAGCTTCGCCATGCTCTTGAGACGTTGGGATGGACCGGTCCGCTCCAAACTTCCCAACGCAGGTTTCCTCGCCAGTGAGATGGGCAGTTCAAGTCGGGGGCCTGTTGTGTGGCGCTATCCATTTTCTCCAAATGTTCCTGGGTGCCCTTTCCTTCATTTGGCCCTGTCCTCGCGACAAAATGATGCCTTGTCTCGCCAAAAGCCTTGCGAAACATCTGGAAAGCCTTTAGTTCAGTTCCCCTTAGTGGACCCCGGATTTTTTTAATCCCAGGTTATGAATCTGGGGGCGTTCCCCTCTGGTCTGGTTCCCCCCATTTTAGCCCCCGGTCAGGCGGGCAGCTGGATCCAGGCCGGGGACCTGGTGGATGGCCCGGAGCCCGAAACTTGCCACCGGAATCCAACCCACCAATGGAACTCCGGGGTGACTCAAATCAGAGCTCGGATGATGTCCAGTCCACTTTGGCATTTTTGGGTGGAATTCCTGTAAAGTTGGAAAACATGAGAATCCACTGGGACAACACGGAAAGGTCGTTCTCGGGTGTGATGTCCACGCACGAAATGGTGTGAACCTTCCTGTGAGTTGCCCCCAGCCTTCAAGCTTGGAATGCTTGCACCCCAACCCAAGCAAAAGCATGCGCCAATGTTCAAGGGCTTAGCTTCTTGCGGAGAAGGAGATACAGATGCCGACATTGCCCCGTTTCCCCATCCACACACTTTTCCCATTGCACATGTCTGCGAATCTTCAGTTTACCAGACAGGTTTCCCCACTTCTGGGAACCCGAGGGATGACCATGGAGGCAACGGGGCATGTTTGAAGCCCGGGCGCCCGCTGGCTTACTTGAGGCTCCGGCAAGCACTCGGAGGCTGCTGCTGGAGGCGCCCTAAGGCCGGGCTGCCCATAGATCGATTCCACACTCAAAGGGGGCCCCCTGATGAGCACTGTCCTTTGGATGAACAAGGCTGGCATGATCTGGAGCGGCCTTGCAAAGGATGGCTCGCGACGAAGAAATTCCTCTATCCCTTGTCCGTGTCAGGAGTTATTCTATTGCACCCAGATGTATGGGCGCGTCCCAAAATTATGTGCCGGAAATGTGGCAGCTTTCCTTCTGGCTCCCTTAAGAATAGGTTTCTTCCGTTCCGTTCCCTTTGTGGGGTCCAACCCCATTTAGCAAGGCCGCACATGCGCTCGCCTAACCTTCATCCGGTCACTGGCTACATGATCTACCAAGTTTCTGTTCAGAGGTGGCTTTATAAAAACGAAGAAACACGTCTAAAAACAAGAGCGACCGGGCCAGGCCAAATTAAAAGTCGCTCTGAACTCCAGAGATTGGGGTCGGCCCAATGCTGAAAGCAGGATGCAAGGAGAGATGAGAGCCGTTTGCTCTCGCAAAGTATGGAACGTGACAGCCATGTGAGCCTTTTTTTGCCATGCATTCGTTTAAGAGGGGGGATGTCTTTTTGTTGCTGAGTAAGCCCTGCGTAGCTAGCGAAGAACTACGTGGGCAGTCTGCGCAGGCTCGAGAAAATCCTGCGGCAGCTTCACGTAGGCATGTTAGCCTGGGTCGCCGAAAAATCCAGCCCGACGCGCCGGAGCAGAAGAAAGGGCTGCGCAATGCTGTTGTCAGTTCTCTGCAAGTGTTTGCGGACGCCTCTCCATGATTTGACGCACCGCTCAGGCATCGCGTAGGCATGGCTTAGTCCTAGCCCGACGCACCCAACCAAAACTCCAATACTCGATTGTTTAGATTGCAATATGATTGAAAAACTGTGATTGACTGACTTTTGCGAAAGAAAAGAAAACGCGTTCAAAACGGAACGCTGCTCTGGCAGCAGAGCCAAAGCAGTACTCTCGGTGTTCCCAAACATGCTGGACCCTGCTGCCAGATCCTTTTTGCGCCGCTTTGGAAAATGGTGCCCGTTTTCGGTGTCCCCCTGACGTCGCGTGATGCGTGCTCCTGTTGCTCTTCCGTGTGGGCGTGATAGAACCTTTGTGTCAAGGGCGTGTGGTGTTCTAATCGATTGTCGCTGGCACTCAAACCAACTCTGGATTTCTGCTGTTGGAAAGTATTCAGTCCGTCGTAGTCCGTCAACCACGTCCGCAAAGATAACAAAAATGGGTATGTTTCAGGACTTTGGACATGCTAGCCTTTGGAATTTGCGAATACTGGAACAGACCAGGGGGCTCGCGTTCCTCGCTTGCCACATGTCCCGCTTGCCTCGGTCCAAGGCACGAATCCTTCACAGTTCCTCACGACCGTCCTGGCCTGGTGGGCATGTGCTGCCACGGCAAGGCGCGGTTCCTATACGCCCCGGGTTTCATTTGCAAAAAATGGATGGCACGACAAACGAGCTGGACGTCCTTCTTTGCGCTTCGTTATTGGGGTGGAGTTTCGCATAGACCAGACCAGTAGTTTTTGGCAGTAGTGTTTTTTTTTTCTGCTTAGTCCGCAAGTGATTTTCACGCATTTTCGTCGCCGCAGAGGACACCATCGGATCCCAGTTCTACATCACGCTGCGTGAGCTTCCCTTCTTGGATGGGAAGCCGGCTGGCTTAGTCGAACGGATGGCACGACCGCTTTTACTGCGCAGGGCTTTTTACGTTGCACGGGCCTCTATCAAAAGCAACGCAATGGTTGTAGCTGACTTGAATATCTGCAAGACGGGAATCAGGAAACCCTTTTGCTTTGGCAATGTTGCCGGCCGAGCTGTCTCTTGCGGCTGAGCTGACTGAGGTTTTGCGTCATCGGCAGGGTGATCAGCGGAATGTGGCTGCCTTGGCATTTTGAAGCTCGCGTTGTCAGCCTTGAGAAGATGCCGATCCAGCACGTTTGCAGCGAGACGGGCTGAGTTGTGTAGCGTTTGAGACGTGGTACTGTAGGTTTCCTCGGCCTTGTTTAGAAACAAATATAGTTGTGTCAGATCAGGAACGTCCTCCGAGCTCAGGCGGACCATCATCCGGGTCGGCAAGATGGCGACAAAGAACGAGCGTCCTGCGGAGGAGCCATTCACATTCGAGCCAAGATGGTGAAGAGCACGTGGAGTTTACAAAATGTGCATCACGGTCTTCTATGAGTGCATCGGAAGGCAACACCGACCCCTTCCAACACTTTGACAGCCGGCGCCGCACCTGCCCATGTTTCGCCAGAAGTTGTTCCCCTGAAGTGGCGCATACTGTTCTGAGGGAAATGTCCTGCAAAGCATGCACGAGTGAAATTTGCTCCACGAAGTTCCTCTTCAAATGAGCATTTGAAGGGTTCTGTCGTTGTCATCCAACCCTGCCGCAGCCCGGGACACCCTAAACCTCCATGTCGGCTGATTGGGGACTCCTCCTTTCCAACGCCCTTTCGTTAGGACGTCAAGATCTTCGCCGAGCCGTCTATGACTTTGCCCGCAGGTGCCAATGCCCACAGCGCAGGTTTCTTGAAATCGTCCGCAAGCGGTTCATGGCGGGCTTTATTGTATAATTGTTGGGCCGTTGGGTGTCTTCCGCTTCAGGCATGATGAAAACTAAGTGTTTGCAAATGGATAGTTCCATGACTAAAAAATATAGTCACGTTCTTGTGCCGAACGGGTTGATTACAGATGTCGGCCCAAAATCCAGAAGGATTGGTTCCTTGACACCAGCAACCTAAAGCCCAAGCCGCATTGATTCAAGTCTGCGCGTGACAGAGCCTCTTGGGTGAGAATGGACATAAGGAAGCTTGTTTTCACCATCAACGTCTGCACAGTCCTGTCCTCCGCAGAGGTACACCTGCGCCAGAATCGCCGCGAGGCTGAAGGCTTGGGCATGCGTCCTGAAAGCGACACTCGGAATGTCGCAGCCGCGCTCAGGGTCATGCCGGGTGTCACCCACGGCCTTTTCGTTGGGACCTTAGAAAGCCCGCTCGTGAGACACTTTTCGATTCAGAAGTAGCCCTGCAAAGCAAACAGGTTTGCAAGGTGCAAGACCACACGACGGAATACGAATGCCAGATGACAGTAATGCACGCGTATTTAATGATGTTCCTGTTGTTGCAATTGTTGCCGGAAGCTGTTGCCACTGCTGCTGCTGCTGCTGCCGCCGCCGCCGCTGCTGCTGCTGCTGCTGCTGTGGTTGGTGGCAGTGACATACTCCCCAATGATTAGCGGATTACGGATTGTGCGGTTTGCGGATTAGATTATGCGGCTTGCGGATTGCGGTTATGGGGTGCACGGATTTTCCATGCTTCAACATACGGTGTTGACCCAAAGTTTGAAGCGCGGATTACGGATTAAGCAGATTACCAAACAACACAAGGATGAACTGTGGCTGTGGTGGCTGTGGTTGTGGTTGTGGTTGTGGTTGTGGTCGTCGTCGTCGTCGTCGTCGTCGTCGACGTTGTGGCGCGCCCGTTTGTGGCTTTGTGGGCGCACGCAAACCAAGCAGCTTTTGAACAATGCGCGGAGCAGCTACAGGTGACGAGTTTAAGTGTGCCTGATCCTTTCTGGGCTCTCTGCCGTGAAGGCTTGCGTCAAAACGTCCCCTTGGGGCAAAGCAATCCCAACCATGGATTCAAAAAAAATGACACCGCTGTTGGTGCGTCAGCAAGAGTTGCCCAGCGCTGTCATGTGAGAATGACATGGCCTGCGCGTGTTCTTCTTGGGCCGCCTAGGCACAAATGCGGCGAGAGAGGCTGCTGCCACTGTCTCACCATTGCAGCTCACTGAGCTGAGCAAGAGATGCCGAGCACTCTTCCTTTCACAACTCAACTGCGAGGATCATAGTGAGCAGAACAAGCCTTGATTTGGTGCATGGAGTTTCTGGCCAGCTTGTCTGCCTCTGTCTCTTATGCGTCATCTTAGTCTGTTTGTTAATTTGCTTGTCCATATTTGTGCACATGTTTCATAGTTTGTACTTACCAATATTTTATGATTTTTTGTATTGATTTGAAAATTATTATTATTGTATTCTAGAATTGCTTTAAAACAAAATTATGATTTGAATATTTTATATTTGATTATTTATTTAAAGAATATAATTAATAGGAATAATGAATAGGTTATTATTAATATTATATGTTTATGGAAAGAATATATTATAAATATTTAATATGTATAATAAATTATAAATTATAATTCTGTTTAAAATAAATATTAATATTTTACTTAAAAATACAAAAAACCTAAATATATTGATTGGGGTAAGGGCTGAGTTTCGCTTTCGTTCTTGAATGTAGATCGTATTTCTCGTGTAAAACTAAAAGTATTAATATTTTATTTTTTTTAGAAATTATATTATTATAATTTTCGATTTATAATAATTTATTCTATTATTTTTATATATATATATAATATATATTATTATAATTATGTAGTATTATTAAAAATCACAAAAGAAATGTGGTAAAATGTAAATTTAATATATATTTATTGAAAATAGATTATATTTATTAGTATTTAATGTTGATATAATTGTTTTTTTTTTCTTTTTATTAATAATATATAATTATATTGTTTAATTTTAGTTAATATTTTATATTAATTCTATTTTTTTTCTTCTTTTATGTCTCGCTTCGTGCGTCGGGATTATTCGGGTCTGATTTCCTAGAATTCGTCTTAGGGTATTCCCTATTTTAGTGTGAAATAGATCTAAGGGGATTTGGTTGATGTTGGAAGGGGAGTAACAAATTAAATCTTAGTAGATGAATAAGGATTCTAACCACAAAACTATAATTAGCAAAATGAAAAATATTTCTTAATACTAATTATAGGGAATCAAAGGGAAACCAAGAGCAAGGTTAAAGGAAAATCGAAGGGGAACCCGGTTTTAGGGCCGTATTGTAATTGAATTTCCATTAAGCCGAATTTCTAAGCGATATACTTGAAATCCCAGTCACATTTAATTCTTTTTTAGATTGGAATATATCCCTAGGATTATTCTAGGCACCTTTTACCTTCTCGTTTTTGTTCGAATATGTGCTCATTGGTCTAGGCTAGCTAATGTCTTTTTGTTTGGGGAAATAAAATACATGTTTTTTCTTATCTATTAAAATCTCCCTTTTGTGGTTTTTCATTGGGGACGACCCGATTCTAATTGTCCGGCTAACAATGTTAATAGGGCAATGCGGTTAATGTATCCAGCGAAATCTTTCCTCTGGCTCTTTGGCGAAATCCTGGGATCAAAATTTCACTTCTACACCAGCTCCAGGCCCCTACGCAAGATGTATTAGCTGCTATTGTGGATTTTGCAGGATTTCCTGCACTACCCAAGCCCTACCTTTCCATTTCAAAATGAATAGAATCGTCTTATTTGAAAGATAGGGGTTGTGAGTATATATATACAAGAAGTGTATTGTTGTTGTAGGCACCCGAAAGGTTGAGAAGTTTCGGACGGAATAAGGGAGGGGGGGGGGGAGGGGGGGAGAAATTTGTGCGAGTTTAATTGAATTATATCTTATTATTAGGCTCCTCCCCTCCTTCTCTCTTTCCCTAAGATTTCTAATTCCTTCCTCCCCCCCAAATCCTCCTCCCCTTCTCTAAGATTTCTAATCCCCTAACACTTGAGCACCGTGTTATTTTCTAACGATTGTGTTACCTTAAGCTAAAATTTATTTTTCCTAAGCAATATTTTTTTATATATTCCATTTTGATTTATAATAATTGAAAACGAATCTATATTTAGATAGTTCGAAGGATTCCTCGTTCCAAATAATAAGACTTGGAGAATTTAATAATAGACATTTCGAGGATTCTAATTTTCTGATTCTAGGTTTAGATGTTTCACTATGGATATTTTAAGGGATTGGAAGTCCAATAAAATGTTATAAAATGTAGTGTTTTGTTTTTGTTTTTGTTTTTTTAAAAAATTAATTTAAAGATTATATATTTCCTAAATAATATTTTGCCTCTAGATTCTATATTTTAGGTATTTTAGAATGGAAATGTTAAAGGATTGAACAATTTCTGTAAAACATGGTATTTTCTCGAAAGCATAGCGAAGGGTTTTTCCGTTGGATTCATAGGCATTATCATCATAAGAATTATTGCAAAGAATTATCATCATCAGAATTATTTCGCAGAGTTATTATTATTAGAGTCATTGTAAAGAATTATTATCATCAGAGTCATTGCACAGAGTCAGTATCATCATGAGAATCATTGCACAGAATCATAGTAGAGAGTTATTTGTGAGGAGCAATGCTCGTTAGAGTCACTGGCGAGGAGTAATGCTTATAAGAATTGTTGGCGAGGAGCAATGCTTATGAGAGTTCTAACTCATGACGCGTTTTAAATTATTTTCTTCTCTTCTGGGTAAGGCCGATAGCATTCTACGAAAATCAACCCTCTGCGGAGATTCGTGTGGTCGAGGTTAAAAATCTAAGGATTTTTACGATTTCTGATCGAGCGACCCTTTGCGGAGACTATGTGATCGAGGTAAAAACACTCGAACGATTCTCTATGGAGATTCGTGGTCGAGGTCAAGAAATTGATGATTTTTACGAGGGTTTTTTGCCATTTTGATATTGCAGGATGAACCCTTTATGGGGATCTATTGAGGGTCTTTTTTCGATTCTGAAAATGCTCGTGCGACCTTCTGAGAGTCGTGCGTATCGAAGCGCTCTCGTTGTGGCGCCGTACGAATTTGTTGCTTGCAAGTTGGTTTTTGGAAATTACTATGTAGTCTGCACGTCTGCAGAACTTTTTAATTAGAAACTTAATATAGGAAATATTTCGCGAAAGCTCTAGCAACACTTGTAGAACAACCTTCATAGAGCGTTGCCGCTTGCGCAGAGTAACCTACGCAAATTACATTGCGCAGAACACTTGCATATAACGGTTAGCGTAGGGCAATTTGAGCAGACTAAAAGGCAGGTATTCCATTGGAAGAATTATTATTATGAGAATTTTTGCATAGAATTATTATGATAGCCATTGTATAGGGTTATCGCGTAAAAATCATTGAACGGAATTATTACAAGAGTGATCGTATAGAGTTTTGATGAGGATTATTGTCTAGAATTATCATAAAAAAATATATAGAATTATTATGAGAATTATTGTATAAAAGCATTATGAGAGTTATTGCATAGAGTCATTACAGCCATTGCATAAAATTATTAGACTAAACACGTTCTGTAGGAAGATGTCTAGACTCAGTTAACGATCGATTATCCCTAATAGAAATCCAACTACGAGCTTTATAATCGTAACAATTTTAATATATATATTATTGGAATTGGAATTACCCGATTGCTGGACTAGACTTACCCTCTAATTGATACTCATAAAGGCGTTTAAATTTTATATATTCTAATTACAAAACATGGATACCTTATATTGTTATTTTTTATCATTATTTCTCTATGTTAGGGATTTGGTTTTTTGCGCGCCTGCTGCTTTCCTTAGATATGGTAGCCGTTTCTTAGGCTCCCTATTCGGAGTTAAATCCTAATTCTCCGTTACCCGTCATTGCCACGGTAGGCTAATACCTTACCGTCGGAAGCCAATAGATTAGAAATTTGAAAAAGGCATCGTCGGCGGAGCTATACAAATAATTATTATGAATCATCACATGTCTAGGCAGAGCCTGGATTGGTTTTGTATTTAATAAATATAATATTCTTGCAAAGTCGGGTTTTGCGTAGTTAAATCATGATAGCAATTGTATAGAGTTATTATATACGAGTCATTTAACGCAATCATTACGAGAGTCGTTATATAGAGTTATTATGAGAGTATTGCACCGAATTATTATGAGAATTAGTGCATAGAGTTACTAATTGTATAGAATCCTTATGAGAATTATTATATAGAGTCATTATGATAGTCATTGCATAGAATTACCACACACAAGAGTCATTTAATAGAATTATCATGATAGTCATTACATAGAACCATCATATAAGAGTCATTGAACGGAGTCATTACGAGAGTTATTGCATAGAGTCATCGTGAGGGTTATTGCGCAGAATCATCATGAGAGTCATTGCGTAGAATTATTATGAGAGTTATTATGAGAATCATTTGCGTTGTAATTATTGTTTTGCTCGAGGGCGGTATATGTGTTATATTTGACGTATTGGCAAATTCATATGATGGGGGGTTTGATAGGTGGTAAGATAATAGGAATAAGGTTAGTTGTTATGTATTGCTCATAATTAAATCGAACAAACAATTTGTACGGGAATAATCGCTAGGCTGTATTACTTTCGGGCCAAACATAATCTACATTTCATTGGATATTTATTCCCTTGAAATATTTATATTGAAATACATATAATCTAGAATCTAGAAATTAGAATCCTCGAGCTATCTAATATTGGATTCTCCAAATCGTATAATTCGGAGCCAAGAATCCTCTAACAAATCCAAATATATCTATATTGTGTTTTAAATAGAATTTGAATGTTGAATAAAATTTAGAATAAATATATACTTTAAGAAAATTTATAAAATTTAGAATACATATGTAATTTGTCAAATTTATATATATATTGTTTTTATAAATTTTATAATTAATTAAATTTTAAACAAGAATATATATTTTTCTAAATAAAATAATAATATCTTAATAGAATTTAAATATATATAGATGCAACCACATTTTTAATTAAATTTTAAATATAAAAAATATTATTTAAGAATCCCTTTTCAAACAATAATTTAAATTGGACTATTCTAAAAAGAAACGTAATTTTTGCAAAATATTTTTTAGATAATAATAGGAATAATTTAATCAAACTAATATATAATTAAATGAATAATTAATAATTAATTATCCCCAAATTCCCTAGATATAGTCAATATTTTATATTATTAGATCTAAATTATACTCAAAAATCAAAAAAATCAATATTTTCAACAATACATTTCATATTATTATACTATCTTAGATACAACAAAATACATAATCAATATTATATAACAATTAAATCATCAATATAAACCTAAAATATAAATAAAATAAAAAAAATAAAGAATAAATATTATATATATATTCAATAATTAATAATGATTGTCAATCCGACATCCTAGAATACAATCAATAATTCAACCCAAATCTTCAAATCAAGATGTTCGAAGACACTAACAACAAAATAAAATCGGGAGATAAAATCTCGCCACAACCCAGTACCATTTTAGGCACGGAAATTAAATCCAAAAGACAAAAATACCTCGTAATTCAAAGAATAATATCTAAAACCATCGAAAATCCAATCCATCTTCCTTAAAATATACCTCCAAAATCATCTAAGAGGTGCGACCAAATAATACCTCCCAATATCTTTCATATATCAAATAAGAATTTCTTCTATTTCAAATAACAATCGGATTTTTAAATTGGATCCATATTCCGAAATTTAAAACATATTTTTCATATATCATATAAACAAAACATCGAAAAAAATCATGTTCCCTCGAAATCCAATCCATCTATCTTTTTGCAAATCAAATAATTGTAACCAATATTTTAAATCATATATCATCATCAAAATATCCATAACATCCCAAACATCAATATATATAAAAATTATATCATCCTATAACATTAAAAAAATATATAATACTATACAATCTATTTAAAATTATATTTCATATAATAAAATATATAATATTCAAAAAACAAAAAACATATAACACATTCATCCTATTCAAAATATAAAATTTCCAATCATGTAAAAATAATATTTCAAAAATACAATATTCAAAAATATATCCTAAACCAATCATATATTTCTCAAATAACAACAATATACAATTATATTTATCCATAATACATAATCAAATTAATAATTATATATTAAATATCATCAATTTATCAAATATAAATATTAAATAATATTTTATATAGTATATCAAAATGATTTTTTTTTTCATTTTTTGTTCCTTAAATCAATTTCAAATAATTTAATATATATATATATATTATTCAAATTTTATAATCATAATTTTCAATAACCAAATAATTATTCCCAAAACAACACCAAAATACATTTTTCCAATCCCAAACCACACCATTAAAATTATATTAATATCAATAAATCCCAAAAATATATTTGTATAAACATATTATATATATATATTTATAGATATTTATATACATATATATATATATATATTCAAATCCAAATTCGATTCATTTTAGAACTTGATTATTTATACATTTATAGATTTATTTAGCATTTTATTATTGCCTGCCACTTTGGGCACGTTGCGATCTTCCAGTCAACGCCTGCATGTTCAATGTGCGTGTGTGTGTGCATTGCGTCACATTCGACGGTTCTTAACATCAAGCGCAACTCTGCAGGAAGTCTGGCTCAGCGTTCCACACATGCTTTCCCATCTCCCCACCTGCAGCATACTCTCTGAACAAACGCCCAGCAGCTCTGGCTTGGCCTGGCCCGCCCTTTCGACTCACAAGTTGCTTGCAGGGGCACGGGATCAAACACATTCGGTTCCAAGGCTCCCCCAGTGGTTGAACTCGTGTATCCAAGCCATGTTTATGCTAGCGAGGCGAAAGGGGTTTACCATTTAGACTTTGTTTCCCTCTTTCCCTCTCTATCTTTTGCGTTCTGCCACATTGCGCAGCCATATCTTTCATGTTGCACACGTCATGGACTGTGCCCAAGCCACATCCAAAGCACACACGCAACTTGACGACTAGGAGCTTCTTGAAAAAGCATCACGGAAGTGTAAACCAAGCGACATGCTGCCGCACATAGCGACCATGCCTTGCATTCGGATGGGTTGCTGGACCACTGCAGAACTTTGTGTCATTCTCAACTACGCAGAATGACGGGTAGGCAACAAGTTCTTGGCTGGCTCCGCAGTCATGCTTTTGGGTAGATTCCGCTGCCGTGCTTTCGCAGGAATCAATGATTTCCAGGTTGGCTTCAAAGGAAACTACAAAACCACCAGTTTTATACCCATTTGAGCGTTGGTTTCTATTCCCCTTGAACTTTCTTGTTCAAGATTCCGTGGACCCTTCCGCGTCCTTTTCGCGGGGTTACAGGAATCTTTCCGCGAGCGTCCGCGGCACATGCTTTACAAGCTTTGTTTCTGCGAGTATTGGCGTAGAAAAGGCTGTTGGCAACCCGAACAGTTCATAGCAAACCAGAAAGCTTCCGTGAACATTCCCGCGCAAGAAATCGAATCCACAAGACCCTTCCGCACGCTGGCAAGGTGCACATTTCAAGAACCATGTTCTACTTTCAACTGGCGGGCAACAAAAAATACTGACTCTCGTTTGATCTTTCAGGCCACAGGAAGAGCTCTCACCGTTGGTGAAGTCGCGCGCCTCTTCTGTCGAGCAGGGCTGCGTCCATGCCTGCACTCACTGCGCAAGGTCAGACAAGAAACTGAGCCAAAAGTTTGGAAATATCTGGGGATATCCGCTGCATGTCAAGCATGTCAGTCCACGTTGCTAAAGAGTAATTTTCGTTGTTGTTTTTTCCATCTTCCAGTTGCGCATGGTTGCGCATGGTTCACGGCTTTAGAGCAGGCGGCAATTCCTTTCTGACCGCCAAGGGCTAACAAACCATTCGCTGGGTCTTTGAGCACAAAGCCCACTTGCTGCGACCAAAATGCCTTCCCAAACTTGAAAAGACTCATTCAAACAACGGGGAGTCGTTTGCATGTCCGACAAGGCTGGCTGCCTTGCAACTTGGGAATGTTTTTGCTTGAATTGGGCCAGTGTGATGCGATCCTGGCCCGAGCCGTTGTCTTTGAAACCGTCGAAGGAGGTTTCTGCACTGGAAACACGCTTGTCTTGTCAACACCCTGACTGGAAGGCGGCCAAACACGACCAACACAAATGCCGTGTTCCAAAAATCAGGCTCAGGAAGGTGCCTTGTGCAAAATATACAAGCTTCAGCCTGTGAAACCATTGATTGCATTGACTTTGAACAAGAAACAACATGGACGTCTCCTTCTTGTGTGTGTCCGGTTGCCCATCTTTTGTTCTCGGCCTAAGCAGTGACTTTGCAGAGCACGGTGACACTGAGCCAGAACGGGACTCGATCTCTTTGGATCCTGGCAGGACTGCAGAAAGCACAATGCGAAAATGAAGGTCTTGCGCGCCAGCTGGAACTCAACCAGATCGCTTCCTGGTGGAGAGTGTCTGGAGGACAGCCGTGGAAGTTCAAGGCCTGCCCAATGCAAGCAGTGAAGCCTCATAAGCCATGGCCGGCCATGGCCTTGAGAGGCCGGCGAGAACAAATGACCTGAACACATCGAAGCCCATGTCTTTCTGCGAGAATCGCTTGCTTGTGCCTTCTCGCTGCGAAGCGAGGCTTTGAGGCTCCTCAAACTGTAGGCCTGGCGCAAAAGGCGCTGGGAGGGGGTTTGCTTTTTTCCACAAGGAACACGGAAAGGCCATGCACCAAGGCCTTCTCGCAGAGACCCCTTGGCAGAAAGGCCTGAAAACATGGCCGCTTTGACAGCTCTACAACCAATTCAACATCTGGGGCCAGGACTTCCTTGGAAAGACTCACCAAATAGGCGTGGAAGGCCTGAATACATCGGCCTCTCCGTTACGTGTCAATACTTGGTCAAACTGCAGTCATACCGTTCCGATGGCAGATATACGGTTCACAGCGGAGGTCGCAAATCAACACCTCAGGCAAAGGCTTTCCTGCAAAGGCTCCCTGGAAGAAAGCTTTGGAGGGCCTCGATGTCGCTGGAATGCTTAAGGCTGGCTTGAAAGCTGACAAGCCCAGCAACTTTCAAGCCATCGCACTCAAGTCACGTTGTCTTGGTTGTCACTCCGATCTCCAGCAAGTCTTGGACCCAGGCCGCGATAGCGTAGCATGGAGTCCACAGGAGCTAGGCAAATCGAGGGCCTCAAACTGTGACATGCAAGCAACCATTCAGTGCTATGGGCAAGCAATGGGTCTGTCCCCTCTCTGAGGGCCATGCACCCAGCCATAGTGGTCGTCTGGAAGCCCAATCAATGCCTGCAGCGATGAAGCGCAACTTGTACACACCGTGACGGACTGATGGGGCGCGCCCAGGAGCTATCGTAGCTCGTCTCCAAGACGGTCATCTCCTCTGAAGGTGTGGATGGAATGGGGCTCTTGAGTTTGAGACGTCTGTATATTATAGTCGTCCTGAAGTCCCCACAAATGGTGGTTGTCCTTTCTTTGCCAGTAAACCAACCCAAACGGGCACCCGCAAACAATACAGGTATGTCGAGTCCTGCCTGCCCTGGCCGCAAGGACCTGACACAAGGCAATGCACGAGGCGTGCGAGACAAAATCCATTTGGGACGCGGAAAACTACAACTTTTGTGAGTCACCCTTTGGATCTGACACATCTTCCTGTAAAACCTGGCGCTTCTCACATCAAGGCCAATTGATGTTGCAAACAAGAAACAGTAATTCTTCACCCAGTAGGCGGGCATGAGGCGAGGTTTGAACATCTGATCATGTCTCGAGGCTTAAGAAATTGTGTAATGCATGCATGCATGTTCCGCTGTGGCATAAATTGTTTATAAGCTTGCTGACGAGTTCTAGGGCCCTTGACCTAGTCTGCCTACTCATCGCATGTCCCCTTCAGTAGCCCTTGGCTAACAAAAGACCTTCACTGCTTGAACTCCCATTTGAATAAGGCTCCCACACCGAGTAGGGGTCGATGCTGGAGCCTGCGAGCAAAAAAACAAGAAACCGGGACTTCAAGCCTCATGAGCCAAGTAGGAGTGAGCCATGGACGCATTGCCTCAAGCTGCACACCATGCTTTTGAAAACCCCAACGGCGCAGGCCAACCCAGCCGTGCCTCTGTACACATATCTGGCCACAGCTCTGCCTGGCAAAATTTGAAGCGATGGAATTTGTTTTTCAAATTCAGGAAGTCCCATAAAACACTGTCTTTCTTCCCTGTGGGTTGCCCTTAAACAAACCTGGAAAGCGTACCCTCAAACAAACACTGATATTTGGTTCCTTTTGTTTGTCCGCAAGTTGGACCGCTGAACATCGTCAAACAACAACTCGGCACATTCTCTCTAAGACATGCTGACCATGAGTTGTTGCAAGCTCGCAAAAACAATATTGGTACGTCAGTTGAGGGCACCCCTTTCGGAGTACTGCAGAAGGGAAACCGCCCAGTTTTGGCATTCCCTTACTTGAAGACAAATCCACATGTTCACGTGGAGGCTGAAACAAGTTTCTCACAAGCCAAGCAAAATCAGCGGCCCAGTTGCAGGGCAGCAGCGTTTCAGAGTCCATGGCAAAGTCAATTAGATCAGACTGCGTCACGCTTTGTCAGTCGTCCACACGCTGATCTGATATCCCATCCTTTGCGACTTACAGAAATTGTGGCACTTTGTCTCGAACAACAAGACAAGTCGATCAGCTCATGCCGTTATTCGCCATGCAATACTTCTTGAATAGTTGGCTGGGTGCTTGGACATGTGCTCAGAGTTGTGGCGTATCCACGTTCAATCTGAAGCACGGACGCAACTGGGAGGCTGAGTCAGTGTTTTCCAAGCTGTCTTTGCAGCTGCTAGAGCTGAACCAAGCGCGTGGTGTGCATCACAAGCGAACAATCCAACATCATGCAACATCTCTCTAGCCCCTCCGAGCATCGCTATTTTCTTTCTGTTCTTGCAAGCCACAAGCTCATGATCACTCGGCGTTTGCTTTGGCCGACTCCACAACCTTCCCGATGATGCGGTCGATCTTTGCATGCACACCTGGGAGGAATCATGATCTTAGCTCGCAGATGCT
This sequence comes from Effrenium voratum, assembly GCA_963377175.1. Classification (NCBI taxonomy): domain Eukaryota; class Dinophyceae; order Suessiales; family Symbiodiniaceae; genus Effrenium; species Effrenium voratum. The sequence goes on along the minus strand of CAUJNA010000047.1, from coordinate 149,167 downwards.
TGCTGGTCCGGGCTCGCTTGCAAAACAGATATGCCTCTTCTTGACGTTTTCAATAGCAATGCCAATTTGATGTTGCAACATTTACAGCTGCTACACTCGCAGGCAACTCTGATAGTGTCTCTGATCTTCTGCTCACACTTCCTGCCCACACCAAGCAGACTTCGACCTCGCGGTCAAGCGGCTCTCTGGCACGCGAAAGGTCCTCGGGCCGAGTCCAGGCAAATTGTTTTGATCAAACAACACCCTTGAGACAGTTTCCAGCAAGGAACCGGACATGTTGGACAATGAAAAACAACTAGCTCTCCAATTAAACCGCTTTATCATTCCGGAACCCGGAACTGCTTTCAACCTCACGCGGACGATCACTGTCCTGGAAATTCGTTTCACGGATGGCAAACACGACTTCAGGTTCGGGCAAGGGATCGCAACCAGCCAAAGGAAAACATCCATCGAGCAATCCCAATGCGGGCGCCACTCCACCGCGCGAGTCAATCACGGCTGAACAAAGCCACCGGCTGAGCTCGAAATGTCGAGTCAAGGCTCGTCAGGTATCTCAGCACCTTCAAGTCTTCGGGAATGCACTCCTTAGCTCTCGTCATATACAATTCTATGAACATGTGTCTACATGTTTTCACCTAGCAATCTTCACACTTGTCCATAGTTCGATCTATCTATTTACCTATCTATCTATGCACTTACTGCCCATGTGGCTGCAAAGCCAAAGCATGGGATTGGCAAGTCCCTAGTTGTTTAACTGGGGATGGACATTCTGCACATGAGTTGTCAAAATTACTTGCTGCTCCTCAAAGGGTCATGGACAAAGCGAGAGCCCTGGTTCTTGTGGGGAAACTGAGTGAGCCCCCCATGTCTCTCCCACACATTGACTGAACCTCACATCGGGAACTTTGTCCACCAGTTTGAGGGGTGCTCCGTCTCACTCTATTGGGGATCCCTGAAATGGCTGGCTTCATTTTGGCTTCCCTTTGAACCCATCCAACATGTCTTGAGACAAACTCATACTAAAACTCAGAATGCGGCGTTCGTTCGAGGTAAATTCTGCAAGACGCTTGCCGCCCTTGCAGGACAGCTTGCGCGCGCATCACGCGCAAAGCTTTCACCAGGAAGGTGCGGTCCTGAGCATGCTTTCGTGCCGAGAAAAACTCGAGAAGTCGTTTCAGCCCAGGAGGCCTGGAGGGAGGGGGAGCCCAAATTTCCCAATTTAGCTCTTACTAAACCCCCTCTTCCCCAGCCTCTGTGATCAAGTGTAGGTTTGAAGCAAACATCATTCCAAAAAGGACCATGCCACACAGAAACCAATATGCACAGGAGAACGGCAACTGCAAGCCCATACGCCACGTCTGAAACCACAGCGTGGTGCTGTGAGCAGCGAAGACTTCTGGCTCACCCCGTGCTTGGTAACCAGCTGCTTCAAGACTTCGAGCAGCAGCCTGCAATGTCGCGGTACAAATGCAACCAGCCACCAGCGACAGTTCAAAATCCAATGTGGGCTATTCGTGGGCTATGTCAACACCTCATGGTCTTGTTTTGCCCACCAACAAGGCAAAATAACAACAATCATATACATACCTTCGCGCCCTGTGCTGCCCTTCCTGTGCATCAGAATCAATACTCCAATAAACACATGACAACATACATGCCTGTATTCATAAGATGCACAACTTTGATTAGATAACAGCCCGACCAAACAAGTCAACTTTGATTCTACAACAGCCCGACCATTCAAAGTCTCCGCCCCCGCGCAAAGAACACAAACGGAAACAAACAAACAAACAAACAAACAAAAAAACGTGCGCCGCGGCCTCCTCACTCGCTCTGGCACCTCTGCCCGCGCGTGGGCTTCTGAGGCCGCGCGCAACTCTGCGGCGGCAGCCCCAGGGGACACCGGAGAAATGTTGCGCTCATCGGAGAAGAGGTCAATGATGCGAGCGGCCTGCAAAACAACTCGGTCTGGAATGAACCGGAAGGGGATTCCCGAACAAAGGAAGCCATCAGTTGGATGGTGTATAGGGGTCATTCCGCATTCCCTCATTCTCTACTGAGCACCAGCAAAACAACTGGTGGCTTTGTATTTGTTTTGGTAACATTCTTATGCGCGACGGTCTGGTGGCTCATGTGTGACGTTGTTCTTTTTGATTCACTTGCGACGGTTTTGCTTTTAGAACATGTGCGCCGTGCGCGCTCGCGGCTACGCGCGTCGCCTCACTCACTTGCGGCAACTGTTTTTCCGTCTGTGAGGATTCACAAGAGCCTCTCTTTTGTCGGGGTCGGGGGAAGGTTCGGGGCTGCGAAAGCGAAGCAGCTACATGACTACACCCACTCAACTGTGTCTCTGCATCACACACCACACTTAAGAAGGGAACACTGCGCTTTTCCTGAACAGCGACAATAGAAGTCTGGTCTGCCAGTGTCAGAACTTTTCCGCAAGCGAAGAAAACCGTCACAAGCGAGGTATTGTCTGCAAAATGGCCAGGGAAACATCACTCCACCTCAAAGGCAAACTCACAAATAGCTCCCGGCTGCGGCCCCCAATGTGATCATCCCAGGGCGCAAAGGCACACGGCCACAATCAGCTTCCCACTCATTTGTGGCGGTTTTAGCCCGGTGGTTTGGTGTTCCGGGAGTTTGCCAAAAACCCTCACGCAGTTCAAATCCAAATCCAAACCAATCCAAATCACCAAAAGATTAACTGATTAGTTCCAAACAAAAAGAGGGGAGGAAGCCTCTTGGTTCCAGCATGAACAACTAAATTCGCCACACAGCAGTGGGGAAGAGGAGGCCTGGGGGCTGGGAAATATATAAGGTTCTTGTATATACATAGATTGTGTATATTAAGGGAAGAACTCTGATGGTCCAAATTGCAGTCTCATTTCAGATCCAATTCCATCAGTTCCATCTCCAAACATTGCTGGTTATGGGTGAATACGCGCGACACACACGCACACACACTTGCACACATGCGACGAGCACGTGTGCATGCTCTTACCTTTTTCACGTGTGCACTCACGCAATGAGAACGGCACTTGGCTTTCTTGTGAATCCAACATGTCGAACGGTATCAGGTGGTGGCAACAGGTTTCAGTTTGAGCGTTGTAAGGATGTAGCCAAAGCACTGCTATGCGATGTCAACCTGTGCGCGAGCACAACCCCGTGTTCTTGCGTGTGTCTGATCGGCGCCGCAGCGAGTGAAACCATGAGAAGGCACTGATCAAGGCACTTTACGCCAAGCACAGAGTGTTGGAACATGCGGACAAACTAGGCTGACAGGTCGTGGTCACCTGGGGATTGATATTCTGAACTTGAGCCTGTATGCCCAATCACTGAGCCTGAAAATGGGCCTCTCCATACCTGAAACCCAAGGTGAGCAAAGGAATCATACCTTTTTGGGGTTGCTTTAAAGGGACACCAAAGGGAAACACACACATTTGGGGTGTTTTGCTTTGACGCATTCCATCTCCCCCCGCTTTGCTTTGGGCCTCATCCCAGCGCCCTGCCGACACCGCGCCATCAGTCTTGAGCTGCAGCACGAAGCGGTCGAGGCAGGCGGGGTCCAGGGGCTCGGTGTAGTAGCGGCTCCCTGGGAGTCGCGGCACAGGCCGATGGCTTGAACGAAAGTCAGATTATGAGCGGCTCCGCGGCCGTTCTTTTCTTTTGTTCTACTTCTTGCGGTTTGGCAGCGTGATTCAGAGCGAACAACCATTCAACCAGATTTCCGTTGCCGCTTTTCTAAGTCTGTTCCAATGTCCCCCCACTTGCCACCACGTTGAGATTATCTGGTTTGCGCTCTATCCGGGAAACATGGGAAACAGATCAGACCGTGTGAGGCTGGCCAACATCAAACGGGACCGCCTGGGCCAACATACCCAATTGGCGGCTTCTGGCTCATCTCTCAGGCTCCACAAGACGCAACTTCTTTTTCAAATCTGGAAGTCCATCTCAACTACACCAGGGTGAAAGTAGATGGTGTTCCCGGTCTGTAGGTGCAGGGTGTATTACCAAAGAACATGGGGAGCTTGTAGCCAGCTCCAAACTTCACATCCGTGCGCCTGGGTCTGAGGGGTTGGAGGTGGCGATGGCCGTCTTCAACGGCAGCTTCCAAACCTCCTGGCCCGTACTGGGACCGTTGTATTGCCTGCGCACATCGCACGCAACACGCAACGGCGTCTCTTCTGGCATGCATTCAGACGCAACATGGGCAGTCTCTTCCGATTTCGAAATCTCTTTTTTTTCAAGCATGGCTTTGCCATGTTCTGCAAAACACAGCGACGAAAGGCGTGGCATGGGTAGATCGGCTCAACATTCCAAATCGGTCCTTTCAGCCTTTCATGCTCAAGGTCAAGGCCTTCGATGGTTTCAGCTAGTGATGTGCCCATGTAGCACCAGTCCCACATCCCCGCCGGCCTCTCATTCAGCAGACGCAGCAGCACATTCAAAGCCTCACCTGTCGTGCAGCGGTGAGGGTGTCAAGGCAGCGATTTGGGAATGGCAGGTCACACTCCAGGGAGATGTTGATGAGGATGTAGTCGAAACAAGTTCGGGACAAACACATACTCTGGAATTGGAACAATCACGTAAAGAGCAATTTAAATTAAAAAAGCTGCCCCAGCAAAGCGTACTTTCAAGCACTATATAAGCAAGCAAGTACAACAGGCACACAGCTGCAAAAACACCACGCAGCAGACCAACGAAGGCACCAACATACAGGCATTTGTTAGTTGCCTTCCTGTTTGACTTGCTCGCAAGTCTGCCTTTTACCGCGCCTGCGCCTGTTAAATTGACTTGTTTGCCTTTGTCTCAAAAGTGGATAAACACTGTCAAACCTGGCAGGCTCATGACACAACCACAAAGGACACAAGTACTCGCCTTGCACACATAAGCGAGGCAACACAATTGGCAAACCATCTGCTTGATCGAATTCTTCGATCTTGGCTGGTGCAGATTTTTCCAGGGCATTGGCGGGATTAGAATGCTCGATAGTTCAATGGCTTTGGTCCCCGCTTTCCAGCAGCTCAGATTCAAGCAACTGCGCGACACCCAATGCAACTGCCCCAAGGCTATGCCAGCACTTCCCAGCCGAGACAAGCCTGGTGCTCGGGAGATGTCATCAAGCACACACAGCTCAGCGGTGAGAATTCCGCCTTGCGACGCCGACCCGTGCGCTGCAGGGATTGCAATAGGGCAAAGCCACAACCTCCCCGCTATTGAATCAGAAGTATATAGGCTGAAGTAGGCACAGAAAAAGCGTCAAGGACAAACTTCTGAGCCAAATTGGACAATGACTCCTTAAGGCCGGCAAGGGGAAAGCCAACATTCTCACATAGGCAGCGTGAATATGGCGTATGTCACCGGGTGAATGATGAGCGAGTGCCATGAATAGACCTGAGGCTTAGCACAAAATCGGACGATTCGCATGCTTGAAGCCCCATCCTGCTGGAAGTGCAAGCTTGGAGAGGAACTTCTTCGTGGAACGATGCCGACAATGTCAGACACACACAAGCCGCAGTGAACTAGCAACGCAGCAGCTGCCGATCCGACGAGGCCGCCTGGCCGCGTCAAACTCCGCACCAGCTCCCCTCCTTCTGGCGCTGGCTCCTTCAAGATCACCGCATCTCCTCAGGGACACGTCTGAACCCCCGAGGATCTGAACACCAGGTCCGGTGAACGCGCTTTGCCTGTGAACACGTTTTGCTGTTCCTGGTACTCATTGACTCATTGCCCAAATTCCCGCTCCGATGAGTTCGTGAAGCTTGGTATCCCGATGCATCTGGTAGAAGAAAAAGGACAAGCCAGTCGCCTGCCAGGGTTCTCCCTTTCGAACGACAGCCCTCACATGCTCTGGCAAACAGGCTGCTTTCATCGTTTCTTCCCGTAGTCTGAGATCCCTTGGCCGAAGCCACATAGATGTAGCAATTGATGTCTGTCGGGGGCCCAACGTTATAAACACAAATTGGCGCTCGCAGCTCGCGGCGAGCTCTTCTGCCTCCGCGGCCGTTTCGGCCAGCATGGTTTTGGCCACACCAGGCGGGCCCTGGCGCCAGTGGGCCAGCACCCCCGTTTCTGTCCTTCGTGGGCTTAGGATACTCAAGGCCTTGAGTCTTGCAGGCTCTAAACATGTGCAGGCGTTTGCATTGAAACTTCTCAAAAGAAAACCATTGCATCATGTTGAGAATCATTGGCATGGCCAGCAGCTGTCCAGGAGAATCGACACAAGCTGCTGCTAAGTGGGTCTTTGGGGCTTTGGGGCCGCGGGATACAAACGTGAGAGACGCGTTCTACGACGGCTGATGGCAGCTGTTCCACGTCAACCCTGAACATCCCTACACATCCTAGCCAACGTCTGGGGCGAGCCCCAGCAATGATGCGTCTAAACTCGTCACCTCTGTAGAAAGCGCAGCCACTTTCAAACCTATGCCGAAGCCGGACTGTTCGATGCCGCTTTCAAGGTTGGTTTCACGGGACACCAAAAAGGAACACTACCCATTCTGGAATCCGAATCCCTATGTTGACACATGGAATGCCGTTCCAAATGGTCGGACATAAAACAAAGTGTTATATTTTTTTTCTGATGTCTAGCAGGGGGTCCCTTAAAATTCACAGCCAATCCTTCACCAGATTCCCAATTGGTGGTTCGGATTGGTGGTTTGGTTGGGGACGGTTTCCCATTTACCCTCTCAACCGGGGCTTCAAATCCCCAGTACCAATCCGAATCAGCGCCTCAATGTAAAGATGCTCCTGGGCGACCAGTGCCAGGAGAATCGCTTCCTGCAAAACGCGCCCAGCCCCGGTGCCCCCAAATCAGGGTCTCCACAGCTGAGCGGGGTATGTGTCAAACTAGGGTGGACCCCTATTTGAAAAGCCATTTCCCTTTTGGTTTCCCCTCAAATCAACCCAACCAAATGCATAGCGGAAGTTCAGCCTACCCCCAATCGCTTTCTTGGCTCCTTGCCAGCATCGTGGCCAATGATTCGCTCATCCAGCACTCGCTGCACCTCAGGGCTTCCAAAAGAATTCCCTAGGAGTTGAATAGGTCGGGGGGCAAAACCGTTTGGTTTCCTTTAGGGGGAACAAATAATCACACAAGCCTTGCACCTGCGAAGGAGTTTGACCCTGATGCATCAAACAAATGCCAATACCACGAATGCTGCACAGGGCAACCATATCGTTCACGAAACATCACGCACATATTGACACAGCGACCTGATTTCCACACTACTCTTGGCAAAACACATCCATGGGCAGTTTCAACCGATGCCACACACACAAAGCCCGTGGCTATAAGTGCCTCGTCAGAGTACATGCTTGCCCATGGCTGCCGCCTCCCGTCCCCTTCAACCTCTGCTGGAAGACTAATAGTTGATGTCCATGCAACCTGGAGGCCACAACTCAGTGTTGCTTCACTATCCACGGGCTGCTAATCCAGCTTTTCGCAAACGTTCTATATGGGATTTGCTCTTGGCACATTTGGCAACGTGGCATACCGCCACAAATTCAACGGCGCCTAATGTCGGAAAGCGAATAGTCAATGACAAGTTGATTCAACCAAAATGTCCCACAATTTGTCCAGCCTGAAAAGGACGCAGAGGAGGAATTTCTGCTTTCCGGGAGAGAACATATGGCTGCCCGTCCGCGGATGATCAAAAAGGACGATTGCAAGGCCTGGCAATAGCAAGCTTATAGTAAACTAATACTAATCTATACTAAACAATACCAACGAATATACACCCCATACTAAGCCAATCTTGAGCCAGCAAAACCAACTGAGGCCAAACAGCCAACTTTTTTATGTCACCAAGTACTAAAACAGCCGCCCAAAGCTAATAATTGTAAATGTTAAAGGGGCGGAAATAGAGACGAGACGCATCTCTGGGCGATGGGTACCTAGGACAACTAAACAAATACTAAGCCAAATTCAAAGACTATTGCACCAGTAACAGGGAAATACCTAACCAACACTACACCAACTGTTAACAGTACTGGGCCAGCTCAAAATCAGTACTAAGAGGTACTTACTGAGAGACTAGTTGAGTAGGCGGTGTTTTTGGGTTTTCCTCTATTGATCCAAATTTGTTTGGAGGGGAGAAGGGTGGCCCTGTACCATTCACTACTCCACATTGGGAACCAGTTTCGCATCTCGTCCGAGGCCTGCAGGGTGCCAAAGTGTCGGCGCCATGGCCCCCACAAACGCCGGGCCAGGGCCATGCAAGCGATCGGAGGCGAAAAAGGCCCACTGTCTACTTCTTGGCCGGCCAACAGCTCATCTTAAGGTGGATCCGCGTTTGATGTCTTGTAAGGCCTGTAGCAGTGAAATTCTAGAAGGCTGTTGGCTCACATTGCTACCATGACGGTGCTATCTGCCACTGCTCGTGTGAGATGTGCGGTGTTTGATATCACTTCAAGCCGCCAGCACAATCCCATGCTGCAAAATCAGTACCATGCTCGTACCGTACTTGTGGGCGAGAGATCGGCCAGTTTGATCCCACGTAAGATGACAAGCACGGCTTTTGTTTTCCGCATTTGCGCGAGCTGCTGCAAGCTTGCTTAACATTGCATGAAGCAATCAAAGTTGGGAGCTTCCCCTGGACACGATCAAAGGCCATGTGAAGCGTTACCTGGTCCAGGCGTCTATGATCAAATCTATTGGCTTCGCCAAAGGACGCTGAGCAAAACATCAAACTCTTGCCACTTGCAATAATTCTTCCATTGACCATCTCCTCTCTGGGGGAGTCTCAAAATAGGGCACCCCCAACAATTTGTGTTGTCTTCTTTGGTTTCGCCGGTAAAACATCCCCCAACGTAAAAGGACACCCGCAGTTGATACCCCTCTTGCCAGCTCACCGCCTCCATCTGCCTCTTTGGGCGTACGAAGCCTGGCCGGCGGCATGCGCTTTCAAAATGGGGCTATACCTCTTGCAGACAAGTGCGAGTCACAGGGGGTTTCGCCCAACGGGACAGGCCAACACATTGAGAGGCTCTCATTGCCTCAAATCTGAAAGGTCAAGCCTCGCAAGCCCCTCACGACTTGAAGCTGAGGTGTCACATCAAAGAAGGAAGTCGGTCGACCCAAACACGTGGAATGTGTGTCTCCAATTGCAGAAGAGCCTCGGTAGCCAGCAAAGCATTTTGCGAACCATCAACAAAGAAACCAGTCGATACGACTAAGAAGAAACCAATCCAACCTAGACATATCCACATAATTCCGCCTTTCTTCCAAGGTCTTCAATATCAAGACGCGATCCACCCAACAGCATGAAACCTCTGCCTACGTCGCCTCCTCGGTCAAGGACTTATCTCCTTGCAGACATCCGTTGCAAACAGCGCCGAAGCTGTATTCCAACTTCTTGGCCTACTGTATGCACTGATCTCTGGATCAAACTGCCAGGAACTACTTAAAAGATCCCACCCACTATAGTGTAAACACTTGTGATAAACATGTTTAGATCACAAGGTGCTGGAACATCCTTTGCGAATCTATCTGTGAAGCAGCTTCCATGTCTTACACATTTTGCAGCGAGAGCGACAGGTCGAAAACAACTATGTACCACAGCACCAATTCAATGAACGTCTCTGAGGAATCCCAACATGTTTCTTTTGTTTTTGTTCTGGCCAGACCGGCAGAAACAACAGAACCTCTGGGAGTCTTTTCTTTTCGACACCAGCCATATCAGGCAGCATCTGGGCGACATGTCTGAAATAATGTGTGTATAAGGGGCCAACAATTAGAATGGGGGTTGGGGATGGCCAAAAAACTAAACTATATAAGTCATGACCATGGGGAAACGCATGTTTGTAGTTTGTCGGCCTTTGCATTGACTGTTGACCCTTGTGCACTCTGTGGCTGGCAAACGACAATCGCTCCTCGCTTCGTGTGCTTCGCGAAGACATCCTGTTCCGTGCCAGGCAAGAAGTGAATCGAGTAAGCTACGATGGACATACTCTCTGTTCCAAACATTGAACGAGAATTTGCGAGTCCAATCTACATCCCGAGCTGGCCAAGCAAGTTTTTGCATTAATGATATTCTTCGGTCTCGTCAATTCAAAGAGTGGCCTGAGTGAACCGGAGCATTGCTGGACTGACTTCTGCTTCTCGGTTTGGCATTGCAACCATAGCTCTCTCACACACACTCACCTTATTTTCTCCATTTCTTACCCGCTCTTCCATCCAATCTTCTTCATATGAGAGCGGGTAAGAGAGATGGCTATCCCTCACCATTCCCTTTTTCTTCTACGAGTTCCTCATCTCGGACGTAACAACATCACATAGAAAGAAGATAGATAGTGATGGATAGACAGGTGAACGAGATGCTCACTCTCTGGTCTTCCCGTCAATCATGTTTCCTAGCAGGTTAATTCCTGCAAATCCACCACCGGTCAACTCTTGATCCCTCATCACCTTCTCCCATCTCATTCTACCATCACTTGAGCAGAAGACAAAACATGAAAGACACAGAAAGAGATCCACAGACAGATTGACATTCCACTTGATTCTTGTTTGCTTTTTGCATATTGTTCTCCTTGCATTTTCTATCTTTGTGTATGTTGTTGTGTCTTCTCTTTCTCTCTCTTTCATCTCTGCAACACACCATGATTTCGAAGATGGCAGCGGTTGAACAAGACAATAACTATATTTATACAGACATCACATAAATGTCTAAGTAATAAACACATACAACGTACGCCGAATTTTTAAGCTTGTCAATTCTTGGCCTATGCACAGCATAGCTGCAGAACCATAGGCAGCTCGTTTGGGGGTCTTGAGTAAGACTGTCACCCCATTTACTCTGACAATGCATGGATTTGGGACTCTAGAAGGTTGAAGGCGGGTGTTGGCGAGACATCTTTCATCTTTGCCCGGGGGTCTGGTCTTCTCAAAATAGCGGTCCCCTAAAATGGCTGATTTCCTTTGGTATCCCTTCGCGGGGTTCCCCCTTTTGAGAAACATAAATATGACGTGTTCTGGAATCAACCCCACATGTGAAACAAAGCGTCCACCGAAAAATGAAACATGGACGCAGGAAAAAAAAATGATTGCAAGTCTTAGACGCAGCTCGTGTACTGGTGGAAGGTTGCACGTTTTCGATACACATGCTCCGAAACATGCGTGCGAAGCATAAACCCTCGGCGCGCTCCTCCTCCTCCTCCTTCTCCTCCTAGTCCTACTTCTGCTACTACTACTGCTGATGCTGCTGCTACTACTACGACTAGTACTACTACTACTTCTACTACCACTAATTACTACTAGTACTAGTACTAGTACTAGTAATGGGTACAAGTCTTCCTTTGAGGGGTTTGTCAGGGTGTCACCACTTGAACAAAAGCCTGAGACCGCGCCGAGCTCTGGGCCGGGCCGACCAAAGCCCCAGCTCTCCTGCCTCATCATCGTCCCCAAATAGCGGGGGTGGCGGCGGAGCTGCCTTTGCCTTTGGAATGAGCTCTGCCGGGCTGAAGAGACTCGGCTCGGCGTGGTCACTGGGCCCTGGCAAAATCCAAGTGCTCTGATAGTCTCAACTCCGCGCATTGTCTGAGCCCCGGCTCGGTATCATGCAGCGGCGTGGCTCATAGCGTTGACGCACTCAAGCAGCAAAGCAAGGCATGTTTGGAGTCAATCAGTGTTCAAATCAGAAGCAACGCGGGTGAATATCACGCAGGCAC
>CAUJNA010000047.1:107500-130000 GCA_963377175.1 Effrenium voratum | reverse complement strand
ATAATGACTCCAGTTTCGACGGGCGTTTGTCATGGTCAAATGGCTAAAGGGTGCCCTCTGCTCGAGACAAGGACAATCCGTTTTGAGCATAAGATTGTGTGTGACACAGGGCAGGGTGCCAGATTGACCAACTAAGGCTAGGATAATTAATACCACCAAGAACATCAGCCTTTCGACTTTCGACGAAAACACATATGAGACTGAGTCACACTGCTGGAAGTGTCGAGCGGCAGTCATGTTGTCTGCTCCAACACACGGCATTGGTTCTGAACCCGGCCAGTCTCCGATACACTTGCACCGCAAAACATGTTTCATGCCAACTCATCTCTGGAAAGTTGTTCGCACGAAGCGAGATCCTCCCATTTCGCACCAAACAGCACACATGCACACATCTCCATGATTCTCCGTACTTCTGCAAAACATCTGAGGCTAAAGAAGCCCAGTGGGCCAAGTTTCCAACCACCTCTCCAAAATGAGCCATCTCCTGATTCCCTCACGGCGCTCCGTCGGCATCCTGTTGCGGCTTGACCTGAGGTCCTGGCACACTCCAGCCACTGGACGATGACAGGGCTATACTCCGTGGTGGGCGCATCGCCCAGCCTGCCATCGAATGCCTCAAGTGCCTCTTGGGCCGGGGAAATGTGCAGATTTGAATCTCTGGGCTCAGGAGGTTCTCCTCATGAAGCAGCTCCTTCTACTGGCTGTTCAGTCAAGCGCCCCAATCAACCGACGCAGGGTGAGCACCAGGACAAACTGGCTGAGAAACTCTCAGAAAGCATCGGTCCAAAGCATGGTCAAACAAGATGTGGCACTGGCTCTACTCAATAACCCCCACTCGGTTCGCAAAGACAGACCTAAATAGGGAGTAGACAAGGGGGTGAGAAAAGGATGAATGATGAATGATGGGGTCAATAAGCCCCGACTGAAGTAAGATAGTTCTGCTTTGGAGTCTGGTCTAGGGGTCTGCAAACCAAGTATTTGCAACAACTATGGTAGCAAAGTTACCGGCCAATCAGTCTACAACCACCCCTTGAATCTTCAGCGCAACAAAATGCCTCCTCCCACCCAGTCGCGCTATGGGCCATCAACCCAACACGAAAAAACACATTCCACGCTTGCACAGGCTTAGACCTCAAGCAATCATGCAAAAGGTGGCAATCTGCAATGCATTTTCTGCACGCTTCTGAGCTTCCCACATCCGAAGAAACACACAACTGTGGGATATCATCCTTGTTTTGAAGTGGGCAGAGCCGTAAGACATGACTTCCATAGGAGCTGGAATGTCATCCACTCACTCACTCTTTATCCATTTCCTGTCTGTTGACGGTGAGTAACCCATCCAAAATCCATCCATCACTTCTAAGCTTGACATGGGATCTAACCAAAAATAGCTCGGAGAGCAAACTCATTCTTCTTGCTTTATTCTCTGGACTCGATTTCTCTTTCATAATGTTGAACATTTCAAGTTGGTTTTAGAAAGATTTATGGCTGAAAGCTGAAAGCTTCCTGGTTTATTTGGAAGCTTCACTATCTCTGCCGCATGGCAACCAAATCCACGCGAAAGCTTGCCAGGCAGACGCCAGGCGGGTGCGAAAGCGGTGCCCGAATGAGCACCACTCTTTCTGCACGAGTTTCAGGAAACCTGCCTCGCAAGCACCATGCCAAGCCTGCGTGTGCCCTATGTTTTGATTTTGATCAGGGGAGGATGAATCTCATTTGGGTCCATAAGAAATCGTCGCTTCTTCGAGGGTCTCCTGGAACCAATGAAGCAGAAAAAACCATTTGTTGCTCAAGACAAACTGGGGGAAGTCTCCAGACCTCTGGATATGACTCAAACATGCGGAGATCTTCGAGCATGGGAACTCCAGATATCACCGAGGCTTCTCGGAGATGGCGTAGCATGACTTGGATGCTAGCACTATGCCTGCACTTGGCTGCGAGGTCAAGCTGCGCTGTCAACAAGAAGAAAGCTTACCCTTTTGAGCGTCATGCTGCAGCCCAAACGAAACTTTGAACAGGTTTGAGGCAGCAAAGTACATGGATTATGGAAGTTAGATGTGCCACATCGTGGGAATGGCATTCAAACGCGTCTAAGTTGTAGCAGCCAACAGTTTTCATTGCAACCCTGACGGTCCGTATTCTTGCTGTGGTTCGATCCAAGAAATGCACACACCAGTCGAAGGCCAACCAATTTCTTACCTGAAGGACATGCTCTTTGCCTTCCAAACGCACCATAAACAATGATTGCAGTTTGGAGATTCTTTTGGGACAGGCCTGCCTCGCTTCATGTAGCGACAAGAACCGACGGGGAACAAGCCCAAACCGCCAGCTCCAACCGATGGATGATAAAGGCAAGCACTCATATAAATGACAACTCCTTTGAGTAAGGATAGCCGCCAATTGCAAATTCCGCCTTGAACGGATGCTCCGACAAAGGTAACACAGTTTACACACATCAAGTCCAACACATGGGCCAAGGCCTAAGCGAATTCAAAAGAGCGACTTTCGGCCAGCGTTTTTGAGTTGCTCACAGAATCAAGCTCCAGGCCAGCTTTTCATGGGCAAAACTACGCATGCGGTGCCAACACGAGTACATCCTTGGCTAGTGCGAGTCTCTTTGCGGAGTCAGTCTCCAACATTTTTGGCAAGGTTTACAACCTTCACACAAGGTTTACACAGCCTTAAAGCCATCCACCGCGTCACTTTCCAGGGCATGCGCCTGTGTTCTGTAGTACGGGTCCATGCAAAGCATGGCAAGGGAAGACACCTGGCGCGGAAACTGGGTCGCAAACTCTGTGAGATGTTGCGCTCTCTGGAGCAATCTGCTCTAACATGTCTCGACACGCAATGGCTTGCTGGCTGCTCATGCCGAGATTTACTCATTCATGCTCATGCTTACCTGCTGGCTTTCTGCTAGCTCTGCCAAGCACTCCACAAAGCGATGCGTGTTGATTGGATCTTTGGGCTTCTTCAGAGGTCTCAGCCCTGGAGGATGGTAGGGAACGGGGTGTCATGCAAACAAGCGGGCCAGTTTTGTTTCAATCCCGCGACACGAGATCACACCCACGGCACTGCATGCGTGGCATATCAAACATATGGCAGTTGATCAATATTCCTGTTTCCGGAAAACGCCATCTTCGCGAGAAAAAAAGTTTATTTCGCGAATCTTTCGCGACTCCATCGCCAAGCCCTTTTGTTTGCCCTTTTGTTTGCAGCATGCGCTCTGGAGCCATTGTGGCTGCTGCAGTTATGCTTGCACACAGGATAGCCGCACGCGTGCAGTACGTAGTGTTAAGTGCAAGCAGTCACCGTCATTCGCCCTTGCCACTTGCGCTTGCCGGCGATGTGCGGAACCTTGCAACAAGCTCCCTGGCCTTTCGCCGGTCTTTCGCGGATCTTTCGCGAAACTTGCTCCAAAATAGCCCAGCCAACGTTATTGATTTGCG
This sequence comes from Effrenium voratum, assembly GCA_963377175.1. Lineage (NCBI taxonomy): Eukaryota > Dinophyceae > Suessiales > Symbiodiniaceae > Effrenium > Effrenium voratum. Next base: position 126,554 of record CAUJNA010000047.1, on the reverse strand, counting down.
CCATTCCCAACACAGGCAGGGAATCAATAATGCAAGTGTAGGTGCTGCGTATCTCCCTCTACAAGGGAGCGGGGTCTGCAAATATGTAAGTGCACAGGCATGCCTCCAAAAATCCAACGCGGAATCTTTCGCGAAAAAATAAGTTTCTTTCGCGAACTCCATCGCCGATCTTTCGCGGAGGGATTTAAGCCAAGACGAATGGTCACCGAATACATAACTCCTTGCAAGGACCTTTTGATCAACCCCCATATGTCAAACGACAAGTCGAGACTGTTCTTTGACCAGGAAGCCGAGACCGACCAAACAACCTGAGGCCCCCAATGCTTCCGTTTGCCCTGGAGCACATTGGAAGCTGCCTGATTTGGACTTCATGCGTTTGATCGCCCCTTCAGCAACTTTGACCGTCAATGAAACGAGCAAAATCGCAGGACGTGGGACAAAAATGTGAGTCCCCTGGTCATGTCTTCAGCATGCCCGCCATGCCTGCGCTGTTCTGTCCCATCCATCGGAGCAGTGGATCTGGCCAGCGATTTCGGGTCACCCTTCTGCCTCTACAAGAACCCAGGGTTCAAACCCCCAAACCACCAAGCCAAACCACCCACTAAAGAATTGAAACATGTTCTCCTGCGAAACCTCAACGCGCGGCCCAACAACGAGACTCAAACAAGTGCAAAGAGCCCCAATCAGTTTACCAGGATATGAGGCAACTCTTCAAGGCAACTTTGAGAAGAACACATTGCCTGCCCACCTTTCTCTGGCCGTTCCGTTTTTGGCATCAGCGATGCCACGACCAACCCAGCCAAGGTGGCCATGACATTGCACTTGAAGGTCACAATCTCTGTCACCGCCTTCAACCTGAGAGTGCCACAGCAACGCATCACATGGCCATGGGCTTTTCAAAAGCCAAATCGGTTAACCCCCAGTGAACGGGACCCAACCCAACCACTAAAGTAGGAAGCCTAAAATGGGTGGTGCACCTAAATAGACCAAAATGGGTGAGAAAAAACCTAGCAACCAAAATGGGATCCCATTCGGTTCTCACCAGCCACATCTCAATTTCCCCGATGCGAGGATGGGTGCCAACGGCTTGGCAAGCCATAGCATTTCCGTGATGGAAGCCAGGGATGAAGCTCCGCGTTCAAACAGCCCACCCAGGGTCCAAACGCACAAAACTTGGGGAAGCCTTCAATCACGGTGGTCGGGCGGCCACATGCACTGAGGTCAAAACTCCTTAGTCCATGGCCCTCTGAAATCCAAGAGTTCATGCCCCATGTGTCGCAGGGCATCAACTTGGCTCGGGTTGGAAGCGCACATTTTGCTTCGGGCCATCCGCTTTGCTGGGGGGTTCGCCATTGAGAGTTTAGCCGACATGCTTCGATTTGTCGCAGGTTGCCTTCCTTCCATCCATCCTAAAAGCCTTCGTGACAATCCATTAAAAGCCCAAGGGCCAGGGTGCTCTGATGGCATTAATTTTGCTGGCCACCTTGCCATGTCCGCCAGGCTCGATTCTAAGTTGGCGACGTGCAGGCAAGGATGGCGCCGATGTAATCGTACCTGGCCATGCGCGTCTCCTCGATAGTCAGTCAAGCAGCAGGTTCGCAAGACACTCAGACTCTCTTGCTGGGTTTTCTCGCTGGTGCTCAGCAGGGAATGACCCAGGGTTTTGGGAATGAACCTGGGGATTCGTTAAAGCAAACCATAGGGGATGGTTGAAGTGGTTCATTCCCTCATTCCCTGCTGAGAACCAGCAAGATTCCGCAAGTTGTGTTCTGAACTTGAACAAACATTTTGGGACACAAAAGCCGTGCTGTGCGAAAAACACCCACGGTCACGTGGTTTGGCCGCTCATAGGGTTTCATCCATCCCAGTGCAAATCGGATTTCGCACACATCTGACGCCCCAATCTGTTTCACGCCCTTTAAGCCCCCGTGCCATCCAGAGTTGGCGACGTCCTTCATCCAAGAGCCCGCCTGCAAGTGCGACTGGCTCATGATTGATTCAGCATGCATTCACAAGCACATGGCGAGATTCAGGGGAATGGCCAAACAACATTGCTCATATTCTCTCAGCTCACAGAATGTGCACTCTTTCTTTGGGCGCAAAAGGGGGCTCAAAACATGTGTAAGGCCTCGTTTGAGTCTTTTTTTGGCCTTGAGTATGTTTCCACCGCTATGGCCGTTTGTGCATTTGCGTAGTAAGTGTCAGCATGGGCATGGAAGCGATGTGAATGCTCCCCTATTAACAGGGAACCTCAAAAGGTCGTCCCCAAAGGAGAATCCTCTAGACATGGGTGTTGTTTCTGAGGTTTCATGTCAATCTGGAGAGTATGTAATTCATATACTTCCCTGCGATACACGGAACCTTGAAAAGGGCCCCTTTGCGGGTCTATATTATATACACGCGGGTGTTTCTCAAGATAGTCCCTCAAATTGGTTGGTTTCCATTTGGTTTCCCCAATACCAACCAAAACCGGCCCATTTTGAGTAACTCCCATAGATGTGTGGCTGCGGCGAATGTGAAATCCACAAAATAGCACCTTGGTAAATGAAAACAAAGACTAACACCTGCATAATCCCAGCTGTTTGACAGACGCTAATTGCAGTTTACTAACAATTCGCTAGATGGGGAACTCAGCACACGTATGGAAAGCTGTTTCTGGCCAAGGGAAGTGAACAAGCCAAGCTGAGTTTGGCTCCGGAAAGCTATGCAAGAGGGCCGATTTGCCAAGGCACGCCCACAGGTGGCAAGGGCGGAGCATAGGAGCTTCTCAAAATGGTTGGCCCTCCCTCTTGGATGGTTTCAAAGCGGGAACATGCCATGGCTTGGGTTCCTGCTTTTTGGAAACACTCATTGTTTTCCTACGGCAACAACTCTGGGCAGGGAAAATGCAGATTGCCTTTCGGGTCTAGCCAAGCCCATGCTAAAAGAAGACGAGCAATCCCAAGCCAGCGCTTCCAAACGGGAGTCACTTGAGGCATTTGCTCCAAGCTTTGTGCCGAGCCTAAAATCATAAACCCAAACCAACGCATGTGTTTGGAATTTCAAACCTCAGGCAGTGGTGCAATGTCCAGAATATAGAGCCTACCATGTCCTGCTTCAGCAAGAAGGGAGGGCCTTTCAGTACCATATTCCACTTCCACTCCTTCCTTTGTCTGTCCAAACGCAAATGACATTGACCCATCGGATACCCTCCAACACTCATGGACGCTGACACAAGGGTGTTGGAAAACGAAAGCTTCCGTTTGGGGAAGCCCCCAAAGAGGGTATCCATCAACTTTTGCTCAGGCGGTCAGCTGCCTGGTTCTCATGGATGCGTGTCACTGCCGCGCCCATGGCCCGCCACGCATCGCGCACCACGTGGATGTTGTCGATGCCTGCCAACTGAGCAGTTAGAAGAAACCAATCAGGCAGGGGAAACAGCAAAGGGACAGCCATGGAACTTCTCAACACAAAAGCAGGAGCATCACATCTCTGGGTTCTAACAACCGCTCTGCGATGGTTTGCTTTCGTGAGGCCTACAAACACCCTCAATAATGTCAAGGCTTCAGACTCAATGCCAGCAGCTTGATCCTTTTGTATTCCCTCTAGGACTCTGTGACTGCTAAAGCCTGCCTCCGAAGATTATCCCGGTGTTCGGGTACGACTCGAAGCCACCTCCGCCGGCCTGCATGTGATTGACGAAGCACAAACACAGAGACACACGTAGTTTCTGCAAGTAGCAAGAGGTAGTTTGGCCATGAGGATCCTTGAATCACCTTCCCGAAGAAAACCAGCCTCGGAATCCGAAAGCACAACAAGGCTGGGCAGCTTTTGGAGTCGTGGGGAGCTTGCCAAAGGCCTGGAAACCCTCTTAAACGAGGGCTGGCCTCATTTTTTGACCATGATCAAAGTCACCCCCTACAGTAAGTGGTGGGTTTAAGGGAAACAACCACATTTTCTGACTTTGATAACCCCCAGAAACCGTCAAAATAATGACCCCACAAGGGCCATGGCCTTGTTTGCCCAAGCGCTCATCTTCGGCCTGGCGCGGAAGACTCAGCGCTTCTAGGTCCCGGCGGTTTCCCTCGCCCGGAAGCACGCTGGAGGGCGCAAACCAATGGACCCAGAGAGCCACATTCATCCCATTGGTGCAAGATATCTGACGAAGAGTGGCGAAGGTATGCTCAATAGATGGGGCACAACAGGAAATCGTGTGGATTTGTCGGAAGCATTCCATCTGCAATGTGTTTGAGCCACAAGTGGCCTGGGGTTGCCACTCACCATGCTTCGATATTTGTTCAACGCGTAAACAATCCTAGGCCCCGCAGGGTCCACCGCAACTGTTGCAACAAGTAATCTCTTGATATCTGCGTTGGCTCCTCGAATGTCGGATGGTTGTGTCTGGTGTTGTCAGGGTTGTAACATTTATGTATTGCATATTTCCTTCAAGGTCTTGCGGCAATTTTTGTTGTTGGACCAGCTATGCATGCCTTTGCTATGCCCCAAATATGTTTTAAAGTGAAACTTCCATGCTTGGTCAGTACTATCGCATTGCAAGTGAGGGGGAAAACCACCAGCCTCAAGTCGATGAGTAGCAGGTCGCGCTCCTCCTGCTTCCTCTCTTTCCAGCCATTGCCCAAGCCTAAGGTGAGTCACAATCAAAACCTGGTATTAAAATGGTCTACCCAAACCCAAGTAAGGAAATGAACAGGCCGCAACTATTTCTGGCTGGGACTGCCCCTTACCAACCTCCTACTAGTACCCGGGCATGGATTGTGGCTCAGGTAGCGTGCACTCGCAGGGAGCAATCCGTGAGTCGATTAGTTTGCCCTGAAGGGGCCTCTTCCGTGTGTTCGGGGTCGCTTTCCCCTTTGAGAGCCTAACCGGCTTGAAGTGTCACGCAAATCTATTCCTGATCCTATCGACATGAGTACCTGGGAGATGTGAGTAGGTCTAACGGGTGGAGTAGTAGTTCCTCGGATAGGAGGATGTAAAAAACCTCATCGCTAGTTGCTCAAAGGGAAATGCCCTGCTCGAGGACAAGCAGGTGCGTTGTTCGTGTTCTGCGAAGCACTAAGTGCCTGACGGATGGCATTGATCATGGACTGATCCTGGCAGCAGATTTGTCACATGTTGCTTGCTTGGCCTCTGAAGCGTTGCAAGCGTTGTTTTGGAATGCAGGAATCCATTAAAGCACGCCCCTTTTGGAAACATGTTCTGGTCTTGCTGCATGGAATCACAGCTAAATTCAATACGCTTCATGAATGTTTAATCATGGGATGGCGACCTGCTGACGGCCACTCCGGCTCACAGCGCACGAACCTCAAAACATGTGATCATGATATCAAGAAACTGTTTGTCTTGCTGGTTCTTAAGGAGTGAGTCGGAATGACCTCGAACTAAGCCGATCCTGTCATTGCTACACTTCCCCAAGACTCCTGATCCTTCTGCTACTTTTGTCTGCTTTCCTTGCTCCGCATGCCAGCCTCGCATGATAGCGGGCTGCACTGGATGGGGCGGAAGCGGGGTGAGGGAGGTGGCTTGACCAGGAGGGTTGAAGCTTCTGGTGGCCCGAGGCTGGAGTGGGCCGGGTTTGTGGTGCTGACGTGCCTACGGACTGCGTGTTGGACCCCAGCTGCAGGCGCAAACACTGCAGGCGATGCTGGGGATGCTTCCACTGCAAGCATGCCAGTGACGTTGATGCTGAGGATTTGCTCGATTTGGCTTCATGTTTACGGCGTTTTCAGCTTTGCCTGGGGCCTGAGCTCCGACGACCTCACAAACCTTGAAGAGGGACAGTCAGCAGCATCTAGCAGGGCTCGGCGACGCAGGCGCGGCAACACCCATCATCGTCAGCTCCCATCTGTGTGGGCCACTTTCTGACAAATCTAACGGACATTCTACAAGTCAGCACAAGGTGGGGTAGTTGCCGATTTTTGTTTGCAGGACTTGCTGTGACCAGGGCCTGCCTCCACGCACTTTGTGCCAATGAGGCCCTCTGTTGTCCTTGGTGCGGCCGGGTTGGCTCAGAGGTTGATCTTTCCGGGCAACGCTCTAGAGCCTCCAAACAGGATGAATCAGCCCTCAATGACAGCCTCGTTCAACAAGACTGAAACTGATTAGTCCAGAAGTCTCCAGAGGACACGTGGAATCAAATGTCATTTTCGTGACTGCCCTGACCCTTGCAGAATCTACAGGTCTCTCAATTGGTTGCTGCTTCCATTTTGAAAGTCAGCTTGCGGTACCTCTCCAAAAGGGAGCACTTCTCTCACATGATTCTTCTTTAACGCCAAATTGCCGAGCTGTTCTACATGGCAACGATTGCACTTATGTCATCTGTCCAACACTGAGTGTCCATACTCCAATTCTCGTACTGCCATGTTCTCGAACTGTGGGGGGCAAGAAGTCATATCTTTGTGACATGTTCCTCTCTCACCGACCCCAGGCATCAATTCCTGGACACATCACTCTTACACTGCATGTTTCCATAATCGCGCTCCACCTATGAACGATATGCAGCTGTCCTATCATGTATCAAAATATGGCAATTCCGTGTTGCCGCCCAGAGATCTTCAATAAGCAGGGTGGCTCTCTGTTGAAGGCAACATTGGCCAAACGAGCCATCTGTGGGCAATATATCATTGCGATAGTGCTTGGGTTCTTTTCGGCCAAGTTCCTCTGCAGGTTTGTGGAAAATAACACCCTCGGTGATTCCACAGACCATCCTGACTCGGCTAGGTGGCCCCGAACCCAAACTTCGACCACGCTCCGCCAACCACAAACCTCTCCCTTGAAAATATTGCTGAGGTTTTGAGGATAACTTCACTTACCACCTTCCAGTCGAACCGGTGTTGGCGAAGATAGGTTGCATCCGACTCTCACAAACAGAGCAGCACACTGCACAACATCTCGCAATGATAGCTTTCACGCACAAAACTGTTGCGCAGCACCGTTTTTGAATGAAGACCAAGTTCTGAAACAATGTCGATTGCATGTGGCGCTGCGCAGGGTATACAATATGCACTATCTGCAGGTAATTATCACTACGTTCCCAAAGATCACTTTATATATCATGTGCCAGCACGCGCCTTCATTGCTCACATGAAGCCAGCGTCCCCAGCTCTCCAATCACGGAAGTCAACAGGAGGGCTTTGGAGGGCTGGTTTCCTTTTAGACAGCCTCAACATTGTTTGTTGTTAAAAGTTGCATCCTCGAAACTTCCTCCAAGTTGTGCTTCAACCGTTGGGGGTGTTGGTTTTTAAACACCCGCCAGTTGGCATGACCTTCCGGGTGTTGGGAGTGAACCGGAAGGGGATTCCCTTAAAGGAAGAGAGCGGGTCGCTGTGGGGCCTGGAGTTGTGCAACTATTAGTATGCTTTTTTGCGTGTTTTCAATGTTCTGGAAGCATTTGTATGCGCAGCTAGCACAAATGCACTGTTTTGAACTGGAGAAGCTCTTGCTCTGTGACATCATCAAGATTGAGCTAGCAGATTTGTACAAAACTGGCCAACCATGGAATTCATCAGCATTCATGTTGACATGGTTCAATCTCAGCAACAAGATACACACACACACAAAGTATAAGCATTTGAGAAGATCAAACAGACAAGATATGCTTCTTGGCCACTACAACCCTAGCTACATCTAGACAGCGGGCAGCAGGTTTCTTGAAGCACGTGTACGGGGAGGAGTTACCCTTGCACTTGATGGATACAAACCTGTTGAGTAGCCCACCTTCTTGTTCTTCACAGACTGGTTATGCCACTTGCAGAAGACCAAGACCTTGAAGGAGTGTCTCTGGGGCCACGTTTCATTGAGACTGCGTGCGTAGTTGCGGAACCACGCGAAGACGTGCTCTGCAGCAAACGTGTTGGTCTTCTTGAAAGGGCGGTGCAAGCGCTGGACGAAGTTGGGGTTGCACGTTTCACATGATGTCGAAGAAGTGTTTCAAAGAAATGGTTGCTTCGCTCAGCCTTAACATCCAAAAGCAAGATTTGACGAAAAAGGAATCAAGGAAACATACTAAAATATGCATATGCGAGAAAAGCTTTCTAAAGAAAGCAAGGAAACTGCTTCAAAGGCAAAGTAACGGGGGTCACGCTGCTCGAAGGAACTGGTCCTACAGGCACATGCCTTGAGATATCTCGCAAAATGAGATGGTCGGTCGCCTCCATGGCAGAAGCGAGAGTGAGATCTTCACCGTGCAGAGGCTGCATGATGGTGACAGGAACGAACGGCAAGAGCAGGATGGGGGGACACTTGAGAACTGCTAGCTGACATGGCAGCACACATACAGCAGACATTTCATTTGGAATCCTTTGCTGCTGACGGGGACAGATGTGATGTTCCTCAGGAAAGTGCAAACAACCTCGAGTTTTCCAAAAAACAACAGAACCAAACCGTAAGTCCTACCTGCATCTTCGTTTGCGCGCTATTTTCTGCTCAAAGGCCTGTTTGATACACTTTTATCCGGATTGCGCGTTCTTTAGTGGTTTGCGCGTTTTTGCTCATTTGTGCGTTTATTTCCCCTTGTCCCTCAAAAACCTTTTACATGTGCCTGGTGTCGACCAAATTCATGCTATGCTGTTTCTTAAAAAGGGAGTTGGCGGCATTTTGCTAAACCCTCCCCCCTCCGCCCCCACATGGGCAACACTCGCCCATGGAGAGGTTTGGGTTTGGTGTTCACGTGGAGCGGTTTGGGTTTGCTGGGCTGGAACCTTGCACTTCTGAAAGGATCCCCGACTTAGGCCCATAGGTTCAACTGATATATCTTAAATGGCTTTACTTGTGGATGAGGCTCTCAAGGGTAGCACGGCCTGGTTGGGCTCCCTGAATTTGTATCCCTCACATATTCCCATCAAAAGGGGCCATAGAGCAACAACATGCAATGTAACTCTCTGCTTCTTCCCGCAAAACCATGCATTCGGGATGGGCCTTTTTTTCTGCTCGAAGTGGTTTATGGCTATCCCTTGTCCCTTTCTCCTTCTCCGTTTAAGAGCCCCAAACCCAGCCCTTAAAGAACCACACCATCGGACCCCTGCCCCAAAACTCGGGTCCTTTTTGAAGGTCCCCATTATATATGTTAACTGTGCGTTTGTGTCTGTAGGTGCGTGCTCCCCGCCACGCATCGCCAGCCGATGCTCCTGGCGTTTGGCTGCAGGGGCGGTGGAAGGGTGGGTCGAGGGGTCGGCCCGCTTTTTCCAACCAGGGCCCAATTTGGGAAACACACCTACTCGATATGCATGAACATCTGTTAGAATATATCACTTATACACAACAATATACTAATATACATATAGATATATATATATATATGAATGCATTATATCCACGGCTATTGGGGTTACCCTTTAGACTTTGAGGTTTTGTGGTTCCCTCATTTTCTATGTACCCTTAAGATTATTTTTTTAGCTCAGGGGGTCAACAGCAACCAAGTTATGCCAAATTTGGGTTTTGCATCAGTCCGATGGAAACATGGTCCCTGGAATCATTTGATTGCTCTTGAAACACAGACAGCGCCAAAACTGACACTACCAATCAGCCTCCTAGCCATGGCTGGACGTCATGGCATCCAGATCCAGATCCAGATCCCCAAATCGCTGAGCTGGCCTGATTGTGGGAATGGGGGTGGGGGTGGCATGTGCACGGCTCCATCGAGGCTGGGCTGGCTCAAGGACCGAGCTTGGGGGAACCATGCAAAAGGTTTTAGAAGAATGGCTCAGCATGGATGACCTTGTAGCCAGCGCTGGAATGGGCAAGATTGTGGATCTGGTGGAGGACAAAACCACTGCCCTTGAAACCAACAGAGACATTTTGATTCCGGTCTTGAAGTGGGCAGGCCTCTGGGCTGCAAAGCGCTAGGGTTTCCAACAGAGACAAGGGTGTGCCTTTTTGATGCCAATGCTGACCCACCAAATCCTAGGTTTGCGCCCTGCTATCAATCAGATTGAAGACCTGTGTGATCTCTTTCTCAGACAGTGCCGGCCGAAGGGAAAGAAGGCCTTTGCCCGAGCCTTTGCTCAAACTTGCGTGAGAAATCCTTTAGGTAGCCTACAGCGCACGCACAATGTAAGGAGCTGTTGCAAACAATGAGGGCTGGATCTTGAGAAAGCTCATTTACCATTTTTCCAGAGCTTACGCAAAGCGACCTCACCGCCCTCGATCGCGTGCCATCCGTGAGATCTTCAGCATGGCTGATATTCCGCAACCCTGGCAGGAAGGTTGCTTGCTTTTAAGTACAAAATTATTTGAACATGCTACGACGGTCAACCCTTTCCACCTGGCCATTTGCATGGATTCCCTTCCTAAGGTGACAGTGCCGAAGTGGCTTCAGAGGAGCCAGCTAGTGACACTGAACTAGAAGAAGAAGAAGCAGAAGAAGAAGAAGTTGCCGAAGATGACCCGGAAATCATGGATGAAGATATTGACCGCGCGAGTTCCTTGGTTCCCCATGTTTAGATCCGAACATTTGCCTTTCGAGCTTTCTAGCTGCCCTATCATCATGTTGGACCCAGGCCAGCCGGTGGTGACGCCTGATCCAAGAAGAGACTTGTTTTGCAAAGATGGAAAAACATTTCCAGAAGAAATTTGCATCCCTTTAAAACCAACAGGGGGAAACATATTCTTAAGCAAATGGTAGGAGTCTGCTTCACGTTTGGTCTACCCCAAAATGATATTTTTCTCTTGAAGACCCCAGGTTTAGTATTAATTCATTCAGAAGCCTGCCAAGATTGAAACATCTAAGGCAAGGAGCAGTCCCCGGTGTCTCTTCCCAAGGAGTCCCCGCAAGCCTCTATAGTGCCACCTGGGGCAGCGCCTTCGAAGGTGGAGCCTGACCGCCGCAAGAAGTTGCAAGAGATGATGCAGCTGGAAATGCAGTTGCTTCAGAAACTCGAGCAGAAGCAGAAAGCTATCCAAAAGCAGGTGGTGCTCTCTGGAAGTTCCATACTTCAATGAGCTAGCTTGATTCAGTGGTTATGTTGCATGTGCCAGCTTCTTCAAACAGCGTTTGCTCAACCCAGGTTTGGTTGACAATGCCGAGACACAGCCCATGTTTTTGGAGAGTGAAGCTCTTCCTCGTCTACAACCCCTACAAGAACCGGTGGCCAAGAACCATGGGATCACCGACTTGAGGCATGCACCTACGCTCAGCCTTTTGGACCTGCATGACACCGAGAGCAACAAGCGCGACACGGGCTCCTTCGACAGCCTGAACCAGGAGGTCGCCAAGCGGGAGGTCACCAAGGAAAAGATGGACAGCCTGAACCAGGAGGTCGCCAAGCGGGAGGTCACCAAGGAAAAGATGGACACCAAGCAGGAGGTCACCAAGAAGAAGATGGACGAGAAGGAGGTCAACAATATGGTCACCAAGGAGAAGATGGACGAGAAGGAGGTCACCAAGCAGCTCACCAAGGAGAAGATGGACACCAAGCAGGAGGTCTCCAAGGAGAAGATGGACGAGGAGGAGGTCACCAAGCAGGTCACCAAGGAGAAGACGGACGACAAGGAGGTCACCAAGCAGGAGGTCTCCAAGGAGAAGATGGACGAGGAGGAGGTCACCAAGCAGGTAGTCACCAAGGAGAAGACGGAAGACAAGAAGGAAGTCACCAAGCAGGAGGTCACCAAGGAGAAGATGGACAAGAAGGAGGTCACCAGGGATATGGACAAGAAGGAAGTCACCAAGGAGAGGACGGAGGTCACCACGGAGAAGATGGACGAGAAGGAGGTCACCAGGCAGGTAGCCACCAAGGAGAAGACGGAAGACAAGAAGGAAGTCACCAAGCAGGAGGTCACCAAGGAGAAGATGGACAAGAAGGAGGCCACCGTCACCAAGGAGAGGACGGAGGTCACCACGGAGAAGATGGACAAGAAGGATGGCAAGGAGGCAGGCAAAGACACCCAACTCAATAGCCAGCTCAACATGCAGAAGCCCAAGGACACGAAGCTGCCAGCCACCAAGCAGGGCAGCCTGGATGATCTTCGCTGTGCAGCTGAGCAGGCTGTGGCTGCAGACATGGCCGAAACATCGGCTAAAACATATGGTCACGCTCCCCTGGAGTCGCCGGTCGGTGCCAAGCCGGAGATCATGGAGAGCCTCAAGCACCCGGGGCCAGGCGACCAGCTCAAGTTGGCAAGCAAACCGACACGAAAAAGGAAACATGCCGACCCTGATCAGCCCGAGGCATCAAAGAAGCCCAGCAAAAAGAAGGCCGCATCTGCGGGTCCGGGTATGGAAAAACCGAAGCGTGGACGCCCACCCAAAGCTGCAGCTGCTCCTTCAGCAGTGGAGGGGACGAAGAAGACACGGGCAAAGCGGGAAAAGGCAACACCAAAGGCAACACCAAAGGCAACACCAAAGGCAAAGGCAAAAGTCAAGGCCAACAAGGTGGAACCGGCTGCAGAGCCTGACTCCAGCCACCCCACAAAGGCAACACCAAAGGCAAAGGCGAAAGCCAAGGCCAAGAGCAAGGCGGAACCGGTTGCAGAGCCTGACTCCAGCCACCCCACCAAGGCTGCCAAAAGCAAGCCGCGCAACAAGTGCAAGGCAAGCAATGTGGCGGATGCCGCGCAAGACAAGGCAGCTGCATTGCGTGAAGACAGGAAGAAGCGCATCGCGTCCTGCAAGAGCTGCGCCTACCACGCCGCAAAGAAACGGGCCTTGATGGAAGGCAAGAACTTGGAGGACGCAACCCGTGTTGGCAAGGAGGCTGGTTTGGCCCATCATATGCCACTCAGAAGAGGGTTCCCCAAAGTAAAGGCTTTGGGGTGGCCAAGGGCTTGTTTGCGTGACCCTCATGCCTGAAGACCTTGGACCTATTGCGTTGGAACAAATCAATTTTAATGATAGAGGGTGCCCCAAAATCAAGTTTGGGTGACCCCTCACGCCTGAAGACTTTGGATCTACTGTGCTGGAAAAACCCTTTATGTTAGGGGGTGAGCCAAAGTAGGCTTTGGGGGGGGCCAAGGGTTTGTTTGGGTGACCCCTCATTCCTGAAAGCATTGGACCTACTGTGCTGGAGAAACCCTTTGCGTGACCCTCATGCCTGAAGACCTTGGACCTATTGTGTTGGAACAAATCATTTTTAATGATAGAGGGTGCCCCAAAATCAAGTATGGATGACCCCTCACACCTGAAGACTTTGGATCTACTGTGCTGGAAAAACCCTTTATGTTAGGGGGTGACCCAAAGTAGGCTTTGGGGGGGGCCAAGGGTTTGTTTGGGTGACCCCTCATTCCTGAAAGCATTGGACCTACTGTGCTGGAAAAACCCTTTGCGTGACCCTCATGCCTGAAGACCTTGGACCTATTGTGTTGGAACAAATCATTTGTAATGATAGAGGGTGCCCCAAAATCAAGTATGGATGACCCCTCACACCAGACTTTGGATCTACTGTGCTGGAAAAACCCTTTATGTTAGGGGGTGACCCAAAGTAGGCTTTGGGGGGGGGGGCCAAGGGTTTGTTTGGGTGACCCCTCATTCCTGAAAGCATTGGACCTACTGTGCTGGAAAAACCCTTTGTGTTAGGGGGTGTTGGGGGGGGGGGCAAAGGCTTGTGTTTGGATGACCCCTCATTCTGAAGGCGCCGGACGTACTGTCAAGGGCTTGTTTGGACAGGCCCTAGATGTTTCAAAAAGCGACCCAGCAGGAAATCATATGATCTATTTGAGGCATCCAACAAAAAGACACTTTGAGCTACCATGCTACAGGTCAAAGATTTGTCCGGAAAACAGCCGACAAACCACATGTTGATCCCTTTGGGGCTTTGGTGGCTGCAACCCCTCCCCTGCAGGCATATGCCAATGCGGAGCTGGACGAGGGCATTGAGGATGTGGACTGATGCCATTTGCATTTTGGGGTGGTGACCTACTTCAGTTAGCCATAGTGTGCTAAACCTGCTGGAGGTCACAAGGGGCACGTTCGATGTGAATTACATCGACCAACATGGACCAGGAGTGTAAAAAGATTAAAAAGGGCTTGGCAGCATGTTGCATTGCCAGGGAAGACAAACATGAACAGCCCGTGTACCGCTAGCCCAACATGCCAGAATCAAACTTTGAAAGAGAGGCTCAATCCTGCATGTTCCCAACTATCCCTGCTGCCAAACGAACCGCCAGGTCCCAAGCCTGGTCCTCCTCGACGATCGTGGACCACCAGAGCCTTTCGTGCAGGCGCGGTGGCTTTGTTTGGGTTGGTCGAAATGGTCTTGGTGCAAGGGCTACTGTTGAATCTTGATGGGCAAGGTGGCCCATGAGCGTTGGACCTGGTACCTTGATGGGGGAGTTGTAAGCCATAGGGTGGCCCATGAGCGTTGGAAATTGCACTTGCTGGGAGGCTAGCGTGATTAATCACCGGCTGAGTTGTTGGTCCTTGGTTGTGACTCCCTGAAGATAAACCGAAAGCATGCCATGACCTTGACTTGATTGGAGCTGTGGCATTGAGACCCGACTTGATTGACTTGGCACGCGAATGCAACCGGAGCTGTTTTGGATCAGGGTAGTGCTCACTAGTGATTGCGCGATGGAGTCTTTGGTGGTGAATCTACTTCATGCACAAGCCCCTAAGGCGACCTTGACATGATGCGGAATGCAATTTATTTTGGCAACTCATTCACCCAGCATTGTGCCCAGGCCTTCATTGCAGTGGTAGAAATCTTAGCTTGTGGGGCTCAAATGTGCTGAATACTACAGTTTTCTGACCTTGCTTTTAAGGTTCTCCTGATGTCCTGGTCAACGCATTTACCCTGGCCACGTGACATTCAGTTTCTTGAAATATTCTCGGGGAGGGCCCGAGCAAGCCAACAGTGGTGTGGCCCTTAAAGCAGTTGCCCCACACTTGATTGCGTGCGGCTTTGCCAAAGGCACGGTCACGGCTACCGTACCCGCTGTTATGACCGGGACTATTGCAAAAGATCAATGGACTTCTGCACAAGTGCGGGATATGCGTAACTTGCTTGAACCAATTAACATGTATCAACAGATAAACTTCCCTGAAGCCGACGCTTCCTGAATCCCAGGTTCTCGATCTACCTGGTGCTGAACATGACGCCACTAGCACTATGCCTGCTGGGGCCTGACTGCAGTTCATGGGGCCTTCCTGCGAGGGCCACATCCCAGAGAAACTACAACAACCCTCATGGTAATTTGGGCAACGACTGGGTCAAGAGGTCCAACTTGATGATATCTCGGAATCCTGTCAGCACTGTTCATGGGTTTACGGGTTTGTTCTGTGTGCTTCCATGGGTTAAGCTGTTTTGAGTACCTGAGGTGCACGCTGTTATGCATCTTGATGGTTGCCCGGCATTCTCTGTTCTGCGTTGAGCAGCCGGCGGGAAGCCTTCTACCACGACATCCGCGCTGGGAATGGTTCATGAACCGGGTGGCCTACGTTGCTTCCCTTGGAACAAAGGGCAGATTTGAAGTGCATGTTGGGATCCCCAAGTTATAAGTTGAGCTCCCAGGTATATACGCAATCCTTCTGGATGATGACATGGGGACATGGCTCGCCCAAACGAACTACGGTGTGGTCGAACATGCACACGGTAGGGGGCCTGAATGTGGGGCCCCTCAAAAAGCAACAACGTCTAGCCTGCACGACCATTAAAACCACCCGTGCCTTGGCGGCATGAAAACATATCCTGCAACACATATTCTGTTTGGGGTTCCCATTTAAACTGCATGGGTCACCCGAGGTCGGTATCAAGCAAAAGATGGAACCAAAAGATGGTGTGGAACTTCCAGCTTGCGGGGTACACAGCGCCCTGCCATCATATTTTTTGCATTTGTTTACGTGTACAGTGGTAGTATTTTATACATATATATATATATATATGTATGGTCGGTGTTCCATAGATACATACTCACACAGGCATGCCGTGCATGTGTGTGTCTACTGATATCGATGTAGAATGCAAACACTACAAGATACATGTGCACACATGTGTATACCTGTATGTCGATCCATGGTGTAAGTACAATTATATTTTGCGATATATGCATGTGTATATGCGATATATGCATGTGTATGCATGCATATACATATATATATATATATGCATGCATATATATATATATATATATATGCATATGTATATATGTTTAGACACACATATATAGAGTATAGTGCACATACATCCCGAACCCTTCCTGGCCGCCCAGGGCGTATCCGAGCGCATTTGGCCTGCGCCTTCTTGAGCTCTACGAGCAACACTTGGGTCAGCCTGGCGGAGGAGATCTACGATTCAAACAGCCGGTTGACATGTCAAAGTCTGACCGTGAACTGTTTGCTGCAATGCCATTGGATGATGCTTGGGATGACGCAAACTTGATTGGCCCATTCCTCTACCTTTTCCATGGCTCCCACACACAGCCTGGGCCCCGCCTTTATTTACGATAGTTTCCCCTTTGGGTGAGCTCAGGATTCCGCCAACCTGGAAGGAAACCATGGCAGCCTTCAAGGATGAGCTACTCTCCCGAGTCAGTGCCTCTGAGTCATTGAATTTCCAAACATCGTTTCCGCTGGACTGAGGTGCATGTTGATGAAGCCCTGAGAAACGAATTCAATGACTTGGTGGCTGGCAAATGCCGCATAGCCCCTTCTGAGAACACCTGATTGAGTATGGCAAGCGCAAGGGGTCACCTTGCTTGGTGTTGGAGGGTCTCATGTGCCAAGTTCCCCAAAACATATATGTTTGAAACACATTTGGGGCATTGAGCGCTTTTTTGGAACCTGCGAGTGCATTTTTGCATTATTTGGGACCCGTGGACACCCCGCAATTTGAGCGCAATTTCCCACTCATTGCGCGCAAATTTCCGCAAATGGGCGCAAATTTGAAAAGTGTGCGAATTGCAATCTATGGTGCGCACATGTTGTGACATGTTTTGGCGTCACTTGTGAGCGATTGTGGGTCTTCGGCATTGCTCCCTCTGAATTGTGAAGCCCCTATGACTTCCCGCTTGTGGTCCTGCAATTCCCTGGTGGCTGGACTCGTGGCAAGCACTGCTCCTCTGGCTGGTGTTCACCAAGAGATGGCCCTGAACGTTGAAGATCTGATCCAGGAACCTTTCCTGAGATTGTATTCCATTCATTGGGCCAACAACCAATCCAGCAAGCTTACGGCACCATTAACCCAGGAAAGCCAGAAGAGAATCGCTGCTATTCAGCTTGCCCTTGCTGAAGCTGACCCTGCTCCTCCCCCACGCGATCAGATCAAAGGCATGTTGGGGGTGGGGTGTGAGGATGGGAAGTTTCATGTGCCCCTGACTGCTGGGAGGCGCACCTGTTATGGAAGCAGCTGATGGCGTTCATGTGCCCGGCAATGTTACACAAAGCCTGGAAAGTCAGGGCTCTACACTTGGGGATGCTGGCAAACCCTTGCCACGCGGGCAGTCAACCGAAGCTCAGGGCGGGGATGGGCCGATTGAGGTGGCTGAGTCAACAACGCCTGGAAGCTCATGGAATGACAGACAACCTGATGTGCCCTTTACCAACGAACCCTCCCAGGTCCCTGGTTCCCCAGAGCAGCCTGCTCGAGCTGTTGTTGCTGAGAGCGTCCCTCCACGAACACCTGTGCGCAAAGCAGCGGCAAAAAAAAAAATGGCTCTGAGCCCTGGGTACTGGAGGCTACTCGACCCAATTGATATATGTTTGGGAGTTTTTCGACCGGCCTCAAAGGCATCCCGAAAAGGACCTCTCTAAGACTATATATGTGCCAAAGTAGAGGCCTCACATGCTTGCAACAACTGGCCAACTTGCTCATCCGAAAAAAAGCTTCAGAGACCTCTTCAACATGCAATGGGTCCTTTTGGGTCAGAGCCTACTCAGGTTGAAGCGATACTTCACGCCCAAAAGATGTGGAGATCTCAAGTGCTCACCAGAGGCTATTTCTCTTTGGAAGACAGAGGATGGCCGTGCCCCAGCTTCAATTAAATCAATCATCAAACCGCTATAGGTCGATGTTGAACATGAGGTTTGCAATTGCGCAACATGCTCCGTGAGAACGGATCCTTTGAGAAGCTGGAGCTTTCGGTCAAGAAGTGGCACAAGGTCCTCATTGCCAAATCCAAGCGGGGTGGCTGGTACACGAAGCAGCACCTGACGGAAGTTGCCAAGTGGTCGAAGAGCCTCTGTATATGTTTTAGGTACCCCCCCAAACCCAGGCCCACACACTGAATTGGGTTGTTTTCAAAACCGAGGAAGATGGCGGATGCTGCCTTCAAGTGGGCGGAGCGGCACAACTTGATTCGGACCAACCAGGTTCATGCTGAACAGGAAGCCCGCTTGGTCATATCGGAAGAGTTCCTGCTAGAGGATGAACAGGGACAACTCGCGGAACAGGGAGGCTCATTCGATTTGCCTGCCACTTGGCTCTGCCAGAAGTGCATGGATAACAATTCACTTCGTAGAAGATTGTTTATTTTCCCTTGTTGGTTTTAAAGGGGATTTATCACTACTGGAAACTATTTGTTTTTTTCCCCGGGGGCTTAAGCAAATGGAAGTTCAGCAGTACCACTTGCAACAGCTACCTAGACATCTCTGAGGATGAGCACGGCTCGCTCTTGGAGGGGGACCACGACATGAGCATCGGCATGGGCGAGGCCGAAATGCTGAAGAACAGCATCAAGGGCAGCGCCCCCGCAGAGGAGCAGCCCTGCCTTTCCGTGGTGAGCCGCGACAGTGCGTCCTTCAAGAGCCTTGGCGGGAAGTCTCTGTGTGTAGCTTTCACTAGCATGTGTGGATCCTAGGATTTGCTTCCCCACATTGGCTGCCAACACCTCGCCTTGGAGCATCCTGGGGCAGTTTCTGGATGTTCTGGGTCGCAAGATGGACAACTGCCAAGATTCGATGGACCGAGTTCTTCGTGTGCATATGCTAGCTTGTGTGAGGGTACTGGTCATTTGCTTGAATCACCTTGCTACGCTATTGAACGGAGAGGACCGCCTGCGCTCCTACGGCCACAATCGGGCCATGGCGTTCCCTGGGTTTGCATTAGGATTGGCCCGAACTCACAAAATGTGTCTGACCCTTTTGTGGAACAAAGGCTTGTGGAACAGATTGCCGAATCCCACAGCAGCATGA
>CAUJNA010000047.1:7500-105000 GCA_963377175.1 Effrenium voratum | reverse complement strand
CCCATTCAATCATCGATGGGCCCTGGGTAGCGCCGCCTGCGGCATTTATCATCCCTTCCCGGTTTTGGGGATGGAAGGGGTGCTGCTTGCAGGAGGTTCACCAGGTCACCGGTGCGATATGGTGAAAAGAAGTTGAGCAGCTGACCCCATCCTCCACGATGTGCACATGTATGTGCGTGTGTTCCAGCAATGTGCGTGTGAAGCCAGGCCATCGCAATAAACAACTTCTACCAGTTGACGATGGTGGCTGGCCAGCAATTGCGCTGAGGTGGGCATGTTGGAGGGAGACTTGGGAGCTTGGCTCATGTACGTCGCCAGGGTCTGAAACCTATAGGCTAGCTCGATTTTGTCAGAGCTACTGGATACCTTGGAAAACTAGTGGGCTATGCGTCTTAAATCTTTAGGGGTCCAACCACTCAAATCAAACAGGTTGCTTGAATTTGGATTGAAACCCATGGGTGGCTTCCGTTGCAGTTGGCCTACTACAGTTAACAACGAACAAGTTTGATGTTATGCGTGGAACTGATTGGATCGCTAGGTACTTGAGGGAGTTGGTTTCTACAAAAAAGCCCCTACTAGGGATCCATCCAGTGACAGCAGTGTTACTTTGAGGGGCCCAATACATTGATCCCGCTGCTCCGCTCCATCCCGCTTTGGCGCCCAGGCACGGAGTCCTCCGATACCGACCTGGCCGACGATCTAATTGCCAGTTTCCGGTCCGGAGTTGCTTGGTTGGCTTGGATGTTTTGGGGGTGGTCCCATACGGTGGTTGCTTACTCAGGCTTCATCCTCTGATCAAGTAGTCAGCACGGCCACCAAAGTCTCTCGGATATTGAGGAAACATCGCAGCTAGGCAGCTTTAGTTAATGTGCAGAATACACACATGTGTCGTGAAGAGTTGGCATCCCCTAGGCGTGCCCCATTACAGAATTGCGAGGTTGGCTAGATGTGGGAGAAATGACAGGTTCAAAAGAAACATCGCTCGGAACCTGCACAAGGAGATGCAGAACAATGGGCAAATGCTGGATGCAAAACTGAAATATGTACCCATTCCGATTCGGTCTGACCGACGGACGGCGAAAATACAGCATGTTTCCTACCCTACCTTGCCCTTGAGCTCTTGGGTGGAATGTCTGTTCAGGGAGGAGCCTCGTCTACTTCTTGGAGGTTGTGACCTTGGTGATGAAGGGTTCCGGGAGGTTCTAGGGGTATTCTGGCAACGATACCGGGGGACTGATCCAGGGCTCCCACTATTCGCGGAAGATGTGGACACATCCTTTTGCATCCCGTACATGTTGCATGGAGATGAAGGCAGGGGAAAGGTTCGTCGTCAAGTCATGGTTCTATCCTTCCAGCCGATGATCAGCTTCAAAGGTTTGAGCCACTTGAACACATCAGGGTAACTTGGTCTTCAAGGGTGCCACATGTTTTATTCTGAGCTGTGAATAGGGTGGCATTGATTGCTTTCAAGCCAAGGCATAGCTTCACAACCCGGCTTGTTTACACGGTGATTCGGGGCGAGCTCTATGCGCCGGATGGATCCACCTTGGACACAGCCCTGTGGCACCTTGTGCAGGACTTGCAGTCGATGTATGAACAAGGATTCCCAGTGCCATAGCTCAAAGGGATCAGTTGCTAACCGCCTGTTGTAAAATCCAGCTACTGCGGAGTTGAAATGCTAAGGTTCAAGGCTACACCTTCCGGTTCATACCACTTGGATGCAAAGGGGACTGGCCATTTCTTCGACGTGCTTGGCATTTGCAAACAGGCTATACCTCCACAAGAAAATGTCATTTGTGCGAGGCCTCGGTGGCTTGGCTTCAGACATGCGTGTCTAACCAATTGAATTGAACTCTGCATGTGGCACAGTTAATTTGAATTCATGTACCGGTGCAGGATTGGTGGGATCTTCGACCTGAATCACTCCTGCGCCAATGGAGTGTGAATGTGCCAGCTGAAAGCCCGTTCAAAACCACATCCTTCTCACCACTTCGTGCACTGCCTGGTATGGATTGCCCTTCAAAAATTCTCATAGACCCAGCCCATACGTTTGCGATCCAAGGGTTTGGAAAGGACATGGCAGCGTCATGTACAGTGCTGCTAGGGGTCCACATGGGAGTCTTTGGTGGAAACAACATTGGCGAAAAGCTGGACCTAGCCTTCATTAGCTTCAAAGACTTCTGCAAAAGAGCGGGCAAGTACACTTCGATAACAGAGTTCAGCCTCCAGGAGTTCCGTGCTACATCGCCATTCGGTCAAAATGTTGCACCCGTTCTATTTTGGCCCCGGGTTAGCGCCAGTCCCCCCATCGAGCTCAGCTGAGGCTTCAGCAGTATCCTCGTGGATGTGGCAAAGGGTTCGATGCCGCAGTCCTTTGCCGCTGGCTCATGTCCGTGGTGGATGGGTTGCCAAGAGATCAGGTTGACCCTTTGCTGAAATCCGAAGGGGGCACGATGGCCGGGTTCGAAAAACCGCCGAAATAACCAAGGGTCCCTCTTGGAAGGAAAGACGCGTAACCGGCCTGTGGTACTAGTGGCCCCTTTGGTCGAAATCATTTGTTTCAGTCACAAAAGGATTAATCACTCCCCAACTGCTACTGAGCACAACAACCTGGTGTGTGGAAGTGTAGCAAGTGTATCCCTCAGGCCCTGGAAGACAAGAATGTTCTGGAGGTTATGGCGTACATGCTGCGCGGGTGCAATAAGTTCCTCGCTACTTGTGCTCAGCAGGGGCTTTTCATAGAGAAGGCTCTGGGGCGTGAGCTTGCACAGTCTGGCTGGGCAATGCTTGAACCTAGGATGCACCCTTTAAACACGTATATGCTGGAGACGCTTTAGCCGAAATACACCGAGCCAAGGAAGGATATGGTGCCCTAGCTGCCCTTTGTTTGTCCCGACAACGGTGCCTCTTCTATCAAAGGCCGAAGATTCATCTCTTCGGCCACCTGGTGATGCTTGCCTCAAGATTCTGCAGTGAACCATATGGTTGACAGAATCGATTGCTTGATGATGCTTCACCAATCTAGGAGAATGCTGGAACTTCAAGCAGAGTCCCCACACACATGTGCATGCATCAACCCGGACAGCTTCTTGACTGCATGCATGCAAACAAAAAACAAGCGATCAGAATTGATCATTCTTTTGTCGAGGTTTTGCATGCTGGAGCGACGAGGATTTCATAGGCCGGATATGCCGACTATCAAGAAGGGTTAACTCCCTTCGCCTTGCCCAGCGTACGCTGGAACGGGCCCTTTGTCAGTACAAAGCCCAGATCGCTGGGTGTTTCCGCTGAGCCCCCCGGCCGGCAGTGGATGCTGGTGAGGATGAAAAAGGAGAAGGCCACGATGCCGAGCTGCTCAGGCTGTATGTTTGTTTTAATGATATATATATATATACATATAGTGTAGGGCCCCCAGAAACAGGGGAACCAAGGTTGTTGGTGGAAGTGTAGGGCCCCTAAGAAAACAGTTGCGCGTTTTCAAGTGGATTGCGCGTTTCTTCTTGGAATGAGCGTTGTTTTTTTTGCGCGGAAAAATGTGCTCAAACGAAGGTCCAGGTACATGCCTGGGGCATTTTTTTATTTTTTTTTAACGAGTTTTTTTGCACATTTCCCATATATGCCAAAGGCAGGGCCCATGACGACCCCTTCTGTAAAGGAAACCATCAGTTGGATGATTCATAGGGATCATTCCAGACCCTCCTGTCAGCATCCATGATTATCGAAAGGTAAGTGAGGTAACCTTCCATTTGCTTGAGGATAAGTCACTGTAAGTCAGGTAACCTCCCGAATGTGCTCGTCTTTTCTTCCTCGCGCAAACACAAAACTGACGAAGGAGACGGGAGTCCCGGCTGTGAGCAGCGCCACAGTGACGCGAAGCCGAGCTCTGGGCCGCCTCAGGGGTGGGACACCTGTGAGCTCTTTGATTATACAAATACATACATGTATATATGGTGTATATATACACATGATATATCTATATATGTATATATATATATGTATATATATACATATACACAATTATTTGCATGTATGATACATGTGGGAACATGTGTTCTTGTTTTGGGGTTTTCTGTATTTTTTAGTGTGTTGCTTTGGTTTTCTTCTTGTTTTGGGCTTTCTGCAAGCTTCGTTGCTTTTTGTTTCTGCCAGGGTCGAACCAATGCAGTTGTGTGTAGAAAGCGTGACGCTTGAGGTGTGTTAGACCGTGGCGACGAGCCGTGTGGGGCACGCGGCACATGAACAATTCAACAATGCAAGCCTTGCAAAACAACCATCGTCATACTTCCTTAACGACTTCAGCAACTTCTTGAATTGAACATGTTTTGGTGATATCGCCAATCACCCCAGAAACCGATAATGACGGGCGTTTTGAGGGAACCTCTTCTTTTCTGCCTGCCAGACTCACACTAGTTTGACTTTGCGGACTCTACCATATATGCTTGTTGCTCCCCTGGGTCCTTGTCTTGCACTCCGTTGGGAATAAGGCATTGATGGCCAAGCTGCATGACCTTCTCATATTGATACTCCGAGAGGTGGATCTGACTATGTTGGACCACATCATTCCTCAAAATCCCCAATGGTGGATCCCTTTTTGGTGCCTTTGACAACCCCGCATGTGTGTGCGCGTGCGCACTGAAAAGGACTGAAAGGGCTGGGGAAGCATGAACCACGCGGTCGGGTGAGTTTGTGCTTGGGCTTCCAAAACAGAGAAACAAACTCGAAACAGGGCCCCAAAAAATGGGTTGGTTGCTTGGTTTCCCAACCCGTTTCCTAAACGAGGGGATTCCCTTCTGTTAGGTTTCCAGCCAACTGCCCTAAAAAAGAGTCCAAATAAACTCTTGTTATGTTGAGACATGTTGGGTCGTTTGCCCAAGGCGAGACAACTAGTTTGGCTGAACATGGTGGAATTGACCCTTGCTTGAACATAAAGTTGGACCTTCCGTCTATTGTTTCCACGCTTTTGCCGCCTTGTGCCGCCTCCAAATCTGGACAATGCTTCCCCCCCATGCTTGATTGCTGCTCGATTGTCCTTGCCTGCCCGATGCCTTTACACTTCAACATAAGGTAGACTGCTAAATTTGCACAGAGTCTGCAGAGACAGGTTATGCAAATCATTCAACACAGTGCAGCTTCTCAATCTAACGACTGCTTGCACAGGGCCACTTTGCCATTGGTAAGGCATGCAGTCAAGCGCTTGGCACAAGGACGCCTTGTAAACGGATACTTGTCATCAGCACACCAGCAATGAATTGAGTTTCACAAGAACCATGTCCTCAAGACCAAGCCATCAACATGACAAATGATATACCCTTGCCTATGCTGCATCAGTCACATTGCATTAAATGACGAGAACATCCCGGAGGAAGTGACAAATAGACGGTTTCCAATGAAGCAAAAGGAGAGGACAAACCTTTGGGTTACGAGGCAAACTCAACAAGGAGCTTTCGTTGCATTGAAAGACTAATTCCGGTCTGTAACGCAACAAACGCGCAGCTCGGCAATTCCTAACGAGGGCTAAACTCGATCGGGCCTCGGTAAATGGACAGCAACTGAACTCAATTTGGTTTGGGAGAGACACCAACTTGGCTTCTGGAGAGACCGACAGAAGCCAAGTTGGCTTGAGCAAAGCACACAAATCAACTTGGTTTCAGAAAGACAAAATGACACCAACTTGTTTTTTGGAGAAAACAGAAACCAAAGCCAGCGGTTGTGAATTCAAACGGACTGGGCATCCACACCGCACCAGCTCATGGCTGGCAGCCGCCCACGCTTCCTTCCGCGCAGGCTTCCGCGCTAAGCGACTGGCTGTGGTTGCGGATTTAGAAGGGTGGAACCCAATGTTGCGGCATTTTGGGAGCCATTTACAGAGTAAAGCCACCAGCAAGGGAATCTGAACTGAAATCAATGAGCTGGGGGGTTCCAGTCCTGTTCACAAACGACCAAAACCAAATCCTCACAAATCTCAGCAGGTTTTGGCCGTACACATCGTGGCAACCGGTGAAATAGGATGTTATGTGCCTAGAACGCTGTGGAAGGCGCGGAGAAGCCGTCCCGTTGACTGGAGATGATCAAAGACTTTGATTCGCAAAGGCCTATCTTTCTGGCTGACAGGAAAAGTCAAATTGCTGGCTTGGACCTGTTTCTCAAGTGGGCGCGAAACAGTCCAAACCACCAAGCAAGCACAAACAGAGCAGAGTCTGATTGCACACACACACACCAATACTGACACATATCAGGCACGAATCTGAATTTCGGGACCCATTAGTGGACATCACTATGGGGATCTGTGTTCACCAGGGACAAACATGCACGTCATGCACCACCCTTCTGTGCCGCCGTGCCGGAAGGCTGCAACTTCTCGAAGCGCCTCCGTGCGTAAGGGGGCAATCTGGGCAAATCATTCAACCAATACATATTGTGATTCGGGCACGAGCCTGTGCCCAGGCAATAAGTTAGTTGGGGTAAACAAGCCACAAAAGAAAGGTTCCCCAAAAGCAAACCAATCCCCGGTCCCAAAGATCAGGGTTTCCCACACACACCAGAGAACAACAACCAAAAGGAAACAAACCAAATGAGAAAAGGATACCCGCAACCTTGGTCGACGATGAGCCGCACGGGCGATCCCCACCAACCTACCCCGGGCCGAAGTCTCTTTCTCCTCCGACACGAAGGCGGTCGACGTGAGGGCCCGGCGACGCTCATCCGAGGCGCGCCGGATCCAAACTTGAGCCAAACACCACCGGTCAGTCACTATCGCGACATCCCTGGTGATGGTTTAAGACATGGCTAATCACACCCCCCTCACGAGGCCCGTCATATGACGGGTGGAGCGTGCCATTTACTGATAGGATTTAACTGCTCGCATGTATCCGCAAACAGCTGGACACTACCGCCGTCAGCGGTGGAGCAATCCCACAAAGGCAGTTGCGCGACGTCCCGGACATTAAAATCCCGCCACCACCCCGAATTAATCGGGGTAACGCTGTCCAACACACCTTGTGGAAGAGTCCACATGACGGCACTAGGCCACAACTGTTTGCATCAACAATGCAAGAAGTTTAATTCTTATCAGAAGCCATGAAACAAAGGATAACGTATGTCCATTAGTACCCTCGCCTATCGGCAAGAGGTACCCCTGACCATGCGTACCTGAAAAATGCTTGAATTCCGCAAACCTGGGAGTATCCCCCCACCAGTTTGCTTCCCCTCTCACTCATACTACTTCATGATGAGCACGACCAGCAGCCAAGCGGCGGTACGGGAGAGACATGATCTCCGCGCCTCAGCGGTGTGGGAGGAACATCACCATCACCGCACCGCGCCGACCATTGGAGAATGGACGCAAGCCTATCGGCCGCAATCCTCGTGACTCAGCCTATCGGCTATCGTCACGTCTCCGCCGCTCACGTCCGCCCCGCGCACGGTCCCTATCACGATCCCTCTCGGATCTCCTGCGATCATCTCGCCTTCGATCTCGCTCCCGATCGAGTGAGTCATCATCACGACGATCACGAGCATCGTCCCTCCTCCGGTCACGATCTTCGTCACGCCGCGGACGGTATCTGCGCCTTAATTCTTGACTCTCGGGAATCCCGAGTGTCCACGGTCCTAACGGACCTCCGAGAAGGAGTGCGGGAAACGTCCGAGTCCCTACGTCTCCTCCCAGGGCGAGAGTTCGTCACGATCTGGTTGAGAGCCTCCAGTGCTGAAGCGTCTTCACCATTCCTGATGAAATCTCTGACCTGCCTGTTCAGCACTCTATTGGTGGAAATCGACAGGAGGGCGTCCACCACCGAACTCTCTGGCAGCACCAGGAAGTGACCTTCCACCGGGCTCGCCGCAGCTCGCTCGGCCGGCCTCTTCGCCATTGCCTTGGAGGCCGTCAAAGGCGCTACCGCGTCCTTTGCCGAAGACCTACCAAGCGCGGAATGAAGATCATCTCCACTAGCCTCTCTCGCTGCCGCACCTGGTCTGCTGTCAACGTCATCAGGCCTCGTTGATGCCTCCCGCTTTGTCGACTCCTTCACAGTCTCGTCGGGATCCCAACGGGACTTCCTTTCTCTCTTCTGCCCTTCAGCCGACCCCCGGCTACCGCCAGGAGCGTCATCTCTGCCTACCTTCTCCTTCTTGACCTCAACCTTCGGTTCGGCCTGCTTCGTCTCCTTAGGCTCAGCCTTCGGGGCCGAAGCGCTCTTCGCCTCAGAAACTGAAGCTGCCTTTCCCTTTGGCTCGGCCTTCGGGACCGGGGTCATCTTAGCCTTCGCACTTGGCCGGGCTCCTTCAACCGCTATCGCGACCCAAGTCTTCTTCGGTTGAGCCGCAGTCGCATCAACCTCCATCGGAGCCGGCCCAGCATCAGCCTTTGCTTTTGCCTGAGGAACAGATGGGCTATCGCCCTTGCCAGACCCTTTTCCTGGCACCTCACCTGATTTTGGTGGTGGGCCGGAAGGACTACCGCCCTTACCGCCCTTCTCTCCCTTCTTTCCTTTTCCTTTTCCGCCCTTGACGATCGGCTCCTGCTTAGGACCAGGACCCTGCGCAGCATGATGCGCCGACTGGAGTTCGTCAACATTCACATCCAATGGCTACTGAGGAGGACACCACTCCCATCATACATGATCATGAGCATCACCTCAACCTGCCCTATCGGGAAGGCTTTGATCGCCGGAATGAAAAACTTCCACGTCATCTCGGCATTCTCCATGCCCGTGATCTCCCTCAGGAACCAGATAGCCTGGTCACTACTCACCCAGTTTCCAGCCTCTCGTCCAGTTTCCTTCAGCACCTGCTCCTCGAATAACTCCGAGACTCTTTGAGTTGATGACCAAACCTTCAAAATCAAACGAGAGCAGCTTCATCAACTCCTGAGCCGCCTCCCGCCCTGCGACGGTGGCCGTGGTCTCCTCGTAGTTCGGAACGCAACTCGCTCAACCTTGTCTTGGAGGGGACCACAATCTGGCAAGTGACAGCCTCATCAGGCACGACTCCAGTGGCCCGCAGATCCGGATTGATTTCCTGCCTATCGGCAAGGTAGTCCTTCTTTCCGTCCAGAACCACGAGATTGTATGTCATCTTGCTCGCTGCTTCGCTCGTGCGGAATCTCCTGCTTGCGTCAATCTGATCGGGCGCAAAGGGCCCACTGGGAGCGGTCGCACTTACCAATGGCGCTCCTCGTCCAGAGCACAGGTGCTTCTTGTGAAAGTTCACCATCTCATTCAGCTGCGATAGGGCGTAAACTCGATCCTCCAGTGACGCACTCTTCATCCCAGCCTCAGTAAGAGGAGCTTCAGGCTTGTCATAACTCGCCTTTCCGCCCCATCTTGCCGCAACCAGCTCAGCAGACTTTGCAGGATCAAGCAAGTTGCCCGACCATTCGGGCATGTCGCTCAGCTTCCTAGTTAACGCGTCTATCGACGCAGTCAAGTCTTCACTCGTCACGGTGTGGGGGTCGACCTTCTCCCTGTCCCCCGGCCTCACCGGAAGATCGGTACCCCGACCATGTCCTTCCCCAGGAGTAGGCGTCGGTGACCTGATCCTGTGCCCCTGCCCGGCAAAGGCGTTGTACCCAACGTTCGGCCTTTCTCTGAGTCCTCAAGGATTCTGCTGGACATCCTGAATAATGTCAGCAGCCTCATCAACATGACCTTCAATTTCAGAAAGCTGAGCCATGACTCTGTTGTTCATTCCATTCAGAGTACGCATGTTACTCTCGACTGTAGTAATTCTCCGCATTGCGGCTTCCAGCTTGTTGCGAAATGAATCGAGTTCACGCCTAACGGCGGACCGTGGCTGATCACTACTCGCTGGGAGGTTACGAATCTGTCTTCTGATATCATCGAGAACTTGATTCAAAATCCCCGATCTCGCCTCGTACTGCTCAACACTGGAGCTCACAGTCTCAATCCTACGAGCGACATCGTCATGACTCTGACGTTGACGGTGGAGTCCACGAGAGAGATCCTGGATTTTCCGATGGCCCTGCAGGTCTATCGACCGCCTGGGACCCCCTTCCGCTTCGCAATCTTGATACTTGCTCAGCAAGACCGACATGCTCTTCATGAAGACCACCAACAGATTCGGTGACCCACTTCGCGAGCTTGTCGTTTCAACGCGGAGTTTCTCGAGCTTCAGGTTTAGTTCCCTGAAATTCGCATTTGTCCCACTGCTGGTAGCCCTATCGGGCCCTAGCGCAGTCAGATCACCTGCCGGCGTCCGCAGCCCGACGGTCTTCTCTACCGTGAAGATTCGCTTCTCGATCTTGTCTAAGTCCTTAAGGGTCTCATCTTCAGAAGCAGCATGGCTCCTGCGGATGGCCTGATGATTTTCCTGAATGACCTGACGAAGCTGGCTAGTAGCAACTTCATTGTCCTTCACGGATTCGTGAATTTCATTTGACAGCAAGTTGACCCTTTGATCCACAATCTCAGCCTGTTCATCGATGGCACGTCTGACAATGGCCTTGCTATCCGGGACAATCTCGCTGGCAAATCGCTGAACTATCATTCGCATCCTATCGGCATCAGATCGCAACCTCAGTGGCCAAACGACTAACCCTGTCCTTCGTCTGCTGATTCTCGTCGCTCCAATCCTTTCGCATGGAACTCACCTGACCATTCCGTAACCTGATTTGGTCAGCAAAAATATGGAATGCTTTCGCGACTGAACCAGATACCTCACCCCTCTCGAGCATCTCCTGGATGTGCAAATCGAACACCTCCTTCGCCCTAGCGTCACCTGACTCGCCAGAAGAATGAGATCTGTGGGCTGGAGGAGTCGATATCTCGATCCTCTCAGGAGCCCTACCAGCTCTAGCATATCTTCTGGGGTCACCTACGGGACTATCATCAATCCTGGGCGGCCTACTCGGGGTAGATCCCCTTCTCCGGCTTTCGCCAGATCGGGGATCAACATTGGATGCACGAGACTCAGGAGTAGAGTGGATATGAACATCAGCAGGATCGAACATTTCCTCATCCTGCGGAGTTGAACCTAATGGTGAAGGGCTAGCTCTCCTTGCCTTTGACCTATCGGTCTCTATGGCCAGGGGTGATGGCCTCTTCGCAGAAGCACTTCGTTCCCTAGCGACCGATCCTCATTGGGGAGTAAACTCATTGCTAGACCTTATTAGCGGTTCGAGATCGCTGGGATCTCGCCCTAATGGGCTAGCGATCAACGGACGATCCTCGATTCCGAGTGCATTGGCAAGCCGACCGTCTCTCGCACCTGTCCCAACTACTTCGGCAGCCCGTTCAGTGACTCTCGGCGAACCAGTAACCCGGTTCGCGTTCTCGTCTCTCTGATGCAACGGACCTCCAAAGGTAATGTTGGTTCGGGGTACTGTCAACCACCGGAGGACCTATCGGTCCCTCCCGGTCATGGATGGCCTCCAAACCCCGAAGAACTTCCCGGCTATCCCTGGCTCTCTCTCTCTCGCTCCGGGCGTCCCTGTCAACACGAAGGTCCCTGGCAGCTCCACGAGAGAGGCTCCTGGGCCTTGCAGCAGCACGGCTTCTTTCCTCATCACGATGATCCGCAAATTGCGGCATAATCTTCATCGTTATCAAATTCAAACTCGGCAGCGGCAGGGTTCGGCCTATCGGCATCAGACTCCTGCTTTGCGCTACTGCCCCAGCCTGCGGTTGATTTCAACAGAGCATCGTATCCGAAGCCTGTGAATTTCTTCTCCTCGTGCTCATCAAGCTGACCTGGATTTTGAGAACCGGTGGATCGACCCGAGATATCTCTCGGAGCCAGAACCATGGTTCCTGGTCCTCGCGGCCTGTCCCCGAGCTCATCCGAGACCTGCGATTCACCTGGAACAAGAGATGTTGGGGGTCGGGTCGGCATGGCCTCCGGGTCGTCCGAATGAGGGCGGGCCATGTTCATCGCCATGCTGATGAAGTCCAAATGTCCATGCCCGAGACCTGACTCAGAGCCGCTCCTATCGGGGCGAGCTCTTTGTGCCTGCTCATCATCGGTGGCCTGACGGAAAATGCGATCATCTCCATCGTCAGTGAACCTGCCACGGCTTCTGGGTGTGTCCCTATCGGGATCTTCACCCCTGCGGTCCTGACCTGTCGAACCTGCTTCGAAATCCTCGTAGTCGTAGTCCGGTAGGTCTTCACCTGAGCGGAGGCCACCTAAAATGGCCTCCTCATCCACGACGCTCCTTCGGGATCGTGGGGTCGA
Organism: Effrenium voratum; assembly: GCA_963377175.1. Classification (NCBI taxonomy): domain Eukaryota; class Dinophyceae; order Suessiales; family Symbiodiniaceae; genus Effrenium; species Effrenium voratum. The sequence continues at coordinate 92,811 of CAUJNA010000047.1, read as the reverse complement.
CGTCATCGAACTTGTAGTTGATGGTCTCAAGCGCGTAGGAAAGTCCTACGGCTGATAACCTGTGATTCGGGCACGAGCCTGTGCCCAGGCAATGGGTTAGTTGGGGTAAACAAGCCACGAAAGAAAGGTTCCCCAAAAGCAAACCAATCCCCGGTCCCAAAGATCAGGGTTTCCCACACACCAGAGAACAACAACCAAAAGGAAACAAACCAAATGAGAAAAGGATACCCGCAACCTTGGTCGACGATGAACCGCACGGGCGATCCCCACCAACCTACCCCGGGCCGAAGTCTCTTTCTCCTCCGACACGAAGGCGGTCGACGTGAGGGCCCGGCGACGCTCATCCGAGGCGCGCCGGATCCAAACTTGAGCCAAACACCACCGGTCAGTCACTATCGCGACATCCCTGGTGATGGTTTAAGACATGGCTAATCACACATATATATATATATATATTGTTTTATATCGAACCAATTATTCATTTATTTGACAAATGGCTATGGGGCAAAACATGGCACCCGAAATGGCATGGTCTACGGGAACAAAGACCAAAGCCTGCGGAACCCCGGCTGTTTAACTTTGAGCCACCAAACAATTTAGGATCAGTGTCCCTTTCAAACAAAACCCTCTGTCAGGTGCCATGCTAGTGAGAGGAAGGGTACTTGAAGAAAGACTTACAAACCTGAAAGAATGATTCCCGCTTGGTAGCTGCCCAGATCGAGGTCCAACTAGACCGAGAGTTTGGAGGGTGTCGGGCCATAGGGCAGCACTCTTGGAGAGTTTCAGGATTCAGGGAGCTTGGCAAAGCTGGGGCCCGGCCCAAAAAAGCTTGTCAAAATTAGAATTGCTTAAATTTGCAATGTTTTCCTTTTTGGATTTGTTGGGAGGCAACGGGCGTCTTGAATCAGGGGGAGACGGGTTCTGGTGGATGCTAGAACTGGTTTGGAGGGCCCCTTTCAAGTAGTATTGGCTGCTCAGGCGCCAAACAGGTCAGTCTTCAAAAAAGAGGAGGGGGTTATCAGACGCGGGACGTTTAGGGCACTTTCGAAAAAGAAGCCTTTAAGGGTCCACCCCCCCCCCCGCTGAGGTCACTAGAAGTTCCGCAAACCAAATCGGGCCATCTCAGCGATGAAACGCCAGATCGAGGCTGATTTGCAGACTTCCAGCTTAGGGCCACAGCCACCTGGGATTCACGAATTCATGCTGAGTGTCCGGGCTTCCTCACACATGCAGGTCGTGCCCAGAAAGAGTGCTAGCAACTTCTGGCAGGTCCACTAACACTTGGCCGACTTTGATATGGTCAAGGACCAACGTTGGTTAAGGAGATGTGCATTTGACAGCACATTGGTCATGGAAAGTCTAGCAACCCAACCTTAACCTTAGGTGAAGCGTCGAAGAAGGGTGAGACAGCTTCGTTTCTGAGTTTGTTGTCTTAAAACGCCTAATGTGCCATCTGCTCAAGTGGTGTGCCAACGAGGCCTGGTCACTTTCACCGAGGACTTCCAGACTGGCTATTTTGAGTTGGCCCCAGGATGTCAAAAGGCACTGCACTTTTGCAACAGCGTCGTTTAATTTGCTTCTATGGGAGCATTTCAACTTGTGCCATGAGAAGCACGGGTTTTTGCCGCTCGGCTCGTGGCCTGGTCTGGCATGCGCCGAGGCAGCACGAGGCAAGAGGGATAGGAGCTACAGAGCTTGTAGGAGCGATTCAGCTCGGAGACCTCAGGTGGGCCAATGCTCGAAGGCAACCAGTGACGCATGTAGGCAAAAGAAAACTCTTTTGGGATTGAAGGGAAACCCACCATCAACTAGTCATGGACAAAGGTGGCACTGAACTGCCTGGGATGCCTGTTTGCTGCCTGAGCTAGGTTTGGAGGCCGCAAACAGTGGAGCAGCGTGTGTCAAAGTTTCCTCGCTGCAAACAGTGGAGTCTGGGAAATTCCAGCCTTCAGTTCGCCAATTTCTGGGACAAACCTGCGGTCAAACACTTGAGGCACAGCTGAGATCTCAGTACTGGCCTTCCCGTCACTGCAACTAGTTCGCCCAAGCGCGAAGGTGCCCTAGTTGCTGCTACTTTTCCATCAAGCTCTCAACAAAGTGCGGGCCGGCGACACAGACCCAACACCAACTGGTCAAACATCCGCCACCAAGCAACACACGCATCGCCTCGCATCGGCACCTCCTAGCTCCCAAACTCACGAGTGCTTGCAACGCTCTCCGCAGGTGTCGTGTTTTATGCCCGCTTTCCCATTGGGCAGGTGCTTGACGACCGGCTGACTCCCCTAGGTTCCAGATGCCATTCTTGCTGCCCCGGGTGGGCACATCACTGCGGAAATGTGCCGTGCCTCTCCCGGAGGTAAACCGCCTTGACAAACCAATCTGCTGCTGACAAGGAAGCCTTTCTGAGCGCAGTCGATCCTATGAACCCACATGGGCACGCGTAGGATGACCGGCTGGAAACAACCAGGGCAGCGCACAAATCAGCAAACTTTGCATCCAATCTCCCACCCGAGCACCTTCACCAAAAAACACCAGGGCATCGCCGGATTCGATTCTTCCCTCTTAACTACACAACACTGAGCCAAAAACGGGAGACATGGCCATGGCTCATAACCTATGCCTCCATTTTTGGGGCGCATGAACACTGTACCATCTATTTTGATGTTCACCGGTTACCTTGTGTTGACAGCCACATGGCACCTTGGCTCTCCCCAGTCAGACGGGGCCCCGGGGCCCCGGACGCGCCAGGGGCATTCCGGATTGGGAATCAGGGAAGTGTCGATGCCCATCCGCGCAAAGTCCTGGCGGTAGGCTACCCCGGGCTGGCGTCGGGGTTTTCCGGTTGGTGTCCCAGTTAAACCAACCCCCCGTTTGGGGCACTGGTCAAACCAAGGGCAAGCCACTCACATATATGTGTATGAGAATCAACATTTTGCAGTCCCTGGTCCCGAGTTTCCCGTCAGGGGCGTACAAAAATGGGATCCCTATTTGTTGTCCCCATGAGATTTTGGCGCATCCCCATTTGGAAATGGTATTGAAGCCAAACAGGACACATGGAGTCCGAACAAAAATTGATCAGCACGGGATCCTTTTACACCACCCCAAAAAAGGCGCCCTGAACAAAGACACGCTCCCCCATAGAATCGATTGGTGCAGCCAATCATCGGCGGAAATCAGCGTTGAGCCCAGTTTCTTCGAACTGGTACTGCTTGAAGCCCCAAGCACTTTCTTGTGGTTTCCAAAATTTCGAGAAAATGCAGATTCCTCTACGCATGAATGTTCTCCGGCGTCTTATGGGTCAAGCATGCCTTGAGACTTGCTTCCTCATTTTGTTGAGCCTACAACCTCAGCATCATGCGGTAGACATTTCTTGCATTCGTTTTCACGGCAAAGGCAAAGGCGGCGTTGAACGGTCGATGCCATCGCTGATAATGCGCCAGCCATCAGGCGCCATGGCCATTGCCAGCAGCAAACACGAATAGGCTCCACAGTGAAGAAATCGAGTCCAATTCTTCTAACTGCTCGGGGCAAACACCCAGCCTGCTCACATTGATTGGTCATCAACGGTTACTCGATATGATCTGCTCTTGGACTCTTGGATAGAATCTACTCTTGACCCAGGCACCGGAATGCGCAGCTACCCTTTCCGCCCTGCTGTGAAACACTGGCAGTGGGCAGCAAGACTTTCATGCGCCGCTTGTGGCACTCAAATGTCATCGGCATTGATGGCCCCGATGTCCGCGTCCTCGAGAGAGTGCTATCTGTTGATGGATATCTGTTGATGGATATCCCAGTGGTTCTATGGCGGTCGTGGTCAGGTTGCTCAGGGTTGCTAGCTGGCTGTCTTCGAATCTTGAATTGGACACATCAGATTTTGGGGTCGGACTCCGCCACAGTCAGCAGCTAATCTGGCCCTGCCTCTGACTCATCCGAGGAGTCGTCGGACCTGAATGCTGGGTATGTCTCATGCGACCTATGTCACCTGCTTGCCTTTTGTGCCATGCCACCTGGAACGCCCTAGCAAGCATTTGCATGGGCAAGCCTTTCTGAAAAACCCAATGTCCCTTGCCAACAAGTGAAGAAAAAACAACCAACACACTCACACACACACACACACCCACCCCTCCCTGGACTGACTTGGGAAAATTGCTCCTCTAAACATTATGTGAAGCTTGCAGAAAGAGGTTTCGATATTCATGAGGCTGTGTGCTGATTGAGACCTTGAACTCTTGAACTGAGGTTGATAGTCTGGTCTTAGTTGCGGGGCTGCAGTGCAAAGAGCACCGCGGATGGTCTGAGGGCACTCTGATTCCAGTCACAAATCGGAGGAAGCTTCATTCATCGGCTGCGATTCAGTCTTGGACGCTTCCTCGAAGCAAAGCAGTGCAGCTTCATGCTCCCCGCACAGTAGTGCCAGACTTGAGTGCATTGCCTCACATGAGCATCTGGACAATCATTATGCCGCATAACTTTCAGATTGCCCCTAGTTGGTGAATTGTATTGGTGGTTGAGGATTTGAACTCTTGGGTCTGTTGGAGTGTAAACGGGAAACCATCCGTAACGCCCAAACCTACCCATCCAAACCACCAAATAAAAGGGGCGCTGAACTTTGCCAGGCACAGCGCGCAGCAAACAAAATCTCAAGAAAGTAGCTGAATAAGTCAGTTTCCCAAGCGAAGAACATGCTGAAGTCAACATGAAGCCTTCCATCATCTGGCTACACTCACTCCTTTCAAAGAATAGCTTGTTGAGCTGCCTCGCGTTGCAATTACTTTTTGGAGTGGGGGTGTCTGTCCGTTGGCCGGTGGGCAAAAAGCGCCTTCGCTTTGAGCAAGACCAGGGACAATCAGCACAGACTTGCACGACATATTTGTTCGAGAAGCCCGCAAGAATACATGGTTGAGGTAGTGGAAGAAAACTCCCAAAGCGGTCTGTATGCGACTTCGCAGTGTGGAAATCAACTTGTTGCTGCCTGTGACTGTGTTGTGCGGATCTCCCAGCATGATGTGGTCTTGCACCTACACATCATCCGAAAGTATACCGCTCCCTCCATCCCCTGCTGTGGTGCTTGGCCTCTAAAACGGTTCTAACTTAAATGGGTTCCGGAGTTCCCCGCAATCCACATGGACCCATCCATCTGTGTTGTGTCTCTCCTTTAAAGTCTCTACTTCCAACTTCTCCCTTTGTAGCTTTGACTTCCCAAAAAAGGGCGCATGGGTACTGAGGAGCCGAGGCTTGGAACCCGTCCACCCGGCGACTACGGTCCCTGGGGCCCCGGGCCCGGGCTGCGGCGCTGATGCCTTTGCCAGCGTCTTGGCGCCGATGGCCGGGCCTCGACACGGGGGCGCCCAAAATAGGCAAACAACTCAAAATGGCGTCCGGGTGGGTTGGGTTGGGTGGGTGGGGGTGGGGTGGGGTGGGGTGGGGGTGGGGTGGTGGGGTGGGGTGGGGGTGGGGTGTGGGTGGGTTGGGTTGGGGTGGTGGGGTGGTGGGGTGGTGGGGTGGTGGGTGGTGGGGTGGTGGGTGGTGGGGTGGTGGGTGGTGGGGTGGTGGGGGTGGGGGTGGGGTGGTGGGGTGGTGGGGTGGGTGGGGTGGTGGGGTGGTGGGGTGGTGGGGTGGTGGGGTGGTGGGGTGGGTGGGTGGTGGTGGTGGTGGTGGTGGTGGGGTGGTGGGTGGTGGGGTGGTGGGTGGTGGGGTGGTGGGTGGTGGTGGTGGGTGGTGGTGGTGGTGGGGTGGTGGGGTGGTGGGGTGGGTGGTGGTGGTGGTGGTGGGTGGTGGGGTGGTGGTGGTGGTGGGGTGGTGGGTGTGTGGTGGTGGGGTGGTGGGGTGGTGGGTGGGTGGTGGGGGGTGGTTGGTGGGGGTGGGTGGTGGGGTTGGGTGGTGGGGTGGGGTGGTGGGGGTGGGTGGGGTGGTGGGGTGGTGGGTGGTGGGGTGGTGGGGTGGTGGGGTGGTGGGTGGTGGGGTGGTGGGGTGGTGGGGTGGTGGGGTGGTGGGGTGGTGGGGGTGGGTGGTGGTGGTGGGGTGGTGGGGTGGTGGGTGGTGGGGTGGTGGGTGGTGGGGTGGTGGGTGGTGGGGTGGTGGGTGGTGGGGTGGTGGGTGGTGGGGTGGTGGGTGGTGGGGTGGTGAGTGGTGGGGTGGTGGGGTGGTGGGTTGGGTGGGTGGGGGTGGGGTGGGGTGGGGTGGGGTGGGGGTGGGGTGGTGGGGTGGGGTGGGGGTGGGGTGGGGTGGGTTGGGTTGGGTTGGGGTGGGGTGGTCAAAGGCGCATTCCTAGCCTCATATTCAACGAAACCATGGGTGTGTGTGTGTGTGTCCGTTTCAGGGGACCCCCGAACAGGGTGGTGGGTGGGGTGGGGTGGTGGTGGGGTGGTGGGTGGGGTGGGTGGGGTGGTGGGTGGGGGAGGGGTGGTGGGTGGGGGAGGGTGGGGTGGTGGGTGGGTGGGTGGGTGGGTGGTGGGTGGGTGGTGGGGTGGTGGGTGGGTGGGTGGTGGGTGGGTGGTGGGTGGGGGAGGGTGGGGTGGTGGGTGGGGTGGGGTGAGGTGAGTGGGTAAGTGAGTGAGTGGGTGAGTGGGAGGTGGGTGGGTCCCCAACATGGCCTCGGCCTCTCGCAGCTGAACTTTAAGACCACCACTTTTGGGGGTACCAACTAAAAACAGAGACGAGCCACCCAAGTGGGATGGATGAAACCCCGAAGAAAACAAGTACCCCCACTATATATCATCATGGAAGTGGACAGAAGGGTTTTGGAAGGCTTTCCTTTGAGGAACCGAAACCCCACCGTCCACTTCTATGATTCTTGGAAGGAGGGTAACCACCAATCCCAAAGGCACCAATTCGACAAGTAAACCACCAAGCTGCTTCTGTGGATGAAACCCAACCGGGCAGCTGGTCACCACCCATCCCAACTGGTGCCTGGCGTGGAGCTTTGTCTAACGCCGGTTTCCTGACACGACCAAACCTTCGGGGCCCCAATCCCATGGAGACAGTGGAACTGCGTAGTGTTGTTGTTTGGCGACTGCAATGGTTGTGGGGACTCTCAAAGTCGACACGGAAGGTATAAGGTTGAGAGCGGATTATTATTACTTTTGTGAACACAATCTTGGTGGTAAACAAACAGTTTCGACAGTCGACAGCTTTTGGCCAATTCACTTTTGCCGGTACATGGTCATGCCCTTTGGGAATGGATGCAGTCCACTAAGGTTGCGCGAGACCCGAAACAGCTGGACCCAACGAATTGCAGCTGAAGCTTTGCCAAAGCTGGCTTCACTAGACCAAACTAGAAAGGGCACAACCTTGAAACGTTAAAATGTCAAAACTAAAGGACCTATACGAGGCAAGCCTGTAGGCCGCTCACCAAACCAAGCCAAGCAAAGAAGTTTTCTGCGAGCTCTACTATGATTCCAAAACATAAAAGATGCGGGACCTCCAGCTACAAGACCTACCTACATTTTTATCAGCACGGTTTACCCTCGAGTTGCCCCTTGGGCACCCTGCCATCCCGACGACCTCAGCACATTGCGAGCCCGACTGTTGCGCGTGTCGGGGGGCTTGGGGCTCGGCCAAGCAAGCCCCTTGGGGCTTTCTTGGTCCCCATTCCGCCTGGACCTGCGACCGAACCAACGGGCCCCATCTGGGCGACACCATAGGTGCCTGTCACCCTACATGTATCTAACATGTCGCGATGCCCCGCAAATAAATGGCCAAGTAGCCGGAGTGCCTAGCCGAATCAAGCAAGGCCATAAATGATTTAGACATCTTGGATCGAAAAGTGGGACAATAGACTCAATAGACCAAGGGGAAGCAATTCGAGCATTTGATCTGCCTCAAGGACTCAGTAGCAACTTCTACTGTCAGCATGATCAGTAGCCCTCAACAGAAACATGGGGCAAAAGTCTGGAGGGAACTTATCTTCATGGTCTTGAGCAATGGCATATACGAGGAATGAAGGCTACAGCACTGGGATAAACTATGACAAGGCCAATCCAGCGGCGACCGGCCTTGAGACCATAAACAGAACAAATTCTGTTTCAAAAGGCCATGCAGGTTCGTCTCCTGATGGACCCCAGAAAATGGTTGGTGTCCCTTTAGTTTCCTGCAAAAAACAACACATACAGGTACCTTCAGAAAGACAAACCTAGCTTTTTCGGTTTGCGAGACAAGCCAAATAAGCCACCTTTTGGGGGGTCCATATTAACACATACCCAGCAAAATCTGAAGCCTAAGTCTCCGCCCAGTGCCATACCTTCTGACTTTTGCATGGAATTCTCGAGACTTGTCACGCTGACCCGAATATTGTTCGTTGATATCTGATGATAAGGGTGCTTCTTGAAATTCGGACCCCTTCAGGTGGTTGGTTTCCTTTTGGTTTCCCCTGCAAAACCATGCCAAAGGGGACATCTATTTTTTGGAGCCCCCCATATATTCTCAAGCCCAGCCAGTTGCCCTGGGCATCCCAGCGACCACCGCCCCCATCTCCTGCAGGGAGATCACCTTGGTGACAAGGACACCGCGTCCATGGTCGGTTTAAACTGCTTGAGCACTGACATGGCCATGGGTCAAAATCCCGTACCCCCAGTCAACATCCCAATCCCACTAAAATAGACTAAAATGGGTGGTGCACCTACCCCAAAATGGTACCATTGGTTTTGACCCACAGCCACATTCAGGCTTATTGAGCGCTTTTGGGGGTTGGCTCAAAGAACAACCAAAGGGAGAGGACTCATACGGTATGCCTGTTAATCGGGAACAGGGTTCCGACTAACCTCAGCCAAGCTCAAGAGTGATCAAAATGTTTCGAAAAGCATGCAGCCGCGCTTGGCTTGATGAGAGCCCTTCGCCTAGTCTAACAAAGTCTTTACCCGAAAAATCAGTGTCAACAGGATCACCAGCTCGGCAAGAGCAGCTTTTACATAGGCTTACACCTGCCACCAGCATCCCTGTTCCACATTGAGCATCATCACTCAGGTTGCTGCCAAGCCTCTAAAAGAACGCTGCTTTGCTCACCACGAAGCGAACACTGTATTTTTTTAGGTTCAGCCTGGAAGCGACGCAGAGACCATCTTGAGCCAATCACCGAGGCCGACAAATCAATTTTGGCTGGGTGCATTCTGTGGCTTCCCTTTGCACCTTGGTTTCATGGCACACACGCTGGCCCCTTTTTTTGGCACATACCCAGCTTCACTCCAGCATTTGGACAACCATGTTGCATGGAATGCAAACCGAACGTAAAGGCTACGGAACAACACAAGGAAACAACGCGAGTAACACATCCCCATGCTCAATTTCTCTGCCAAGCTCTGTGCTCAAATCTCCCCAAGGAAATAAAACGATCATTCTACGTATGGGACCTGGACAGTCCAACCCTAGAAGACTTGCCCCGAAATCATGCCGCGCCAGTACCGGACTTCCATGTGGCTATGCGCCAAAAAATAACCCAAAATAGGGATTTGGACCCAAATGTGTATGTATCCGCCCACTGCCGCAGGGGTTTGCGTGAGGGCACACCCGAATTAGTCAAAATCAAGCAACCCAACAGCATTTCCCTCCTCCTCGTGTAGCTAAGGCTATGGCTCAAAGGCGGTGGTACGTGATGCATCGGCGGGAAAGGCATCCTGGCGAACGAGACCAGGTGCTCTTCGGTCTGGTGAAGCCGAGGCCAACACATTCCAAACATCATCGAGTGCTTCCATGTACCCTGTCCACTAACATGGAACCCACCAGAGGGTCCGCTGAAAAAAGGAAGATTGACTTTCAAGACCCCTCAGTCAGGTTCCATGTGGACAGGGGGGCAGGTAACCAAGAACATGTTCCAGGGGGTTCGAGGTTGAAGGCAGAGATCCAGAATGGGCGAACCCTCCGCCGGTTGGGTAGAATTTACGGCTGCTTTCCACCGAAGTCATGGGATGATGATAGTCCATGCTGCACAAGTCACCGGGTTTTGTTTGGTTCCCTTCATAGGCCTTCCAATGGTTGAACCTTGAACCGTCCCCCTCGCATAGGGCTGCCGAAGATCCTTGCGCAACCTGGGGAAGTTTGGAAAATTAGGCTCACACTCCAAGACTCTTGGCAAAGCTGTCGAACGGCTTTCTGGGCTCAATGAATTGCGGGTGCCAAGGATTCAACAGCTGACGGCACTTGACTCGCTGACCTGCGCCTTACGGGGGTTGCTGGCGAGTTGCTATTGTGTTCAGGGCCTGTCTGCATAGAATCCAAGGTCTTCGGGTGATGCAACATGATGCCGGACGCAGTGTCAAACAGTCACATGAAAAGGCTCAAGTCAAGTTGGAAAGCACCTGGCTGCATACGTAACTGTTTTCCATTGTGCATATCTTTTAAACAAAAAAAGGGACAATGGGCCCATTCTGGAGCCTCGTCTGCTTGCCTCCAGCCGTCTGGATTCCTGATCCTTCGCCTCCCCTCAGCCCCTCAGCCCCTCAGCCCCTCAGCCCTTCCACCGTCGCACCCTGGCGGCGGCATCGGCATGTGCCCTGGTGGACCCATGAAGGGCGGCATATGCCTCACGCGATGGGCATGCGACAACTTGGCTGAGACAGGCCTCCAATTCACGCCTGACATGAGAGTCAGGCTCCCAACGGTGGCCGAGAAAAAACGCTGGTACACCTGCAAGCCCAAACGCCGCCCAGGGCGGTCCCACAGAAAATAGATGGCACACACACACACGCCGAATATATGAACTAGCTGGCAGATATTCTGGACTGGTTCCACTGGGCTGCCCGGCATGTGCGGCGGGGGCATGCCATGCGGCGGCATGCCCCCATGCAGAGCGAGTCTTGAAGGCTTCGCTTGACGGCAAAACATGCCGCACCCATACCCTGAACTTGCCGTCGGTGGAGCAAGAAGTTGATGGTGGTAGCAGTGCATGCCTCAGACAACTGAAGGCATGCCAACCACAAGCGAATGCCACCCTAGGAGGTGCTTACACATTGTAAGAAAGAGAGCTTGAGAATGTGATGCAGCAGTGCCGCGGAAGATGATTCCTACATAGCCATGGTCAAAATATGTGGCTACTGTACAGGGAACATGGGCAAACTAGTGAGGCCCCTGTTTCTCGTCTGGTGAGTGTCCACCATGTTTTTCCCCAACGGAATCAATATTGCCGTGGACGGTTTTGCTACGTACTTGACATAAAGGGCAACCACGATTTTGGGGTGGTGGGGTGGTGGGTGGTGGGGTGGTGGGGTGGTGGGGTGGGTGGTGGTGGTGGGGTGGTGGGGTGGTGGGTGGTGGGGTGGGTGGTGGTGGTGGGGTGGTGGGGTGGTGGGTGGTGGGGTGGTGGGTGGTGGGGTGGTGGGTGTGGTGGGTGGTGGGGTGGGTGGTGGGGTGTGGTGAGTGGTGGGGTGGTGGGGTGGTGGGGGTGGGGTGGGGTGGGGTGGGGGTGGGGTGGGGTGGGGTGGGGGTGGGGTGGGGTGGGTTGGGTTGGGTTGGGGTGGGGTGGTCAAAGGCGCATTCCTAGCCTCATATTCAACGAAACCATGGGTGTGTGTGTGTGTGTCCGTTTCAGGGGACCCCCGAACATGCATGGTGGCTTCATCCTGTTGGCCTCCCTGCAAAGCCAAAACGGGGGCACCCTCCAAACATCTTCAAGCCGTGCCTGGCGGCATCCCTGGAGGCATCGGCATCATGGGCGGCGCGCCCATGGGCATCCCCATGGGTGGCATGGGCGGCCCCCGAGGCCCTGGCGGCGGCCCCGGAGGCCCTGGCCTGGGCTATCCGCAACCAAGTCCCCTGCCGCATTCACTGGCGCAGGTGGATTTCTGGCGCGTCGACATTCAGCAGACTTTCTGGCAGCCTTTCTTGCTAGAGCGGAGTTATCTCATCGCCAAGCAAATTTCGGGATGTTCCTGGCGACGTGGCATCGCCGCAAACAACATGGGTGCCCCCTCGGGCTGATTCAAGGATCTGGATGGGTAACACCCCCCTCATTGTCTAAATCCCCTATGGGTCCACCATAGACCGAAGTCACAGGGTCTATATGGCACATCTTTCTGCCACAAAATCCATGCTCCATTCCGCCAGGCTGCGGCAGCATTGGGCCTGGCACGAACACGCGGTTGAGGGGGGCATCTTTGGATCCATGGTCCGGTGGTGGGTGGTGGGGTGGTGGGTGGTGGGGTGGCGGGGTGGGGTGGTGGGTGGTGGGGTGGTGTGGTGGTGGGGTGGTGGGGTGGTGGGGTGGTGGGGTGGGTGGGGTGGTGGGGTGGTGGGGTGGTGGGTGGTGGGGTGGTGGTGGTGGGGTGGTGGGGTGGTGGGTGGTGGGGTGGTGGGTGGTGGGGTGGTGGGTGTGGTGGGGGTGGTGGGTGGTGGGGTGGTGAGTGGTGGGGTGGTGGGGTGGTGGGTTGGGTGGGTGGGGGTGGGGTGTGGGGTGGGGTGGGGGTGGGGTGGTGGGGTGGGGTGGGGGGTGGGGTGGGGTGGGTTGGGTTGGGTTGGGGTGGGGTGGTGGGGTGGTGGGGGTGGTGTGGGGTGGTGGGTGGTGGGGTGGTGGGTGGTGGGGTGGTGGGTGGTGGGGTGGTGGTGGTGGGTGGAGGGTGGTGGGTGGTGGGTGGTGGGGTGGGGTGGTGGGTGGTGGGGTGGTGGGTGGTGGGGGTGGGTGCGGTGGTGGGGTGGTGGGTGGTGGGGTGGGTGAGTGGTGGGGTGGTGGGGGTGGGGGTTGGGTGGGTGGGGGTGGGGGTGGGGGGTGGGGTGGGGGGTGGGGGGTGGGGTGGGTTGGGTTGGGTTGGGGTGGGGTGGTGGGGTGGTGGGGTGGTGGGGTGGGGTGGTGGGGTGGTGGGGTGGTGGGGTGGTGGGTGGTGGGGTGGTGGGTGGTGGGGTGGTGGGTGGTGGGGTGGTGGGGTGGGTGGTGGTGGTGGGGTGGTGGGGTGGTGGGTGGTGGGGTGGTGGGTGGTGGGGTGGTGGGTGGTGGGGTGGTGGGTGGTGGGGTGGTGGGTGGTGGGGTGGTGGGTGGTGGGGTGGTGAGTGGTGGGGTGGTGGGGTGGTGGGGTGGGTGGTGGTGGTGGGTGGGGTGGTGGTTCGTGGGGTGGGGGCGGGGTGGTGGGGTGGGGTGGGGGTGGGGGGGTGGCTTTGCCAAAGCTGGCTTCACTAGACCAAACTAGAAAGGGCACAACCTTGAAACGTTAAAATGTCAAAACTAAAGGACCTATACGAGGCAAGCCTGTAGGCCGCTCACCAAACCAAGCCAAGCAAAGAAGTTTTCTGCGAGCTCTACTACGATTCCAAAACATAAAAGATGCGGGACCTCCAGCTACAAGACCTACCTACATTTTTATCAGCACGGTTTACCCTCGAGTTGCCCCTTGGGCACCCTGCCATCCCGACGACCTCAGCACATTGCGAGCCCGACTGTTGCGCGTGTCGGGGGGCTTGGGGCTCGGCCAAGCAAGCCCCTTGGGGCTTTCTTGGTCCCCATTCCGCCTGGACCTGCGACCGAACCAACGGGCCCCATCTGGGCGACACCATAGGTGCCTGTCACCCTACATGTATCTAACATGTCGCGATGCCCCGCAAATAAATGGCCAAGTAGCCGGAGTGCCTAGCCGAATCAAGCAAGGCCATAAATGATTTAGACATCTTGGATCGAAAAGTGGGACAATAGACTCAATAGACCAAGGGGAAGCAATTCGAGCATTTGATCTGCCTCAAGGACTCAGTAGCAACTTCTACTGTCAGCATGATCAGTAGCCCTCAACAGAAACATGGGGCAAAAGTCTGGAGGGAACTTATCTTCATGGTCTTGAGCAATGGCATATAAGAGGAATGAAGGCTACAGCACTGGGATAAACTATGACAAGGCCAATCCAGCGGCGACCGGCCTTGAGACCATAAACAGAACAAATTCTGTTTCAAAAGGCCATGCAGGTTCGTCTCCTGATGGACCCCAGAAAATGGTTGGTGTCCCTTTAGTTTCCTGCAAAAAACAACACATACAGGTACCTTCAGAAAGACAAACCTAGCTTTTTCGGTTTGCGAGACAAGCCAAATAAGCCACCTTTTGGGGGGTCCATATTAACACATACCCAGCAAAATCTGAAGCCTAAGTCTCCGCCCAGTGCCATACCTTCTGACTTTTGCATGGAATTCTCGAGACTTGTCACGCTGACCCGAATATTGTTCGTTGATATCTGATGATAAGGGTGCTTCTTGAAATTCGGACCCCTTCAGGTGGTTGGTTTCCTTTTGGTTTCCCCTGCAAAACCATGCCAAAGGGGACATCTATTTTTTGGAGCCCCCCATATATTCTCAAGCCCAGCCAGTTGCCCTGGGCATCCCACCGCCCCCATCTCCTGCAGGGAGATCACCTTGGTGACAAGGACACCGCGTCCATGGTCGGTTTAAACTGCTTGAGCACTGACATGGCCATGGGTCAAAATCCCGTACCCCCAGTCAACATCCCAATCCCACTAAAATAGACTAAAATGGGTGGTGCACCTACCCCAAAATGGTACCATTGGTTTTGACCCACAGCCACATTCAGGCTTATTGAGCGCTTTTGGGGGTTGGCTCAAAGAACAACCAAAGGGAGAGGACTCATACGGTATGCCTGTTAATCGGGAACAGGGTTCCGACTAACCTCAGCCAAGCTCAAGAGTGATCAAAATGTTTCGAAAAGCATGCAGCCGCGCTTGGCTTGATGAGAGCCCTTCGCCTAGTCTAACAAAGTCTTTACCCGAAAAATCAGTGTCAACAGGATCACCAGCTCGGCAAGAGCAGCTTTTACATAGGCTTACACCTGCCACCAGCATCCCTGTTCCACATTGAGCATCATCACTCAGGTTGCTGCCAAGCCTCTAAAAGAACGCTGCTTTGCTCACCACGAAGCGAACACTGTATTTTTTTAGGTTCAGCCTGGAAGCGACGCAGAGACCATCTTGAGCCAATCACCGAGGCCGACAAATCAATTTTGGCTGGGTGCATTCTGTGGCTTCCCTTTGCACCTTGGTTTCATGGCACACACGCTGGCCCCTTTTTTTGGCACATACCCAGCTTCACTCCAGCATTTGGACAACCATGTTGCATGGAATGCAAACCGAACGTAAAGGCTACGGAACAACACAAGGAAACAACGCGAGTAACACATCCCCATGCTCAATTTCTCTGCCAAGCTCTGTGCTCAAATCTCCCCAAGGAAATAAAACGATCATTCTACGTATGGGACCTGGACAGTCCAACCCTAGAAGACTTGCCCCGAAATCATGCCGCGCCAGTACCGGACTTCCATGTGGCTATGCGCCAAAAAATAACCCAAAATAGGGATTTGGACCCAAATGTGTATGTATCCGCCCACTGCCGCAGGGGTTTGCGTGAGGGCACACCCGAATTAGTCAAAATCAAGCAACCCAACAGCATTTCCCTCCTCCTCGTGTAGCTAAGGCTATGGCTCAAAGGCGGTGGTACGTGATGCATCGGCGGGAAAGGCATCCTGGCGAACGAGACCAGGTGCTCTTCGGTCTGGTGAAGCCGAGGCCAACACATTCCAAACATCATCGAGTGCTTCCATGTACCCTGTCCACTAACATGGAACCCACCAGAGGGTCCGCTGAAAAAAGGAAGATTGACTTTCAAGACCCCTCAGTCAGGTTCCATGTGGACAGGGGGGCAGGTAACCAAGAACATGTTCCAGGGGGTTCGAGGTTGAAGGCAGAGATCCAGAATGGGCGAACCCTCCGCCGGTTGGGTAGAATTTACGGCTGCTTTCCACCGAAGTCATGGGATGATGATAGTCCATGCTGCACAAGTCACCGGGTTTTGTTTGGTTCCCTTCATAGGCCTTCCAATGGTTGAACCTTGAACCGTCCCCCTCGCATAGGGCTGCCGAAGATCCTTGCGCAACCTGGGGAAGTTTGGAAAATTAGGCTCACACTCCAAGACTCTTGGCAAAGCTGTCGAACGGCTTTCTGGGCTCAATGAATTGCGGGTGCCAAGGATTCAACAGCTGACGGCACTTGACTCGCTGACCTGCGCCTTACGGGGGTTGCTGGCGAGTTGCTATTGTGTTCAGGGCCTATCTGCATAGAATCCAAGGTCTTCGGGTGATGCAACATGATGCCGGACGCAGTGTCAAACAGTCACATGAAAAGGCTCAAGTCAAGTTGGAAAGCACCTGGCTGCATACGTAACTGTTTTCCATTGTGCATATCTTTTAAACAAAAAAAGGGACAATGGGCCCATTCTGGAGCCTCGTCTGCTTGCCTCCAGCCGTCTGGATTCCTGATCCTTCGCCTCCCCTCAGCCCCTCAGCCCCTCAGCCCCTCAGCCCTTCCACCGTCGCACCCTGGCGGCGGCATCGGCATGTGCCCTGGTGGACCCATGAAGGGCGGCATATGCCTCACGCGATGGGCATGCGACAACTTGGCTGAGACAGGCCTCCAATTCACGCCTGACATGAGAGTCAGGCTCCCAACGGTGGCCGAGAAAAAACGCTGGTACACCTGCAAGCCCAAACGCCGCCCAGGGCGGTCCCACAGAAAATAGATGGCACACACACACACGCCGAATATATGAACTAGCTGGCAGATATTCTGGACTGGTTCCACTGGGCTGCCCGGCATGTGCGGCGGGGGCATGCCATGCGGCGGCGGCATGCCTCCCATGCAGAGCGAGCTCTTGAAGGCTTCGCTTGACGGCAAAACATGCCGCACCCATACCCCTGAACTTGCCGCTGGGTGGAGCAAGAAGTTGATGGGGTAAGCAGTGCATGCCCTCAGACAAACTGAAGGCATGCCAACCACAAGCGAATGCCACCCTAGGAGGTGCTACACATTGTAAGAAAGAGAGCTTGAGAATGTGAGCAGCAGTGCCGCGGAAGATGATTCCTACATAGCCATGGTCAAAATATGTGGCTACTGTACAGAACATGGGCAAACTAGTGAGTCCCCTGTTTCTCGTCTGGTGAGTGTCCACCATGTTTTTTCCCCAACGGAATCAATATTGCCGTGGACGGTTTTGCTACGTACTTGACATAAAGGGCAACCACGATTTTGTGGGGTCATCTAAAAAACGACATATGCCCGTAAAGTTCCTCATCGGCAACACTGCGGCCCCACTTCAGACCTTTGCCCGTAAGACATAGGTAGCTTGGTAGGAGCACAACCCGTTGACGTTACTCCCCAAATAAAAACAAGGAGCCCAACTGTGGTCTCCGATTTGTTTCAGGAGTCTCCTCTAACAATGGGTGGGATTTTTGGGTTTGGGGTTCTCTGGTTCCTGCCGCTCGGCGTATTGTCCACATACAGCACCCACAGAACAAAACGGAGCCGATTTTCCTTTTCGGGAAAGCTCCTTTCAAACCTGGATGTGTTTTCCGGTTTTCTGCTCTTTCCGACTTTTGTTGGAGGGGTCCGACCCCTTTTTTCACTCCACCGACACCGACCAAACAAAAAACGATAAACAAAAAAACGATGCCGTCGGCCGTGGATTCGATTTGCCTTCCGGCATGCCCTTGGGCTTCGGAGGCAGACCCGGCAGGTTGGAGAACCGGGAGTTGAACCACTTCTCTGGACCTCGGCGGACGCTGGTTGAGTCACTGGTTGTTTGCTTGGGGGGGGAGGAGACCAGGGTCAACCATGTTTGCTTGACATGGTGAGAGGGTCTGGACTGTTTGAGGACACTTAGGACAACTCTTATCCCCACAAACCAACAGTTTTCAGGACTCTTTGCAACCTGCTCGTTTTGGCAGCCTATCTTGAAGAAAGAGCAGGGACGAGCTGACCAAGCGCGCAGCCATACTCGGTGGATGCCACCTGAGAGACGGCAAGGCACGATTCCGGCTGCAACACCTCAAGGTGAAGAACTGAATTCAGTGCTAGCCCGCTGCAATACTCAATTAAGGACTTGACAACTCCTTTGCCAAGACTATGCCGCAAAACCGCACAGCAGTCACAGAAAGTCAGACATGGACATTGTTTCAACGGTCATAGTGCCCACTATGCATGGCACTGGAAGGTTAATTCTTGCAACTCCGCTTGCGCTCCAACATTGGGCTACGTGGATGGCCCAAAAAAGCAAACTTTACTTGTTCCACTAGAATGGTCCAATCCCAAAAATGACCAAAGTCCGAAACGAAACTCGGGAAGTGAGATGAAACTTCCTCGATGTCTGAGTTGATCTGCCATGCTCGCTGCAACACAGTCCCCTGCTAAACGAGTCGCTTCTTGTGGCTTGACGATTCTTAGTGGGGAACCCAAACGACAAAATGAAACATGGGGTACTGCTCAACAAACGGGAACTGGAGCGAGCTCACTAGTATCGTGGTAGACATTTGCTTCGCACACTGTGATTGCTTAAATTGCCTTCTACCGGGATCCCTGTATTTCCTCTTTAAGCATTACCCCACCAAAAGGAAACTCACTTCAAATTGGTATGTTTCAAACCATCCTCAAGGGAAACCCAAGCAACCCTGTTCCAGGTCCTCGACATGAGTTGCAACTCGTAACCCCTGTCACACACACACACACACGACTGCCGCGAAAAACAAAAAGCATGGCTATGGCAGTCCAGGGATATCTAGGAATGCAGCAAACTGGGGGGGACCCCAACAATGGAAATTTGGTTTTCTATGTGGTTTCCCTTTAACCCTGACCCCCAAATACACAACACACATGTCTCGAGGCCGGATCCGATCGCTCTGGCGCCAAGCTGCTGAGACAAAGTGTGCCAAGGCTTCCTTGCCGTGATGGTTGGGGTCATAGTCCCGGCACCCAGTCCTAGGTCAAACGCCCCCGCCCGTCGAGTTATATATCTCGCGCTCTCTCTCCCTCTCTCTATAGTGATATGGTAACATCTGGGAGATTATCAAAAAGGTGGCCCCCTTTTTGCTGGTATATAAAGGTAAACCCAAAGGAAGGAAAACTACCCATGTTTGGGGATCCCTGTTATTAGATACCCATCTGAGAATCTGGGTTTACAGACCTCTGTTGCGTCTGCTGGCTGGTATTCTTAGCTTGAGGCAGTGCAACACACAGCCTCCTGTGATTCTCCCGTCAGGACGTCTTCACACTTTTCGCGGGCGCTGGGGCCCTGACCAGCCGGCGTCGCAAAAACTCCACCACCGCTGCCTGAGGTCGGGCACCGAGTGTCCGAGTTGCGTTCCTAGGATACATCCCATCTGCGGAAGGAATCGGGATGTGTTCCTAAATAAGGTTGTCTCAAAATAGTGGTCCCTAAAATTGGTGGGTTTTCTTTTGGTTTCCCTTCAAAAACCAAATAAAAGTGGGCGCACTATTTTGAGAAACACTCAAATCAGCTGCTAGTGATCTTTGAAGTGGCCGTGCATCCTCAAGACCCTCTTGATTCAGCTGGAGTGTTGACAACAAATGCGGGAAGCGAGATGTATCGGCACGGCTTTTGATGATTTGGCCAGTCGGGTTCATAGGTGTAGTCGCGCTACAAGTACGGGACAGGCCGACATAGCTGATCAAACTTGCTCGCCCTGAATCCACAGATGGAACAGTGCGTATGCGATAAGATGGTTCTACGTTGCTGAAGACGACAATATGCATTCAAGCGAAACAAGTGTGATTGTAGCCATTCTCATCTTTCCTTCGCTGTCCTGGGACAGAACACGCTTGAACACAAAGGACATGGAATCGATACGCCCAAACCGGCTTTGTCCGGTTCCCGGCAATCTGCAGCCATCTCACTGAGCAAGGCACTTGAAGGGAGTGCCACCATGACGCTGGCCATCTTTCACGATGCCCACAAGATCCTACCATCTGCAGACATGGAGTGCATCTCGTAATTCGAGTGGCTGATGGTGTTCCGAGCCATAAATGATATTAGACGATATTGATGCACCACAAATGCAAGTCACGAAATAACCAGAATCCAGAGGCACACATGGACAACTGGATTGATTCCCACATAAACACAGATTCGGCGTCATACACGGGCAATGACCTGTCGCTGCATTGCGAGGACTCCCCAAAATATTGATCAAACAACCTGGGTGCGCGAATCTAGGGCTCTCCTCGCTACGCTCCCTTCTGAAGCCTTAGGCACCGAATTGCTTCACGCATTTCGATTCGCAAGCTGAGTGAGGTTGATCGGATGCTGTCCTCTCGTGGCTTCTCCTGGATCTGAGAGAGCATCGCCTGCAGAGAAGCTATTCAGGTGTCCCTGGGTGGTTTGGATTGGTAGGAACTGGGGATTTGAACTCGCGGTTTGGATGTAGAGGGTAGATGGGAAACCAGCCCGTTTCACCGACCAATCCAAACCACCATTTGGGAAGTTGATTTGGGAAGCTGAGCTATCTGGAGAAACCCCGAAAGACTTGAAGCAAAACAGTACTTGGTATGGATATGCTTAGTTGGTCCCCTATCCACTTGGACATTTATGTCGAGGGTCCTTGAAACTTAGAATGCTTACACTTTGTCAACCAGTTAAATCCAATGCTTCATAAAGGGCACATTTCGCAAAAGAGTTGGTAACACCATTCCAATCTTAAACCCTGGCCCCAAGCAAGACATCATGGAGTCATTCGGAAGACCATTTCAGTGGTTGATCCAAATGGGCGGCTCGTCCTTCTTTGTGGTGTTTAAAGGCAAACCAACACGAAACCCGCCATTTTGAGGGTACCTGTTTTTCGTGTTTAAAGGGAACCCAAAAGAAAAACCATCATTTTGAGGCATTCATTAAAAGGGCACACCAAAAATGTCCATCCACTGGTCCTGGGATCCATCGGCTCGCTGCCGGATCTCCAGTTTCCGCGCCTGGTGCTGCTGCATCAGCGCGTGCTGATACTCTACAATCTGGCCGGGAAGCTCGTGCCGGCACATGGGTGAGGACGCTCCAAAAAGGTTCTGTTCTGGCAAATGGGTTTTAGGAATGTACACCTTTGTTTGTTTCCGTGAAAGCGATCGCAACCTGCTTGGCAGAACTGGGCCAAATGGGCTTTAGGATGCTAGACAAATGTTTGTCGTTTTGCAGCTGTGGTCCGTCAGCCGTGGCCTAAGAGAGGAGCTTGGCGCAGATGCTTCGCTCAGAAAGACTAAGCTTTATTCCCCAAACAGTTTACTGTTGGGGTTCTTAATTCTTACTTCGAATTGATGCTGTCACGAGATGGTCTGGCCTTGTCTCCCGGCTTGTTTCCTCGGTCAGCTCTTTGTCTCCCCACTTGTTTCCTTTTGTCTCCCCACCTGTTTCCTCACGCGCTTGCTGGGCTGGATGCTGTCATGAGATGGTCTGGCTCGGTCAGCTCTTTGTCTCCCCGTTTGTTTCCATTTGTATCCCCACTTGTTTCCTCGCGCGCTTGCTGGGCTGGATGCTGTCAGGAGATGGTCTGGCTCGGACTCCCACTTGTTTCCACTTGTCTCCCCACTTGTTTCCTCACGCGCTGGCTGGGCTGGATGCTGTCACAAGATGGTCTGGCTCAGTCAGCTCTGTGTCTCCCCACTTGTTTCCTTTGGTCTCCCCGCTTGTTTCCTCACACGCTTGCTGTGCTGGACACTGTCATGAGATGGTCTGGTCTCCTGGCGGTCAGCCCTTTGTCTCCCCACTTGTTTGCATTTGTCTCCCCACTTGTTTCCTCACGCGCTTGCTGGGCTGGATGCTGTCACGAGATGGTTTGGCTCAGTCAGCTCTTTGTCTCCCCTTGTTTCCTTTTGTCTCCCCACTTGTTTCCTCACGCGCTTGCTGGGCTGGATGCTGTCACAAGATGGTCCGACTCGGCTGCAGGGTGCTGCTGCGGGTGCTGCTGCAGGGTGCTGCTTGCAGGGCGAGACTCAGACTTGCCAGCTGCTGCAGGCAGGCTGCAGGCCATGTTGCCAGGTGCTGCCGCAGGCCGGGACTCATGCAGGGTGCTGTTGCAGGTCGAGACCCAGAGTTCCGCAGGGTGCTGCTGCTGGGTGCTGTTGGTGCTGTGGCAGGGTGCTGCTGCAATCCCAGACTCCGAGTTGCGCAGGGTGTTGTTGCAAGGTACTGCTGCAGGCAGGCTGCAGGCCATGTTGCCAGGTGCTGCCGCAGGCCGGGACTCATGCAGGGTGCTGTTGCAGGTCGAGACCCAGAGTTGCGCAGGGTGCTGCTTCTGGGTGCTGTTGTCCCAGACTCAGAGTTGCGCAGGGTGCTGTTGCAAGGTGCTGCTGCAGGCAGGGCGCTGCTGCAGGGCGAGACTCAAGAGTTGTGCAGGGTGCTGTTGCAGGGTTGCGCAGGGCGCAGGGTGCTGCTGCAAGGTGTGTTGGGTGCTGCTGCGTGCCGAGACTCAGAGTTGCGCAGGGTGCTGCTGCAGGCCAAGTTGCGCGGGGCGCTGTTGCAACCGTAAAAACATCGGCTGACTAGGGCTGAGTGTGTGTGGTTCTCACTGTTTGGGGTCGATGATGGTGTAATTCAAGAGCATTGGGGCAGTGGCTTGTGAGTAGTCTGGCTGAAAACAAAGAAAGCTAGTCGAAATTGAGAAGCAACCCAATTTGTTCAGCTCCACGCATAAAGTGGACGTCAGGCGTATTTACACCCCTGGTTTTGATGCCGATTTCGGTCGACTGCATTTCCGAGCTTCGAACAAAACACGCGCAAGCTAAGGCCGGCCGCTCAATCTTTTGCATGGCATGCAACAAATCAGAAATCACGCTTTGACTTTGGACCAAACTTTCAAGCCAAGACAGGGGAACAAGCCAGCCACATTGTTCACCTGAAATTGATATGTGAGCCACGCAAACAACCAGCTATGAGATGCCTAAGTTGAGAAGGCCACCCTTTTGCACAGCGTTGGAGCCTACATACAAAGCATGCGCATAGGCTGTTTCCTTTGCAGGATCATGGGTATCGGTGCGCCAACGATCCAAAACTTGTGTGCCTCAGGACACTGCCAAGAATGTAAGAATCCGCAAAACAGCAACCATGTAGTTTGTGTGCTTGTCGCCTCTAATTTGCATGTTGTGTATTTGCGGCAAACAACACAGACAGTCTTCCACGGCAAAAAAGTGTTTCACGGTCAACTTCGGTGTTTCATACTTTCACGGCAATTTCACGCTGCTTTCAACAGAAGCCCAGCAAGGTATTTGCAATGAGGAGTTGTTGTCGCAGTACATTTTCAGAAGGATAGGTTTTGCATTGGAACCTCATGCAATGCCTTGCATATTGCTTCAAACTACGCGCACAATCCAATACAAGACAAGAAACATCCTTCACTAGCTATGTAAGAGTATGGGTCAACATTAAATCGCTAGGAATCGGACCGCAGGCTTTGGTCTGACCGGTCCATGTTTCCACTTACCAGGTTAACCCATTTTGGGGTTACCCGATCTTTCACCCAGTAGCTATATATATATATATTGTGGGGACTTGCGCATGCTCAGTTGTGCGATCCAGTATTTGGCTATGCGGCTCATGAACTTGATGCTCTGAAGCAAACATATGTTTCAAGACTTCACTCGCACCGGCAAACTGCCCCAAACCCCCCAATGTCATAGCCACTGTGACTTTCTTGAGGCCAAAGAGGCATTGTATTGGCAGGCATGGCTTCAAACAAATGTAATGCTACATACATGGCTGTTACTGGCACAAAACGCTCGCTCCGAATAGACCATTTGGCCATGGCCCAAAACCCCGTACCTTTAGTGAACATCCCAATCCCATTAAAAAAGACTAAAATGGGTGGTGCACCTATCCCAAAATGGCACCATTGGTTTTGAACCATGGCCATTTGAGAAACGGCCGAGAACTTCCAGGGTATGGTCAACCTGCCCCCAATTAGACTGGTCATTTTGGCCGATTCTCACATATGTATTGTAAGGTTGTGCGCCCAAACTTGTCGGAACTAGTGGGGCCTGGCTCAGCTTGTCAAAGCCAGGATCCCAACCATCCCAATCCACTCGCACATTCTCCCAGAATGAAGCCTTGGCAAAGTCCTACATATCTTATGCTCTGAGACATGGCAAGGGAGTGCTGAGGCTGTGCTATCTATTGCCACTTGCAACACCCGATGAAGGCATGTCAAACTCCGGCGCCTTGGCTTGCTCCTGGCAAATGTTGGGCTGACCTGTTGAATGGGTTCGAACAAATGGGTTCCTTTCGGATGCTGCACACATTATTGTCTATCTGTGCAAGCAATATTGGACCTTGCCTGATCGAACCCTTGAAACGGATCCCCTGAAATGCATTCCAGTCTGCACTGAAGCTCTTGGGCCTATCAATTGAACCAGTGCACTAGGTACTTGAATTTGGAATGGGCAATGATCTATGGTGCGAATGCTCTGGCAGGCTGGTTGCGGTCTCGGCTTATGTCATAGTGTCAGGCACCCTTTGCGAGCTGTTGCGGTTGTCACATCGTAGAGGCATCATTTTGGGTATGTGTCAAACGGGTCGTAGGGGAATCCCCGAAATGCTTGGGTTCCGAAGTGCTTGCGTGTGCGGAACATCCCTCTCTCTTAGGATCGACTAACCCATGTCCTAATTGCTGTTCACATGGAACCCTTCTCCACTTCAGCCTTCAAAGTTCTCATTTGAATATTTTCTACTACCACCAAGATCTGCACCAGGAGCTGTTTCGCTCAGGCTCACGCCAAAGCTGCTTAACAACCCCTACGCCCTCCTGCTTTTGGCTCCCTTTGCACCAATCGAACAAAAGGCACCTCTAAATTCCAAACACACACACACACACCACACCACACCACACCACACCACACCACACCACACCACACCACACCACACCACACAACACCACACCACACCACACCACACCACACCACACCACACCATCACCCACCCACCCACACGAACCCACCCGTACACCCACACACCCACCCGCCCAGAGAGAGAGAGAGAGAGAGAGCAACACACATATTCATATATGCTCCACATCTCGCCGTGAGGTTTCGCGCCCAATTTATGGGCAAGGAATGAGCCAAATTGGTTGCATTAAGTTTGATGCGCCTTGCAAGTGAAATCGCTAGCACGTCCACACATAGCTGCTCACATAGTTGTCCCACCTGACATACTGCGAACATATTGTTCAGATTCTTGCGTACATAGTGGTCCCGTTTGATGCTGTTACAACAACTTCTCGGCATGCTGGTGAAAGACTTGATGGCACACGCCCATGTACATCACTCAGCATTTCTCACGAGGCTCCTCCTGCTGTTTCTGCATCTTTTCGAAGAATACCTTCTTCTCCTGATGCTCCACCACCTCGCGTGAGAAGTGCCACAAAAGCACAGGCGACTTGCATGTACTACAAGGGCCTACATCATTAAGATGAGGTTGTGGGGTCTTAATGAGCAAATGAAGTCATACATGGACAAGGAAGGCTCTGTAGGTTGTGCTGTTGCATGCCAGCGGACCAGCAGGCAATCGACACAGATCTCATAAGAAGCTAGCCAGCTTATTAAAGAAAACTCTTTCATTGCTCAGTGCTTTGCACGTCTCTTGAATTTAAGCGTATCAAGACTGCGAACCATTGACTGAGTGTTACAAACTATTATCTGAGAGTTACATGCCAAGAACCACTGATCAACCCGCTGAAACCTGCACCAACTTCAGCACCCGCCTGGCCTTTTGCCGAGCTTCCTTGAAACTTGGCAGGATCTCTTCTTTCTCATCCAGACCTGGCATGCAGAGTGAGTTCGATATCAATGAACCTGCCGAGTCAGGACGACAAGCGAGCCTCACATGGGCTCAGCCTGAGCGAGTCACATGATCGTCAAGAACAACTTTTTGGTTTCCCGTTTATATATATAGACCAAGCCAAACGCGGTCGGAAACCCATTTCATTTTCAGAAGCTCGCAAGAGTACTAAGTTGCGCGGCCGGCGCAGGACCAGGGAGTGAAAAGACTCCCTGTTGCCTGAGGCCTTGTAAAAACAAGAACTGTTGCCGGAACGGAGGATGTGGCGTAGTTGGCGCCGAATGGTTTGCTTGCAAATTGGGCAAACCTCCCAAACGGGGATTATTGGTTTTCTACACGGATAACACATGTGCCTGGCAAGTCTTATCAGTCTTATCAAGGGGAGGAGCCCCCTACTCCGGAACTATTACACGACTGAGCTAAATGGTGTTCCACCGCACAAAGACACCCACTTACCTGCGCTGATTGGACAGAACATCCATCGAAGCATGAAGCCCATGGTTGGCTTCATGTCCAACAAGGGAGGTAATGCGACCAAACTGCGCTCCTCACATCAAAAAAGAAAAGTCAAATTCACAATATGTGTGAGTTCCTGCTCTTTTTATGCCGGACACATCCTCATGTTGTTGCTGCCTACAACCAAATGGTAGGTCCGGCCCTGCGGCCTCCATTCCCCTCGCAGTTCCGCGCCTAAACGAATGGCCTCGCCTTTGGCAAAGGCTACCTGCAGGATTTGGGGCTTCCAGAATGGGCTGAGGCTGGAATGTTATCGCCGGAAACGGTACAATTGGCAACACAGGACATAAGTGACCCTCTTTGTAGGCAAGTGGAAATACCCGCCCGGTTGCCGCTTGCTTGCTGGTGTCTGTCTGTGTGCAAGCAGGCTTATCTATATGTATCCTTTACAAACATGATTCCAACGAAAGCTCAATTTGATTTTGACAGCGGCTCTTTGGGTCGCATTGCCAAAGGGCATGCTGGTGCTGCGGGAACCAATGATGAAAGACCAGTGGACCTTGGCTTCGAAGCCCGGAATGCCAGGGCCAAAGATAGGCACCGCGATGGCTCGAAGGTCTGGCAAGATACACTGTGCATAATGATCGATTTCCAAGCATTGCCACTTTGAATCGGCGCCCTTGGCACATGACACCAGTCCACCAAGAGATCAAGATAGTTGATGTTTTGAAGACTCGTATTGCCGCAGTGCTCGACTTTGGTGCAGAAGGAACGAGCCACCACAGCAAAAGGCTACTCTGAGAGGGTTTGAGCAGCCGGTGCCTGGGGCGGACATCGTCCCTGCAACTATCTCTAGGATCGCTACTGCTGATTCTCAGTCGAACTGGGTTTTTACATGTGGCCATCGTCCACAAGGAAGGAGGAGTTAGTAAGTTTCCAGAACACCAAACAGCAGAAGTCTCAGTATTCTCATTTGCTAGCCACCCGTTGTTCAAGAAATGCCAAGTCGTCTCATCCAAGATCAACATCATGTGTCCCAATCAAGTCTTTTCTGATGCACAATCAGACTGGCTGGCATGCTCTCTTTCTCTCTCTTTCTCTCTCTCTCTCTCTATTCCTGGTCCGGACTTGACTGAAAGAAGTAGCTAGTTGTGACAATGGTTCCCGTGTTGAGCTACACACACACACATACCTCAGAACTCATGTCAAACGCTGACAAACTGAAGCAAGTACACCTACTGTTCCTCCACCGGCTCCTCCCCAGCTTTGAATCCTTTCAGGCACAGTTCGGATGAATCCTAATGTGTAATCCGCAGTGGGATACCACCCTTGCAGAAGAAGCCATCAAAGACTGGCATCCTAATTATATCGTCAAGACTGACTATATTTCAAAAGCTGAATTAGGACCCTTGTCATGATAAGCTCGTTCCCCGAATCGGTGAGCTCGCGTATTAAAATCGGGAGATATTGTATACAAGGCCTCACTCTGGGAAGATTCCCGGAAATCACAAAAACCGCACAGGAACCTCCGTGAACTTTCGCTCGAAGGGTGAGCTCAAGCTGAACAAAAGAGAGACCGGTCTTATGGCTAAGGCGTTTGCTCAAGTACCATTTCAGGGGGTTGCGGGGTCCCGGTTCGCCCGGTGTCGCCTGCATGGGACCCAAATCCGCCTGCTCGGGGATCAGGACCTGGCAGTGCGGTCGAAATGATATTTCGTTCGCTTGCTGTACCGGGGGCCAGGGGGGAGGGAGGTGTGGGGGGGAGTTGGGTGTAGTCAAAACACAAATCTGACTCTAACAATGGGTTTTCTGGGAGTGCTGTTTGGGCGTGCTGTTCGGCGTGATGGTGCGGGCGCACTGTTGTGATTGATGGCAGGGTGCTTGGGGGCGCAGTTTGGGGTGCGGGTGCGGGTGCTGTTTGACGGGGCCTGGTGACGGCCAGGTGCGTTTTTGCGAGATTGACGGCAGGGTGCTAGAGGTCATGAATTTGTGGATTCTTGCGCACGTGCTGCTTTGGGATGCTGTTTGGGGTGTTGGTTGAGGTGCTCTTCGGGCAGTGCTGAGGTGCTGGAGTGCAATCGCACGTGTTTCGCTATCTGGGGTCTATGCCGGTGTTGTATTTCTTTTGGGGGGGAGGGGTGCTGTGGGCAAACCTTTGGCCAGAAGGGAGTCAAAGGCTGAATGTGTGCACCCTAGGTTGGAACACCAAAACGTCCATTTTGAGCTGAAATGCCTGGCCAGACCAAGAAAGCTGGTAGCCATCTAACCGAGTTCTGTTGGTTTAAGCACTCTGCAAGCCCATGAAAGCTCCCTCCCCTCCCGCCCGCGAGTTGCAAAGCGAAAAACATAAAGACGTTGCTAGCTGCGCCCTCTGCTCGTGCAGCTCTGCAATAGCCTCCTCCGCCGCGTCGATCCTGCTGGACATAGCACCCAGAAACCCAGCTTTGGGCTCTACCATCATGGTTGTGAAGGTTTATCTCGGCCTCACTGTACACACAAACTTTATGAAACCATTGGACCACCTACACAGCATCCATCTCACCATTCCCTCTGAGACGGGTTGATTGCAGCCGCAAACACGCTCACGGAATACTGCTTTAGTCGTAGGACTCGCTTTCAATTGTGCAAAAGCCCCTCCAAAGAAGGACAAGTCAAAAAGTGTTGCATTTGCACAACGCCCTTCAGAAGAAGGACAAATCAAGAGGAATCGCATGTTTGGGTATGGGTCCAAAATCAAACCCACCAGAAAAAAAAACAGGCATTCGTCCTTTCCATTTATTAGCACAACCCATTCTGGGTTGCTCCTCCCACCAATTCACATGGAATCTGACGTAACCGGGGAATCGGTCCTGGTTTGGCCCATTTTGCTAGGCTGGAATTACGACCCCAGCAAAAAATCATCTCTTTTGCCTGGTTAGTGGAAAACAAAGGGACCCCATAAAGCAAAACAACAAAAAGGGGAGCTAATTCTGGGGAAGTTTCCTTAGCGCACCGGGTTTCCCGAAGAGTCGCACGGTAAACACGCCTGGCCATGCGCACAAAGGCGCAGCCCACGCCGCTGGCGGCCTGAGAAAACGGACGGGCATGCCGCGTGCCGGGCTGGGCCCGTTTTCAGATGCCTGTAGGGTCAAAAATGGAAAAATGACCTGGTAAATTTGAAATACCCAAAAATAATTTACCCAAAATTCAACCGTAATCCTTTACCCAAAATTCAAGCCTAAATGGAAATATGAACCAACATCTGCGGTCCCCTGGTTGTTTAATTTTGACCCACTGCCAGATCTGCGACAAGTGCATAACTGTTGGTGGGTGAAATTCGGAAACTACCACTAAACCAACCAAACGCCTAAAAAGCTAAGGGACCGGATGGCTGGAACCGAGGTAGAGGAAGCTCCTTCTGGGCTACGAGTCTTGGAGTTCGTGAACTTGCAGAAAGTGCAGTTGTGTCAAGAAGAACAGCCAGAGCCAAGAGATGAGAGAGAACACTACGACAAAATTAAGAAACATGCAAGCTTCTCAAACACAGGATGAGCATTATCCGCCGACATTGCTCGGCGTGTCGGATACTTACTAGAGGATAGAGGATAACCCCCCCCTAACCCCCCCCCGCCCGACGTCTATTACGTAGGTTTTTTTTTGGGGGGGGGGAAAAATAGTAAAAGAGAATTCTAGGAATTCTACTTTTACTATTTTTCTCCATCAGCAACACAACAAACAGAAAACAAAATCCAGAACAACAAGCAAACAAAATAAATAATCACAACCAGCAACAAAAATATTTAATCACAGCATACAACATTAAATAATTCAAACAAGCATACCAACAAAACAGCAAAAATAAAAACCATCAAAGAACACAAACTCAAACACACACATCAACAAAAAACAAAGCAACATACAAACAAAAAATATCAGAAGAGTATCAAACAAAATAAAAACAAACAGCCAAAGCACGAAAAAATCAAAAGAGCATACCAAGTTCAAACAACGCACTTTGAAAGAGTCAAGCAAATCAAGAAAAATATAATATTTCAATCTTTACAAACCATAAGTTCAGTATAATTATAACATATAAGATTTTACATGTTATAATTATACTATGAGTTCAACTTATTAACTCAGTTATATAATGCTTCTTAATTATTTTCATTATATTCTCATCCGTCTTATCATTGTAAAAATATTATTTCCTATTGATATTTTAAACCATCCCATTGTTCTACTCGCTATCACCATCATCCAATCCCACGATTCCCATCGTTCAATCCCACGATTCCCATCGTCCAATCCCACGATTCCCATCGTTCAATCCCACGATTCCCATCGTTCAATCCCACGATTCCATCACCCAATCCCACGATGTCCATCGTCTATCATGAGTTTTTGTTCTTCGGATGGTGTGAAAAACCAAACTATGAGACCGTGCAAGGAAACATACCACCCAATTCAGGGTTGCGCCGCGATGTGTGTAAAAAAGAGGTCTTTCTGTCTCTCGTCTCATTGAAACTAATTTATTGCATCACTTTTTTTCTGGGGTGGGGGGATATATCTATATGAATATTGGTGGTTTCTAAATTTGATAAACTATGGATTATCTCCTTAAAAATCAATACTTTTCAATTTTTAAAATTCCGTTTTTTACTGTATTGTCGTTGGATGAAACTAGAAATTTCAAGTTTCAAGCCCAACCCCAAACTCAAAAATCCTTAATCCGTCAAACTCACCAAGATTTCACAAATTAATGCGCTAGGTATTTTATATAGGTCTTCCTGTTTATGTATTATTGGATTGTCTCCCCATTTTTCCTTAGTGCCCGATGGTAGCCGTTGTGCTGTTTCAATATGTTTATTATTCCTGATGTTGCCACAATCCTTTTACATAAATCTTTAGGTTTCCAAGTTGTAATGTTATTCCATAGCCTAGTGCGTTTTCTGTAAGGCATTCCATATTTACAATAATCTACATCTTTAAAATCAAACTCATCCATAAACTCCTGATTTTTTAATAATCCAGTTTGAGGATTTTCGATTACAAAATATTTAGGATTAAAATATTTAATAATTTCAATAGTTTTTAAAACAATACTATTAGCATATTCAATGTTTCTTATTCCCCTAGTTTTTGCTACACTATATTCAGTGCATGGGGGACTACTCCAAATAAAATCAAAATGGTTCCTATCAAATTGTTTATAATCCCATTTCAAAATATCAGTATTTATATCAGCATTTTTCAATTCCAATGAAATAACATTGAAACCGAGCGACTTTGCAACAAGTCCAACACTACCTGTTCCGCTAAACATCTCTAATAAGTTCATTATTAAAGATATTTAGATAATATTATCTATTAATAAATCCCTGCCTCCTCGTTAAAAACTAAACTATGTTTAGTTTTCAATGAGTAAATGCAACTTTATGAATAAAGTTGCGTTTCCTCGTCATAGTCAATTTGATAAAATGCCATAGTGGAGGACTTCGGCTCTTTTATTTCTTTGTTGTTGAGTTTGTTTAAATACACTTGTTTCTTATTTTTATATTCGCCATTGGTTCTATCTACTTCTTTACTTTGATAACTGTTTGTTAAAGGTTTCTTCTTTTCCATTTCTTGCAAGATTTCGAAAATATTCTTATTCTGTTCTAAACCCTTGTTCAGTTTTTTAACAATCTTATCTAATCCTTCATCCATGTAAATATATACTAAATTATAAAACTAAACTTTTAAAACTAAATGTTGCAATTATGTTAAATCTACTCTTTAAATACTATTTTTCATTATTTGTTTAACAGTTTCCTGAGTTTCCTTATCACCATTGTCGGATGGAGTAACTCCCCTCCCAAAGCGTATAGCAATATTATGAACATCTGTTTCTAAATTTATACTGTCTTTAGTCTTATCAATATTCATTTTCTTATCATTTTTACTAATTTTGAAACTTGTTGGAATACACGAACATTTACAGTTTCCTTTCTTTTGTATTTCTAATTCATTTTTCATTTCTAACATCTTTTTACACATTGGACAAGCAAACTCAATAACTGATGTTTCTTTAACAATTTCTTCTTTTTCTTCATCAGTTGAAGAAACAACTTGTTCAGTCTTATTCTTTTTCTTTCTTCCCATCTATATTAATATCTATATTTTCAATATATCGTATCACAAACTTAATTAATTGTAAAACAAAATAGCATACTTTCTTAAATCTATTATTAGTTATAACAACTTGTTCTATATTCTCTATTTCATCTATTAAAACAATATAATCTGAATAACTTCTATTCAATAAAATAATAAATATTAAACTATTTTCTAAATGTCTTTAATGTTATTTTTTTTATGCCTGATGTAAAACCAATTGATGAAATCAAATATGACTTTAAGCAAAGTAAGCACGAGGCCGTCCCTAAATTGCCAATGAGAGCTATGATTGTAGGTCCGTCTGGTTCTGGAAAATCAACTTTACTTGTATCAATGATACTTGATATTTATAGAGGTGCATACGAAAGAATTTTTATCTGGTCCCCATCTGTAAATTTGGATAGTATTTGGTTGCCAGTGAAGAAATACATTAAGGAAGGTTTGAAAGTAGATACTGATAAAGAACCGTGTTGGTGGGATGAGTTAAATGTTGTAGATTTAGAAAGAGTTATAGAAACTCAAAATAAAATAATTGAATATCAGAAAAAACAAGGAATGAAGAAGTTATTTAATATATTAGTTATATTGGACGATGTATCTGATAATCCAGCAATAACAAGAAATAACAAATTGTTAAATTCTTTATTCTGTAGGGGACGTCATAGTGGAATATCAACGCTTGTCAGTCTTCAGAAATCATCAAGTGTCCCACCAATTATGAGAGTAAATATAAGTCATTTGTTTTATTATAAAGTTAGAAACTTCAAAGAGATAGAATTATTACAAGATGAATTATCAGCAATTGTTAGAAGTGATAATTTTCTAGAAAGCAAGAAACTAATTTATAAAATATATGAGACTGCAACTTCTTGAACCGCAGAGCTTTTTATATACTAACCTTCTCCAAAAAGACCCTAACCGTATCTTTATGAAAAACTTCTCACATTATTTGAAAATTACTAATTAAATAAATAAATATATTAATATTATATGATACTTTATGATTTACCATTAGATATTAAAAACCTTGTATTATCTTATAATTTAGGTGATGTTAGATTATTAAAATAAAAAATAATAATATTATTAAACATTATATTAATAAATTTAAACCAGCGTATAAGTCTTACAAATTAAATAACATGCATTATTTTGAAATTGATAATATCAATATGAAAAATATTATCAAAAACGGCATACCATATATTTTCAACTTAAGTGAGTTAGAAAAATTACATCAAAAACATAAACCATTAAAATTATTAATTGAATATGATATATTTGTTACATCTACCTCATTTACTTGATTGAATCATGTTCGTAATCGTACTTTAACATCAAATAATTTATTTGATATTTATTATTTTCTTAATAAAGACCTTTATGAACCTAATTTAGTGTATAGCCGTAATATGGATAATTTTATTTCATTACAAGTGAAAAAAATAACTATTAAAGTCATCAATTATGAAAGACAAAGTTTTATTAGTAAATTTTATTAATACTTTTTGATTAATAACATTAAGCCTATGGCTTAATGTTATGAATTCAGAACAAACTATAACTACACAAATTCAACGCTGGTAATTTATATATTAATTTGTCACATTTAGTTGTCTCCAGTTTCTCTAATCTTTCACTCATTTGTTTAATTGCGTTTAACTGTAATTTATCAATATTACTTAAATCTAATTGTTCTACATCAATATCACTAATTTTATCAATACTTGAAGATTCAACATTACTGTTCGAATTGCCCATTATATACTATTATTTAGATTATAATACAATAATAAATATTCAAAGGAATTAAAATAGGCCATAACAATCCCCAAGCAATAGGAGTTAATACCTTACCATACTTATCTATTTGTCTGTGGAATTTCTCTTCTTTCCTCTGTTTTTTTTATTTCTTTAATATATTCATCAAATTTAGAATGACTAAAATTACATTCTTTATTATTACATTTATCTAATGTAAATTCATCTTTATTTAACTTAGTAATTATACAACCACAATAGCAATGTTTCTCTCTCATACTACTATTTTGAAATAATACTTTTATTTTAACTTTCCTGTCAATGTCCATATATCTATATATATTAGTTATTTTTTTATTTTTTTTATTTATTTATATATTTATATATTTATATTTAATTATTTATTTAGATTTTTCTTTTTCCCGAAAGCATGGCGAAGGGTTCTTCCGCTGGGTTCACTTGAATTGTTCTCATGAGAGTCATTACAAGGTGTCATTGCAAGGAATCATCATCATGAAAGTCAATGCAAGGAGTCATTGCAAGGAGTCATTGCAAGGAGTCATTGCAAGGAGTCATTGCAAGGAGTCATTGCAAGGAGTCATTGCAAGGAGTCATGCAAGGGCAAGGATTGCAACTTGCACTTGACTCCTTGCACTTGCAACTTGCACTTGACTCCTTGCACTTGCAACTTGCACTCCACACTTGCAACTTGCACTTGACTCCATGCACTTGGCTCCTTGCACTTGGCTCCTTGCACTTGGCTCCTTGCACTTGCAACTTGCACTTGACTCCGTGCACTTGCGACTTGCACTTGACTCCATGCACTTGGCTCCTTGCAACTTGCAATGGCTCTCATGACTCCTTGCAATGACTCCTTGCAATGACTCCTTGCAATGACTCCTTGCAATGACTCCTTGCAATGACTCCTTGCAATGACTCCTTGCAATAACTCCTTGCAATGACTCCTTGCAATGACTCCTTGCAATGACTCCTTGCAATGACTCCTTGCAATGACTCCTTGCAATGACTCCTTGAAACAAGCAAGGAGTCAAGTGCAAGTTGCAAGTGCAAGGAGTCAAGTGCAATTGACTTGCGAGGAGTTAAAATCTCTTCTTAGGGCGGCGGGTAGTGCCGACGACACTACACGAAAATCGACCCTCTGCGGGGATCGGCGTGGTCGAGGTGCAAAAACCCATGGTTTTTTGCGATTTCTAACCTGCTCGCGCGACCCTCTGCGGGGATCGGCGTGGTCGAGGTGCAAAAACCCATGGTTTTTGCGATTTCTAAAGGCGCGACCCTCTGCGGGGATCGGCGTGGTCGAGGTGCAAAAACCCATGGTTTTTTGCGATTTCTAACCTGCTCGCGCGACCCTCTGCGGGGATCGGCGTGGTCGAGGTGCAAAATCGGCGTGGTCGAGGTGCAAAAACCATGGTTTTTTGCGATTTCTAACCTGCTCGCGCGACCCTCTGCGGGGATCGGCGTGGTCGAGGTGCAAAAACCCATGGTTTTTTGCGATTTCTAACCTGCTCGCGCGACCCTCTGCGGGGATCGGCGTGGTCGAGGTGCAAAAACCCATGGTTTTTTGCGATTTCTAACCTGCTCGCGCGACCCTCTGCGGGGATCGGCGTGGTCGAGGTGCAAAAACCCATGGTTTTTTGCGATTTCTAACCTGCTCGCGCGACCCTCTGCGGGGATCGGCGTGGTCGAGGTGCAAAAACCCATGGTTTTTTGCGATTTCTGCGGTGCTCGCGCAACCCTCTGCGGGGATCGGCGTGGTCGAGGTGCAAAAACTCAAGGTTTTTTGCGACTTTTGTTGTTCGAACTGGTCCTCGGGAGTTGTCTCGTGGTTCGCGCGCCTGCTCCCGGAACCGGCGGGTCGCGGGTTCGATTCCTCCCTGGTCCGCGGGCGGGCGTCGCAAGATGCAACTTGCATTTTACAGCAACTTGCGCAGAGCAACTTGCGCAGAGCAAGTTGCACAGAGCAACTTGCGCAGACCAACTTGCACCGACCAGTTTGCGCAGAGCGCCTTGCCTAGAGCAACTTGCGCAGAGCAACTTACGCAGAGCAACTTGCACAGAGCAACTTGCACAGAGCAGCTTGCACAGAGCAACTTGCAGGGAGCGCAATTTGCACAGAGCAACTTGCAGGGAGCCACTTGCAGGGACCAACTTGCCGGAGCAACTTGCGCGGAGCAACTTGCGCAGAGCAACTTGCACAGTGCAACTTGCGTAGAGCAACTTGCGCAGACCAACTTGCACCGACCAGTTTGCGCAGAGCACCTTGCCTGGTGCTGTCTCGCGCTTGCTTCACGAAGTGTAGGGAAAAAGAACGCATCCTGCAGCGTTGGGCCGACCTCGCTTGCGATGTTCTGCTTTCGGGCCAACCGTGGTCTAGTTTCAATTCCTTAATTTCTTTTTCAAGTTTATCTACTTTATCATTTAATTCTAATACTGCTTTATGAACTAACACGGGTAAAACTAAATAATTCAATCCTAAATACTCTCTGTCTTTACTAACAACATTTTCAAATTCTTTAGGAATTGCTTTTAGTACTTCGTCTGCTAAATAACCTATATGAGTTTTACCGTCATCATTTCGATCGTGTCTCTTAAACTTCTTCGGCTTAAATTTCTTAATGATATTCATACAATTAGATTTGATATTGTCTATATCATATTTTAATCGTGAATCAGATGAGTCCACAAATGTTCCGTTAATCGTTACGGTTGTTGCTGTTAAATCTATATTTGTCCCTGTTGATGGTTCCAGTGTATTACATAGCAATTTTGTCGTTCCTGCAACTGTTACATTTTCGTTAAAAGTTGATAAAGCATTATTTGTAAAATTTTCAGTATTAATGGTAGCTCCAAATGCCTTATCAATAGATAATAAAACTGGAGATGTAGTTGAACTATCTGCTATTCTGAACGCAGTATTTGATGTTCTGAATATTACATCAATTGTAGATAAATTAGTTCCATCATAATAAGTTGATATTTCCGATGTTCCCATTTTAATATCAGTTCCAGTAGTCATTGAAATATTATCTAAAAATGAAACCGCTGTTAAATCAAATGATTGAATGGTATTAGTTGCTAAATATGCATTTTGAACTGCTAAGTTAGTATCAACAGTTACTAATGTTCCACCATTAGGCGCTAAATGATTGCTTCTTAATGCTCCATTAGTCTTAACATAAACATCATCAGCAAATAAATTACCCATAAAATCAGCAGTAGCAGTATTAAAAGTCCATCCGCTAGTAATATTAACTGCCCCGACTATGTTAGACTGAACAGCGGGGTCTCCACAAATAAATCTAATTGAAGAATTAGCAT
The DNA here is from genome assembly GCA_963377175.1 of Effrenium voratum. Classification (NCBI taxonomy): domain Eukaryota; class Dinophyceae; order Suessiales; family Symbiodiniaceae; genus Effrenium; species Effrenium voratum. The sequence goes on along the minus strand of CAUJNA010000047.1, from coordinate 55,554 downwards.
CGGTATTTCTCATATCAAAAGATCAGAAAGCACTAACATATCTATATAATTCACAGTTTGTATCAATTGTTAATTTACCACCAGTATCAATATTAACATTATCACAATTAACATTAGCATTTGTATAAATATTACCTAACACATCAATAGGTTTATTAAAAATAGTTTTATTAACAAATCCATCACACATCATATATTGATTAGAAGCATTACTAACATCGCCAACACTAATAGCTACACAATCATCATGAGACATATATAAGCCTTCAATAGAACTGGGAGTATATCTTCGTATTGAACCAATAGTATTAAAATTCAAATATGAACCATTGTTAAGATTTACTGCCTTGTCAGTTCCTATAAAATCAACTGCATCAGTAAATCTCGATTTTCCGGCACAATTTAAAACATAACCATTAACACCAACAGCACCTAAACTGAACCTATCTTTTACCCAAACACGTCCAACATTAGCGTCTCCAATTTGCGTTTCCCATTGACCTCCTGCGCTACTCATCCACATGCGTCCGTCTCTATTAATATTAAATTCACGATTAAACATTTGAAAAGTCATTTGCAATCCTAAATTAGGCGAAGGTGTAGTAGTAAACTTATTACATATTATACTTCCCGTAGTCAACATATTTAAGTTACTGTGTAAAGTTGTATTATCACTAAAATTAATAGCACCTGCTACTGATTGAGCGTTAGTATCTATTTTATCTAACTTTTGACCTAATGATGTATCCTGCGAATTATTGCTAGTAATTATTGAATTAATTGTATTTGTATTTCCCGTTATTAATCGACTTAATCCATCTGATTGTAAAACATATCTAGCATCAGAACCTGCTATATCTAAAATAGACGAACACGAAAATAAACCAGATACTTGTAAATTACTTAATATTGTAGTATTATGATTTAATATTATTTTATCATTTTGAAAAGTTGAAGAATTATTAATTTCTACATCTCCAAAACCTCTTTGATTTAAAAACATAGTTGCTCCACTTAAATTTCCATAAACATAAGTATCAATATAACTATTGTATAATTCATGATAATAATTATAATTTCCAAATTCTGCTATTTTGAAAGTTGAAGTAGTTGTTATATTATGTATTAATGGATACTTTAACGCTGATGTATTTAATTTTTCTGATAATAAATTATTAGTCGTTATTTTATTATAATAATCTGCTTCATTAAGTGAACCTCCATTCTGTAAATCTGATATGGCTGAAATATATGAATTTACTGTACTATTTAATCCTGTTATTAAATTAGAATTAGAACTAATATTATTAAAATTAGTTGTTATAGTAGAACTCAAAGTATTTATAAAATTAGTATTTGAAGAAATATTCTTAAGATTTGTATTTATTAAATTAGTATTTGAAGAAATATTATTAAAATTAGTTGTCATAGTAGAATTTAAATTGTTTATTAATTTTGTATTTGATGAAATATTATTAAAATTTGTATTTGAAGTTATTGTTAGATTGTCTATTAAAAATGTATTTGAACTAATATTATTTGATAATACATGAATTTCTGTTTTGTTATATGTTTCAGATATATCATAAAAATTAGCATTAATCTGCTCCTTTGTGTAGGTGTCTGCTTGGTCTGCTTTACTATCTAATTCTGTTTGAATGTCGGATTTACTCGCGTAAAGGTCTTCTATATCATTGACTGCCCCATCTTTTACTTGTCTAATTCTATTTGCTGTAATATCAAAGATGTTCATTAAGTTTTTGCTCATAATATTAAATAATATCATATTTTTTATTTAGTCACAAAATGTTACAGAATTTGAACGGATTTCAAGTATACATCCGTGCACCATATGAATATACATCCGTGTCGGCATAAACTTACTACTATCTAAAGTAGTTCCATCAAGGGGGCGAATTTTCACCACCATAATTGAATTTTTTTTAAGATTCATACCAGTATACGCTGCTGATTCTAATTTTTGTAGATTAAATCCGAATTGTAGATTAAATCCGAACATAAATGCTTGTGTTTTATAGTCCTCGCTTCTAACCAACAATGGATTATCAGCACAATGCATTAAGGGAACATATGCTTCACGAACACCCTGAATTTCTTGTGATGGAATAACTTGATTACCAATTACCAATGAAGCAGTTAAATCATATGTAGGGTCATAATATCCAACATCAACAGCATTACCTTGATGTGCTAATGGATGATATAGCGAGTTGTATTCTTTAAGAATTTCACCAAAGCCTCCTACATAACCTTTACTTGTTGTATCAGAAAATGAAATGAACATTTTATTTAGTTTAGATACATTCCTAACGATAGTTGTAAAGATTTCAGTCTCTGGTGATGTGGTTTGTTCTTGCATTGTTTCAGTTTCAAAAGTAATTGGAAGAGAACCGGTTTCTAATATTTTAGCATATTCTGCATATAAACTATCATCAAGAGAATAAACATTTGCTTTGAAAACCGGCTTTTTTTTTATTGCCCAGCTGTTAGAAGTATTTGTAGCAGTGAAAACAGAAGTGTCGCCTTGTGCAATAATTGGTAATTTAGCATCATTCACTAAATAGAATTCTATGGTTATAGGACAATAAGATAAAGAAATCCAGTTTTCGCAAGTCTTAAAGCATTTCAAATTCATATCATAAAATACATTTGCGCTTTTATTTTTCGCAATGCCTCTTTTATTATCTTCCGTGACTTGTCTTGTGACTCTTGCAACATTATTAGCGGTTGGGGGCGTTGCTAATTGAGTATAAGCTAGAAATCTAACATCGTTATTATTAAACGAATTTCCAAAACCTAAAACTTCATCTGCTCTTTTTGCTTCTGATGTTTTAAGTAAATCTTTCATAGCATCGGCACGAGATGTAGAATTCAAATCACATACTATTACATCTCCCATCATCACTCTCACTCTTGAATAGAAAGCACCAGTTGATATAGGTTGTAGTTCAGCATTAGTATTCGTGCTGACGTCAGTATTCCCCAATGTAAGTCCTAATAATAGTGTAGGAAGTGAAATCCATTGGTTAGGTGGTCCAGTAATGTTAAATCTAATTACAGAATTTGTATCAGCGGTATAAGTACTTACCGACGAAGGATAGAAGTTTTTACTTTCTTTTGACCGAACATAAGAACCACCATCTTTTAACTTAAATCTTAAATTCTTCCCTACAAGGACATCATCTATTTCCAGAGTTTCCATCTTTATATATTTAATAATAGAAAATATTATATTATTCTATTATTAAATTAATTTATTTTAAAGTGTGAATAATCTATAACTTCTTTTTTATAATTTTTAATAGTTTTTAGACTTTTTTTTTATTATTATTATGTTCAACCTTATAATTAGGTGCATCCTCTACTATTTTCTTAATGTCTTCATAACTGACTGTCTTTTTAGGATTTATAGTGTTTTTTATATCATTATTAGGCATTATATATTATCTGATATTATTTAATGCTTGTTGATGTTTGTTTGTTCTTTCGTGTCGTGCTTTATGCTTTATTGATAGTTCTACATGACAAACATCACAAGTGTATTTGATATGTTTGGTCTTTTCGTAGTATCTTTTAGAAGACTCGCAACATTGTTTCTTATGTTCTTTTGAATACATTGACCTTGTCCTACCTTCAATCTTTCCATTTAAAGTGCCTAATTGTCTAATATAGTCGCCTTCTATGGCACGTAGCTGTTCAGCATTTTCACACTGTGTAGTTGCAATTAGTTCTATGTAAAAATGATGGATGCCAACTTCTCTCATTGTCTTGTATAATGGATAACTCATTGTATTTGGTGAAGTCATATAAAACCGATGACCTGCCATTCTCCTTGATAAAGTCTGACAAGTAGCACCTATATAAATATCATTTCAATCATATTCCAGATTTTGTAAATTTTTGCTTTGGAATAATCCATTGTATTATCTTAATATATGTTTTTGTATTTAAATGTACTATTTTTACAAAATCTCCCTTACAGGTTCAACACTTCTTGAAACATCTTTACCAGCATCGCCATAACCAGTCTTATAATCGTGATTTATCAATGGGTTTAAACTTCCAGTTGCTACTGTAATTGCTCCACGGTCTGCCACTGATATTGGGTCTAATATACTTCTAAAATTAATATAACTATCATTATTTTTGTTTGACATTGAAACAAAAGGAGCGCCGCAAGTTGTCAAACGAATATTTCTATCAGGGTTATTTTGCAAATATTTAGCAGAAGCTGATGCTCCAAGACTATGACTAATCACTTCAGTTACATTATGGTTTTCATCAAGTATATCACTAATATCTCTATACCTTTGACTGTATGAACTTAAACCAAATGGAATTGTAATATCACTTAAAATATCATTAATATTTGATTTAAAATTATTCTTGCCAAATGTCCCAGCAACATATAGTTTATTACCATCAATAAAGAAACCTTTACCATTTGTATATGCTTTGTTTAATCCTTCTGTGTCAGATAAATTATTATTATATTTAGGATTGAATAATGACTTTTCTTGTTGAATTTCATTAATTATTTTTCTATACATTTCACCATGACCTTGATGTAGTGGATTGTATGAGTTTAATTTTCCTTCTTTTAAATACTACTTATATTTATTTTTCATATATAATTAAATTATAAAATTTCTAATTAATTAATATAATGAACTTTCGTAAAATATATATTGACACACGACATAGAAATCTAAATGAAAGTTTAAGCACCTCTGACTTTGTTATAGATTTACCAGAAACACAAGAAACAGGACCAAATACAAAACTATACGTCCACGAATTATCACTACCGAATACTATTTATCCTATTGAAGAAAATGTAAATAATAGATTATATTTAACATTAGGAGGAATATTAACAGGAGCGCCAGTATATTATTTTATTGTAGCGCCAGGTAAAGGTAGTTATGTAGGTAGTGAATTAGCAGCCGAATTGCAAAATAAATTGAATACTGCTACTAATGGAACTGATGGAAATAGTGACTTTTTTAGTTGTAGTTATTCATTAAAAACAAATACTATAACTATAACTGTTAATTATGTTTCTTACTTTTTCGTAATTCATACAGATAAAGAATTGCAAACTAACTACGGTTTTAGTATTGATTATGACAGAAGCCACACAATGTCTATTAACAATGTTTTAGGAAACACTGTTGAAAAAATCAACTTTGCACCTGACCCTTTCGTTAGTGCTTTTGTTAATTTATTACCAATCAAAAATATTTACTTAACCAGTGATAGTTTAACAAATGGAAACCAACTAGCACCTTATGGAGTTGCCCGTGTGTTAAAGAAAATTCCAATTACTGCTGGATTTGGAAATGTAATCTATGATAATGAGATTTTAATGAATGACGCTAATGATGTTTCAATGAGACATTTGCGTCGTCTTCATTTCAAATATGTTGATAGTTTTGGTAAAACTGTAGATTTACATGGGGCAGACAGTAGTTTTAGTTTAGCATTTGTTGAGAGTTGAAAAGCATATAATAAATATTTTAATATAATTATTTATTATATACAAATTATATTAAAATATTGTAATATAAAGATTTATCATATACTAATTATATGGTTAAAAAGATTGAAATTATAGACGTAGGCAGTGAAAATAATGAAGCACCTAAAGAAGTAGAAGAAATTAAAGAAGAACCTATTATTAAGGAAGAAAGTAAAGAAGTAGAAACTAATAATATTATAAATGAAGAAAATAATCAAGTAGAAGAAGAAGAACCAAAACAAGAATTAAAATCTAAAACATACTCAACGGAAAAAGTGGAATGTCCAAAGTGTAAAAAATACTTAACAAAATACACTTTCAAGTATCGTCATAACTGTAATGGAATACCAGTTAAAAAAGAACCAGACCCTAACAAAGTTGTTCGAAGAAAAATTATGCATCCTGCACAAGCAAAAGAATTTGAGAACAATGTGTATGAAAAAGTTAAAGATAATATTCCAAAAGTTGATGAACAAGAAATAGAAAGAAGAGTTGAAGAACGATTGAAAAACATTTAGAAACAACTGCTAATAAAGTATTTGAAACTGCAAAAGACCGTTACAATAATATTAAAATGGAACGGGATAATAAAAATAAACAGAAAATTAATAATTTAGCAAGTAAAATTATTTAATCTAATTATTGTTATATAATGATTATTGATAAGAAACAATTGCTTATGCGTCGTAGAGAAATTTATGACAACGTTGTAAATAGAATAACAGAACCACAAAATAAAGACAAACCGAATATCAGTGATGTTATCGATAGAAAAGCAGTTTTTGAAACAAACAAACCAAAAAAGAAGAATAAATATAAATCAACTCAACATTACTATTATGAAGGAGACAACAAGGCACACCAACCTAATTACACATATTTGAAAGAATTACAAGAACAATTAGAACGTCATAGCGCTAAAAAAGATTATGCTGTATTTCAAAATACTAGAAGATATATGGAAGAAGCACAGGCGTATTTTAATAAAATTCAAAGGTTGGAAGGTGAAAAATTGCGACATCGTCCATCAAGTGAAACACGTAAATCCTATTCAGAAATGATTAAGAAGAAGAAAGGAATAATCAATCAATTAAGACAAGATTTTGATTTTTGAAAAACAAATTAAATTAATTAATTAGATTAATAAATTATAATCTAATTAATTTAATATACTAATGAGATTAGACAATGCACAGATGAAAACACTAAAATCTCAATTAAGATTAAGACCGTCTTATAATGAACTCATCAAGGAAATTACAAAGGAAGAATATAAAAATAATAATATAAGAGATGTAATAGACAGAAACGCTTATTATTTTCGTGATAGTCCATTAGGAACAGTGTATGATAATAATACAGTAGATTTGAGACAACAACACTTTCAAAAAATGTTAGATGATAAAAATCAAACAGAACATTTTGATATAGCGAAGGACGATGAAATGGATGATTTAAGAGATGAAGCAACAGAAGCGCTGGATGCTACAATGGACAATGCCGAGGAACAACACGAACAGCAAATTAGTCAAGTTTCTCAAAGCGTTAGAAAACAACACTTTGATGATATGAACCAAAGGTTACAAAGAATGAAACAAACTGATGAAAGTTTAGGTCAAGATTTGGCAAATATATTTCAAGGAACACAAGCATTTCAAGATATGGCAAATCTTAACGCAACAGTTGCTAGTTCTTCCCAGTCGCCAGAGGCAGTAGCAAAAGTAATTAAACCATCAAAAACGAAAAACGCAGAAGCGAAAGCAAAAGCAAAAGCAAAGGCGTCATTGGAAGCAATAACAATGGATGAAAGCGAGACAATGGCGGCAGAAAGCATCAGAGATGACGCACAAAAACGACAAGAAAGAGACGCACCAGAAGAGATGAGACCAAAAGCAAAAAGCAAAACGAGCAAAGAAGAAAAAAAGAAGATGCTAAAAGCAATACAGCGCACTCCTGAAATAGCACAAGGAGCGGCATCATCATCATCATCATCCGGATTAAAACCTGACAAGGACAAAGACGACAAGACACCTGAAATAACCAAACCAAAAAAGACAATACAAAAAGACAAAACAGCACCCTCGAGAATGAATATACAACTGTTAGATGAAGCATTTAAAGAAGGATTGAACAAAGGGAAAATAAAAAAAATGAATTTATTAAATACAAAGAAATGTTTGATAAATGGAAAAACAATAAAAACAAAAAGGACGATATAAAACCAATTCAATCGTTATACCGAGAATTAATATATACGAAATACAAAATATTCCGACACAAAATGAAGAAGATAAGGATAAAGAAAAACAACAATAAACAACTAAAATACCATAATTTGTAAAAATGCCTTAAAGAAATAACGACTTTATAATATAAGATAAATGCCATTCTATAGCAGACACTCAGATGATGGAAGCGATAGATTGTTAGGAGGAATACATGATGAAGATGATTATAATGACTTTATGAATATGTTATTTATGAATAGTAGTTTTGCTGATGACATTGAAAGACATTATAAAAGTTCAGATGCTGATGTGTTGCCAAGTCCTACTGATAGCGAAGAAACAAAAGAAAATAAAGAGAAACAATATCAAAAGGATTATCATAAAAAATACGTTCAAGAAAAACTTAATAAACCTTATACATGTAATATTTGTGGAAAATCAATGGCCAACAGTTCTAACAAATCAAGACATGAAAAAAGTAGAAAGTGCCAGAGTACTAAAAGTAAAGTCTAATTGGATAATATTAGTTTAATTTTAATTTAATTAATATAATCCAATTTCAATATATGAGTAAACTAAGTAATGAGGAGATAATGAGCAATATCTATTATGATTTAGAAACAGGTTATGGTTCTAAACAAAGCTTATACAATCAAGCAAAAGAGAAAGGAGCAAGTGCAACATTAGAAGAAGTGGCAAAGTGGTTGAAGAAGCAACCTAACAAGCAAGTAAAACCGTATCAGAATTATAACAGTTTCTTAGTGCCTTATGCCAGAGCAGAATTTCAATTAGATATTATGGATATGAAAATATTTAAGAAAGAAGATGAAGAACGCTATGCATTGATTGTAATAGATGCTTTCAGTAAATTAGGCTTTGTGTATCCAATGTTTCAAAGAGACAGTCCAAATGTTTTGAAAGGGTTGAAAGAAGCATTTAAAGTTATGGGCGAGCCTGTGGAAATCTTTTCTGATGATGATGGAGCATTTAAAGCAGAAGTAAAGAAATATTTAGATGATTTAGGTATAGTACATAAAACAACGCTAACACATGCCAATATTGTGGAGAGATTTATTAGAACGATGAAAAAAGGAATGGGAGACAGGATACACTTTACTAAAGGTAGATGGACTGATATGTTGAAACCTACATTGAAGAAATATAATAGCGCTATTCACTCATCAACTGGAATGAAACCAAGTGAAGCGCATGATGATGACAACAGAGCAAATGTACAAGCAAACCTTACACTGAAGCAACAGCATATGAGAAAATACCCTAAATTATCAGTTTCGGACACAGTGAAAATATACCAAAAAGGAAAAGGTAATTATACATCGAGGAAAGAAACCAACCCAAAGTGGACAGAAAGGAGATACAAAATAGAAAGGGTAGAAAAAGATATGACACTTCAAACTTACTATGTATTAGAAGGTTTGAAGAGACATTATTTGCGTCATGAATTATTGTTAATTGAGAATTAAAAATAACAATTTATACTAATCTTTGATATAGTTATTTAGTTCTTAGAATTTTGTGACTTTAAAAACGACTTAAAGAGAAAACAATAAATTAAATTATATAGTTAACAATATGAATAGAGATTTACCGCCAGATGAAAACACTAAAATAGTTAAGTATCTTCTTAAAGAAAACTTAGGAGAATACAAAGTAAATAATAAAGGTAAAAAACTTAAAACCATAATTATAGGAAACAACCAGTATAGATATAATCCAGAAAACCATTAAGCAATAGATTGAGTAATAGACTTGAAGCAGTAAAGAAAACTAATGACTACAAAGCAAATCAAATCAGAGAAAGAGTAGGAGCAAGAACGGTTTTAAAACATGCTATTAAGAAAAAAGCAGTAATAACAGAAGAAAGAAGCGCCTTTAGAGCATATGCCAACGCCTACACAATTTCAAACATTCATTTAAAAGAGTTGAACGGATTGACTTATTTTAATTATCAATTTGACAAACTTAATGAATACTTGACAGAGAATAGAGGAATGAAACTGAATGCTACAATAAATATGAAAGTTATGAACTTATTTGATGAGGAGAGAAACGTAACAGTTAGGACAAGGTCGTACACTATTGTAAATGAAGAGGATTTAAGGAATGCTTTGAAAAGAATGAGGCCTGATGTTGAAACAAGAATTTTAGATATGGCTTTGTATCAGTCAGGATTAATAATTAGCAATATTAATAATATTCATATCATGTATAATAAATATAATCCGACTAGAGCTGGCAAATATATTGAACTTCCAGAATGGATTAAAAAGAAAAAGGCATGTATCAATATTAAAAATCAAGATGACAAGTGTTTTAAATATTCTATTGAGTGTGGATATTGTAAATTTTGTGATAAAGCACACCCTGAAAAGATGTTTCATTACAAGAAGATAGAAAGTGATTTGATTTTTGATGGTGTGAGTTTTCCTGCTAATAATAATGATATAGATATATTTGAAGAAAATAATAAATCAATATCCGTTAATGTTTATGAAATTGATGATAATGAACAAATTGTTATTAGTAGAAAATTGAAAAATAAAGATGCTTCTTTTCATTTTGATTTGTTAAGAGTTGATGATGAGGATTGCAGCCATTATGCCTATATAAAAAGTTTGAGCAGACTTATTAATAATCAAAAAAGAAATCATAATGGTAAGTCCTATTTTTGTAAATATTGTAATCATGGATTTGGAAATGAAGAATTATTAAATAAACATTATGATAGTGGATGTATGGAAGTTGACGGACAGCAGATAGTACTGCCTAAGCCTTATGAGAAAGTTAGTTTTAAGCATCACTTCAAAAAGTTAAGATGTCCTTTTGTTGTATATGCTGATTTTGAATGTTTGACAGAGGAACTGAAAAAACCTGATGAAGATGAAGATAAAAACACTTTTTCTTATCAAGAGCATAAACCATGTGGTTTTATGCTTAATATGGTTAATGCTGTTGATAATACAAATTATGAATTTATGTATCGTGGTAAAGAGGCTGTTGATGTGTTTTGTCAAAAACTTAATGAGATTAGGGCAGAAGTAAAGGAGAAGATGGGAGAAAACGAAAAAATAGACATGACCAATGAAGACAAAGAAGATTTTAAAAATGCTAAAACCTGCTTTATTTGTGGAGATAAGTTTAGAATGAACTACAAGAATGCAAAGGAAGCAGAGAAATATAGAAAAGTTAGAGACCATTGGCATTTTACAGGTAAGTATAGAGGTTGTGCTCATAATGGTTGCAATCTTAATTTTTGTAATAGATATTTTAAAATTCCAGTATTCTTTGATAACATGAAAAATTATGACGGTCATGTAATTATTCAAAATGCTGATAAATTAAGTAACAACAGTAAAATAGGTGTCATCGCTCAGAACAGTGAAAAAATTATTAATATCAGCTTTGAAAGTTTGAGTGTTAAAGACACTTTTGGGTTTTTAACTGCTTCATTAGATAAGTTAGTTTCAATGAGTAAGTATGATAATACAGATGAAGAAGATAAAAGTAAATGGTTATTGCGTGAAAACTGGAAAGATAATTTTAGGTTCAGTAGTAAAAATGATGTTATTAAGAGTGAGAAATGTCTAGATTTGTTGACTGATAAAGGTGTTTATCCTTATGACTACATGAATTCATTTGATAAATTTGATGATGAGCAATTACCGAGTAAGGATGATTGTTATAGTCAGTTGAGTGAAGAAGGTATAAGTGTTAACGACTATGAAAGGGCAAAAACTATATGGAAGCATTTCGACATTAAGAATATGGGTGAATACCATGATTTATATTTGAAAACTGATGTATTATTATTGACTGATATTTTCGAAAATTTTAGAGATGTGTGTATGAAATATTATGGATTGCCTAACTTTGCTTTTGATGCTATGCTTAGAATGACTGGTGTAGAGATTGATTTAATATATGACCGAGAAATGTATGAAATGATAGAAGCGGGACTTAGAGGAGGGATGTGTATGGTTTCTACTAAAAAAGTTGAAGCAAATAATAAATACATGGGAGAAGATTATGATAAAAAGAAAGAAAGTAGTTATATTAACTATTTAGACGCTAATAATTTGTATGGGTTAAGCATGATACAAAAACTGCCATATAAAAATCTAAAATGGGATGATACATTAAAAGAAGAAGACATAATTAATTATAAGAATAATAATATTGGATATATTCTAGAAGTGGATTTAGAATATCCTAAAGAATTACACGATTTACACAATGACTATCCAATGGCACCTGAGGTTATGAATGTTAAAGCCAACATGCTGTCAGATAAACAAATTGAAATTTATGAATTTTTAAATCATAAAAACCCTACGGATGAGAAAACAAATAAATTAGTATTGAATCAAATGATAAAGAAAAATATGTAATCCATATAAGAACCTTACAATTTTATTTGAAGCAGGGGTTAAAACTTAAGAAAATTCATAGAGCAATTAAATTTGAACAAAAAGAAGTTTTAAAACCGTACATTGAGTTTAACACTGAGAAGAGGAAGAATGCTAGAAATGATTTTGAGAAAGATGTTTATAAATTGATGAACAATGCCATATTTGGAAAAACAATGGAGGATAAGCGAAAACATTTAGACTTTGAAGTTGTGAGTGATGAAACTAGATATATGAAGTGTGTAAGTAATCCTAACTTCAAACATAGTCATATCATTAATGAAAATTTGGTTGGAGTTGAAAAGCAAAAAACAAAGTTGAAACTAGACAAACCTATATTTATTGGGATGAGTATTTTAGATTTGAGTAAGCAGCACATGTATAAATTTTATTATGACGTTATGAAGCCTAAATATGGAGATAATATTAAAATGGTATATACTGATACTGATAGTTTTGTATTTCATACTAAAACCAATGACATTTATGAAGACCTGAATACAATTAAAAAAGAAATATATTTTTCAGATTATCCTAAGGAACATAAATGTTATGATGAGAATAACAAGAAAGTATTAGGTAAATTTAAGGATGAATTAAAAAGTAAAATAATAACAGGGTTTATAGCCCTTCGTCCTAAATGCTACGCTTACTCAGTTTATGGTGATGAAAAAATATAAGAAATGTAAGGGCATAGCAAAAGGCACAGTAAGACGTCAAATGAAATATGAAGAGTTTGAGACGGTTTTAAAAACTAATGAGGTTATACATAAGTCATTTAATAGTATTAGAAGTAAAAACCCCATAATTTTTAGTATAACAACTAAAAAATTGCTCTTAGTAGTTATGAAAACAAAAAATATTGGATAAATAATATAAACTCACTTGCTTATGGCCATTATAAAATAAATTCTTTGAAAACGACTTAAAGAAATATTGACTTAATATATTATAATAGAAATGGTTGAATTTACTAAAAAAGAGCAAGAAGAAATTATTAATGACTTATTGAATAAAATAAAAGTTAATGACATTATCAGTAGTTGTAAATGTAAACTAATAAATGAAAAAGCTGGACTAACTAAGTTAAATTTACCTATTCCAATTGTTAAAAACATTTGTGATTTTAATTATGTTGAATGCGAGAAATGTTTTTTATTAAGAAATGCAAAGCAAGTTTTACATCAAAGTAATTTACATTCAACATTGAGACAATGTACTTATGATAAATACAAATTGGAATTTGAAGAAAATACATTTCTAAATGATGACTCATCATTAAGAACATATTGTTTTATAAAGTTAACTACATTTCCTACATATGAAAAAGTGAAAAAATATATACTGCAAGATAACGAATCATATATTTTAAAATTTTATAATGATACTAAATATTACTACGAAAAATCATATGAAGTTAGTTATGGTGGCAAAACTGGAACAACAAGACCAATTGAAGAATTTAATAATAAAATGATATTTAAATTTATTGATGAGTATGATTTATCAAATAATAAAATTGAAAATGATTGCAAGGAAACATTTTTAAACTACATAAAACAAAGAAACCAAGAATTGAAAATCATAATTGATAAAATATGTGATTAGATTAAGGATGAACAGAAGAGCAATATAATAGGTAAATTAATATATGGTGATGTGATAAATGATATTAAAAGTGTTTTAGGAAACTGGGGCATAGATTTTTGCATTTATGATTTTGCTGATAGAAAATATCCATTTAAAAATAATAAACAGAACTTTAAACAAATACCAAAGATTACAAAGGAATATTTAAATACTAATGACTTTGATTAAAACATGTAAAATCATACTACTTATTTTACTTAATGCCTTAAAATGACTTAAAGAAATAGTGCCTTAATATAATAAGAGGAAAATGAACGGTGATAAAATCAATAATTATATCAATAAAAAATGCTATGATTGTTGTCACTTCAAAAAAGAAAATATGGAATTGTATAAATTGAATTTACCTAATGAAATAGTGAATAATATTATTAATTATTCAATGGATGAAAAAGACGAATGTGAAAATTGTCAGGAATGGAGAGATAATCAATTTTTAATCAAATGTTTGTTGAGAATAAAAGGAAGACATAATAGAAATGTAGAAGATGAGATTTTAATATTTCTAACTGTAAATAAAATACCACCTTATGATTATGTTAAACAGTTTCTTAAAATCAGTAAGAAAATATGAAATGATTTATGATATATTATGGATGTTGGGCTATAGTCAAGAGAAAGGGGAAGATGTTAAAGAAAATATCAAATAATTTATTGAAAGTAAAAAAGTTTAATGTTCAGAATACATTGAGAGATGTTAATATTACTTTTAAAATGATGTATGAAAGAAGGAAGACAAATCAATTAAATTATTATCCTGTACTGAAATTATAATCATAATATAATAATAACATGTAAAATCTTATATGTTATAATTATATTGAACTTATGGTTTGTAAAGATTGAAATATTTTATTTTTCTTGATTTGCTTGACTCTTTCAAAATACGTTGTTTGAACTTGGTATGCTCTTTTGATTTTTTCGTGCTTTGGCTGTTTGTTTTTATTTTGTTTGATACTCTTCTGATATTTTTTGTTTGTATGTTGCTTTGTTTTTTGTTGATGTGTGTGTTTGAGTTTGTGTTCTTTGATGGTTTTTATTTTTGCTGTTTTGTTGGTATGCTTGTTTGAATTATTTAATGTTGCATGCTGTGATTAAATATTTTTGTTGCTGGTTGTGATTATTTATTTTGTTTGCTTGTTGTTCTGGATTTTGTTTTCTGTTTGTTGTGTTGCTGATGGAGAAAAAATAGTAAAAGTAGAATTCCTAGATTTCTCTTTGTGTATGCAAGCTAACCAAACGGCACCACACACGAGCACGCGATAACTCTTTCATCCGAGCAGTGTGTTGGTGCCAGGGACTCATCTTCCCCTGTCAGATGACCAACGCTGGGTGGGCCTCATGGGCCACCCAACTCACAATTCTCAAAAACTGAAGAACGGGTGTGCAGACTGGTAGCGCCCGCCCCTGAGCCGGGGCCCGTGGCACCCAGGCCACAGGGGGGTCTGCCACCAGGGGAAGTGAGTCACCCACCGGCTCCGGTCACGGGAGCATGGGTGGGCCCACGCTGAGATCAAATGCATCTCCATTCAGGAGACGCGGGAGAAAAACAAACTCCTCACAGAGTTCCTGCTTGGGGACCCTTTGCAAAGGGTCGAACCCAGAGAAATCTGGGTGCGTCAGCTCATCAGCCCATTGATTGAATTCACGGGGCACGTGGTTGGCCGCCAGCGAGCAGCCATGGGTGTGGAGCAGGAAGACCAGCTCCATCAGGATCGCCGCCGTGTAGGGCTTCTTGGAGCCAAGGTTGAGCATCGCCATGACGTTGCCCTGATTGTCACTGCCCACCGGGAGTCGGACCCGGGAGGACAGAGGGCCTTGGTGCGTGAGGATCATGTTACAGAGGAAGAGCGTGCCCAGCATCTCCAGAGCTGCAATCCTCCGCTTTGGATCCCCATTCTTGAAAGCCCAAGGGTACTCCTCCACATGGATCTGCTCATGGAACCAGTACACCTCCTTCTTGTCCGGTTCCACCGTGTTGGAGCACCAACCTCCCACAAATGCCAGTCCGTCGTCCGAGGCGCTAGCGTCGCTGCAACCCCACCAAGAGGACTTCGGCAAGTAGGGGGAGTACTGGACGAAAGGCGTGTTGAAGAGGAACCGCAGCATGAACGCCAGCATCCTGACCACCTTAGGGGGTTTCCCCACCGTGGTGGTGGCCATCTTCCAGGCCCAAAGTGGCTGGAGCATCGATTTCGCCAGCGGACATGCGGCCGTTGCCCATTGGATGCGGCCCAGGGCCTTCTCGATGTCCTTCGAGTGCATCGCCTGCCCTTCCACCATGGTCTGTAAAACCTCCATAACCAGGATGTGTTTGTTGGCCGCCATGAGAACCTGCGGGATGTTCGGGTGGACCACGAAGCCCAGCCACGTGTTAACCTCCGCCAAGTGCGTCTTCTTCCAGCTAAGTGGGGTGCCCAATGCCAGGAGTGTGGCCAGCAGCGCCACCGCCAAGTTCACTGCCCCCTCGCTTCGAAGCAGCCACAGGAAGTCGTCGACGAAGACGAAGTTCCAATCCACTTGAGGGAAAAGCGCGTAGAGGACCCTGAGCAGAAGGGCTGCCAGGCGTCCCCAGTAGGATTGGGCACTGGCCATGCCATATGTGCCTACCTTGTTCACCCACCATTCTTCCCCCAGTAAGGCCACCTACAAACCGCCAGTCCTTCCTGAGGACCTTCACTCTCCGGTGGGCCTTGGTGACGTCCGCCTTGAGCAGCACCCACCTGGTGCCCGGCTCCGGCCATAGCCAGCCCCCAGGTGGAGGTTTGACGATCCCCCCCTTGGGGCCAGAGGCACCCTGAGAGGGGGGTCCCTCCTCGGCTGCCGCGTGTAGCCAATGGAGAGCTTGGACCCCATCCAACACCGTCGGAGCCGTCGTCCTCTCCACCGTCTGGTTCCTGATGGTGTCATTGGCCCCTCCCACCGAGCCATCGTAGATCGTGCGGATCTTGTCCCCCTCGTCGATGCCCGCCAGGGGGCCGGGACAAAGGTCCTCACTGTCGCAGCCACATCGCGATGCTGCCGCCTCCTTACTGAAGGGGCCCTCCACCATGCCCATGGGGACCTCCTCCAGAAATGTGCCCCGGATGAGCTCACTGAAGTGATCCGCCGAGGGGTAGTTACCCCTGCCCGTTGGGTGGGGGAGTTCCTGGAACTCCGGTTCCTCCCCTTTCAGCTCCTTCTTGAGGGGCCAGATGCCCGGCGAGGTCAGGGGCGGGTCCGTGACCCCCAGCGGGACCCCTTGCTCCAGGTCCCGGGGAAACTGGTGGTCGGGGTCCTGAATGTTCAGAGCCACGCTGTGCAAAATATCCAGGAAGAAGGGTTGGCCGTCCGCTGGTCGGCCTGCCCAATCTCCCTGATGTCCTCCAGCAGGTCCTCCGGGAAGGGATGTGACCCATCCCCCAACGAGAGCGACTCCTGGAGCTTGTCCCCCCACGGCGAAGTGAGGACACAGATCTTGGCCCCCAGCGCTGCTGCTTTGGACAGCGGTGGGCCCACGGGGCCAACCGTCCCAATGAGGGCTTTCCTCCACCGTCTCTTAAGGGACGCTGCTTGAAAGCCATCTGGAGGTACATGACCTTGTCGGAGATATTGGGGTCGTGAGTGATCGGCAGGATGGTAGGCCGATCCGAAATCTCCATGCCCTGGTGTGCCCATGGGTCCAGGGGAAGAGTTCCCCCCCCAAGTTCCTCCACCTCGCCAGTCCTCTGTGTCGATGTCCCAGCCTCTGGAGTGTCCGAGGCCGAGACCGGAAGTGAGCCCAAGGTCAGACCTGCCAACGCTTGTTGGCCCGCCTTCAGCCTCCGGGACTGGCGCTTGTTGTCCCCCGGCGTGCTGGGAGAAGGTTCCCTTGGACGCCTCGGGGGGGTCGTTGGGTTAGCCTGGGGCGCCATGCCCCCCGGCCTCAGCGCCTCCAGGACGGGTCCCGCTCGGCAAAGGATGGCCGCTGCTAGACCCTGCATCATCTGCTCCGGGTACCGGCTGAGGTCACTGGAGTTGAGCTTTTCTCCCCTGGGGTGCGACCCGTGGTTGCAACGCAGGTCATGCCAATGGTGGAGAGGAAGGTCCGTTGACAATGCCGTGGACTTCACAACCACCTGGCCCAGGCGGCACTCATCGAACTTGATGAGGGAGTGGTGGAGTGCACTCGCCCATTGAACGTAGGCCCGCGTGACCCAGATCGATGAGCACCTCGCTGCGCTCGGGCTCTTGCTGCACTCCATCGGGTCCATCGGGTGCTCCAGGAAAGAGGAGCCAACCTGCGGGACCGTCAGCTGACCTAGCCCCTTGTAGGCCAGCGAGGTCAGGTACATCTGACGGAGCATGAGCACGCTGTCATTGTCCGTGTCCTCCATAACCCGGGGCTCCTAAGCCCCACAAGGTCTGCTCTGCTCTGCCCCTCACCGGCGGCGGACCACCCGGTTTGGGGAACCACCTGAGGATGCTCCACGTCCTGCAGTTGGGGCCACCTCCCACCAATGCGACCTTGCCCGCCATGGCCATGGAGCACATCGTCGAGTAAGGCTCCTCGCCCAGCATGTCCTGGCCCAGGTCTCCGCCCTTTCTCCTGATATCCACCGCCCAAATGTACTCCGAGAAGGCCGGGTTGTAGGCATGGAGGTAGGCATCCAGGGCCCCCGCATCATCCTTCCCAGCGTACAGCAGGATGAGGGACGGCTTTGAAGACCCCGGCACTGGCCTCGGCGTCCACCCCAGTCTGAGCCTCAGTCTTTCCGGGATGTCCTGCATCCATGGGAAGGTGGGGCTTGCCCCCCCTAGGGATTCCGTGTGACCTTTGTCTGATCCCCCCGTCATCTGTCCCCGGGCTTGATGCTTGCCCTGGCGGTTCTTCCCGCCCTTGGAACGCCCCTTGCTGGGCGGATCCTCCCCTCTGGGTCTCTCTGGGGGGTCTTCCCACTGCCTCGGTGGGTGCGGGGGAAAGGGATGCTTCCGCCCTTCTGGAGTGCCCTGGCTGGGACCGCTCCTCTTCTTCGGTGGAGGGGCTTCCGGGGCCGGTGGCACCCTGGAGAAGTCCCCCCCCCTCTGAGGCCGTCCTGGCCTCCCCCGCTCTGTCTGCCTTCCGCTGTGGCTCTGGTGGGGATGGCTCTCCCCCTCTGTGTGCACTCTCGCACTGGTGGCCTGTGATCCCAACTGAGACTGGGAAGCCACGGGGCCTATGGCACCCTGGGTGGCCTCCTGTCACTTGGGAAGGTGAGGGCATGCCTGTGGCGCATGCTTCGATGGGGGGGCATCACACACCCACCCATCCTTCCTGACCGGGCAGTTGTGGGAACGGCCGCACGATCCCGAGCACTTGTTGTGGAGGTGATGATCTCTGCAGTACGCCACCCCTTTGGGATTCTTGAAAGCCCAGTGGTCCGGCCATGGAACTGAGGGGGAGTTGGGGGACTTCCCCTTGCCGCCCTTGCCCTTCGGCTTGGACCGGGTCGGCCCCGAGGGCCAGGCGCCTTTCCCCCCCTTCTTCGGCTTCTCCCACTGAGTCTGCCACACCTTAGGTGCCTTGCCCTTGTTCTTCCCCTTCTCCGGCGCCCTGTTGAGGTGCTCATAGACCTCTCGTTGCCAGAAGAGGAAGTCGCCCCTGATATTCTTGAGGGCATCGGAGAGGGTGGTGCCCTGGTGCACCATCTCGTGGATCTTCCTCCACGCATTGCGCTCTGCAAACAGCAAGGTGTCACTCGGGGGAGGCCTTCTGCCAGCGATGTCCTCCCCATAGAACCAGTCATACCAATCGTCCAGCTCCGCCTTGGTGACCTTCAGGTTGCCAAACTGTGGCAGCGCCGCCGTGCACATCAGGAGCGTCGTCCTGAAAGTTTGGTGCAAACGTTCCAACTGGCGCCGAGATGTGGGGTGGCTCCTCACCTCTTCTTCATCCTCCCTGTCCCAGCCGTCCACCGTGATCTTCTTATGGGTGGATGAGGGGCGTTCCCCTTCTTCCGGGAGCGCGCTCACGATGTGTTTTGCCGGGATGTAGCCCAGCTCACCCTTGGCAATCAAACGCCACTGCTTCTTGAGGTAGCCATCACTCCCTTGGAACTCCAACCTCGGCTTCGGGGTTCCATGAGTGGCCACGTAAGCATCCTCCAGCTGGCGCCTGTCACACACAACCTCCAGGGGCGCCTTTGTCGGGCCCGCCTGGCCCGCCGGGTGATCCCCTTGGTTGCCCCCCCGGACCAAGCTGGCTGCCACCCGGACTGCCTGAAGGAGGCGCATCGCCGTGAAGGCCGAGGTCTGGACATTGAACCCGTTCTCCCCATCCCGGAATCCCAGGTCCCGGGGGCCATTCTCCCTCGCCGCCGCTGGGGTGTCCCAGCGATCCGCCAGGTCTTCCACCGTGACGTATCCCGATGCGCCCAAAGCTGCCTGGGCTGCCCAGGGGATCTCCTTCCCAACCAGGATGGCCGCCAGTGGCTTGTGCAGCTTGGCCACGTCCTCCTTGAACTCGTCTGGGACCTCATCCGGGGGTTTGGCCGCCATGACCCCCGACCTTGGTGTGGGTGGGTGGGTTTTTCCACAAAGTTGGGTTCAGAGAACCCAAGAGCAAAGCTTGAGCCAAAATGGCCGGGGCCATTATGGTCAAGCATTTCAAACACAGTTCATGTTTCCACATGCGTTTCAACATTAACAAAGTGTATGCAAGCTAACCAAACGGCACCACACACGAGCACGCGATAACTCTTTCATCCGAGCAGTGTGTTGGTGCCAGGGACTCATCTTCCCCTGTCAGATGACCAACGCTGGGTGGGCCTCATGGGCCACCCAACTCACAATTCTCAAAAACTGAAGAACGGGTGTGCAGACTGATAGCGCCATTTCCGAAGGACAGTCTGGCACACCCGCCATTTCCGAAGGATGCCAGTCTGTGCTGAGGGCCCTGGCCATGGCCCCTCTCCGGGCCTCCCATCCCCTTGGTCGCCAGGGCCGGGGGCACCTAGGCTACCAAAGGTAGGGCCACCACCTCGGTCTCCGACTGGGTGTCCACCGAGTCATCCGTTTCGGAGCCTGAGTCCGCCGAGGAGTCCGAGTCCTCCTGCAGCGTGGGGACCTCTGCCGGCTCCAGTGCCCAGTCCGCCGGGAACCCATGCCGCTTGAAGCAGCGTTCGCACTTGCCATAGGCCTCCAGCACCGAGAGCTCCTGGACCTTAGAGGCCGCTGGCCGCCAGCCACATCCCACGGCCGTGCCCTCAACATTCAGCAGGTGGATTCTGGACTGGCCGGCGTTGCCCGTGCGTTTGACCGCCGCCACCACCCGAAGGGGGAGGTCCGGGGTGGCTGGAAACAGGTCCTTGGCCGGAGAGCACGGCCGATGTCTACGTGCGGGAGAAGCGCAGCGTGGTTGTGGAGATCTGGGGCCAGGTAGCGCAGAAGGTCCCCAACCTGAACGTCGGGCCAGGCAGGGAACGCAGGGAGGACTTGAATCACCCGGACTGGGCGGACCCGCTCCCGCCACCAGCAGTGGACATCACGGACGCAGGTCCGGAGGGCCGCGAGGACCAGATTGAAAGGGAAGGGGAAGCATCCCCTTCGGTACCCTCAGGGAGCGCACCATCGGCTCGATCATGGTCAGTGGTGGAACACGAATCTGGAAGGCGCAGTCCGGGATGAACACCCGGAACGAGTGCCACGACAGCGGCTTCACCAACCCCGGGGGGACACCCCGGCGGAGAATAGCATCTTTGAGCCATCTCAGAGCCCTTTCCGGTGTGGACGGCCGTGGAATCAGCCCTGCAAAGTCCTTGCTTACCGTCGGGAGCAAGTAATCCATGTCCTGGAATGCCTCCTCAGATACCAACCGCCTGACCGAGGCCACCCAGGTGGTCCACCAGGGGATTCCCGTGAAGCTGTACTTCGGAGCAATCAAGGGACCGGGTTGCGGTTGATTCGTGCTGCGGGTCTGCCAGGCCTTCAGTTCCACCGTGTTGCTGGTGTGGATAAGGTCCTTGGGGTGAACATGCTGGAGGTCATTGAAGCGAGCACTGCAACCCACCTGGAACCGGGCGAACCCCAGGATGAAAGCGTCCAGCACTCGTGTCTGTTCTTGCCCGGGGCCTCCTGCGTGCCGGGGCCGGTGGCACCCAGGCGATCGTAGCCGGCCCCCTCCTCCAGAGCCCAAATGACCTCCTTGCTAGGGACCACCGCCTTACGCTGTGGCCTGGTGACCGTGTCCGTGAGCGCCTCTTCCAATGAGCTCTTCTTGGACTTGAGGCGATGGAGCTCGTCTATTTTCAGCAGTCCGAAGGTCTTGGAAAACCACTTGAGGGTGTTCCACACCTGCCGCAACTTGCACGGGGTGACCTCCTCATCGGCGAGCTGGTTGAGGAGAGAACGGACATGTCGTTCCTGCCATGGGATGACGGTGAAGCCTCTCTTGCGGAGACTCTCGTAGACCAGGCAGTGTTGCCTGAGCGTCCGGAACCTGCTATCCCCCAAGAGGTCCAGTGCTTCCTTGCGGAAGTCCTCCCCCAGGATGTCCTGCATGTATGCAATGTGCTCCGCAAAGGGGGCGAAGTGGGCAAGGAGCCGTTCCGCCCATTTCCCGCGCATATGGAGTTCCAGTGCTCGCTGAGTCGTGGGCTCCATTTCCCTGATCTTCCCGGGCCTCCAGTGCCGCCACTTCAGAAGCTCCGGCTGTTGGAGTGGGGGTGGGTCATCTCGCGAGAACCACCTCAGTTGGTCCTGGCGGTCCCACTCATTCTCCAGCGGGGAAAAGTTCTCGCTGGGCTTGCCGTCCGCAGCCGCCATGAGGAGGAGCCAGAGGCTATCCCAAAGGTCGGCCAGGTCCCCCGCGGACAAAGGCTGGGGAAGCCTGCCCGCCGCCGACGCCACCAGGCCGTTGAAGTAGTCCGTTGGACCACTTGGTCCGCCTGGTCCACCGGAATGCCCGAGAGTTCCAGGAGCTGAGCGAATCGGAGGGCCGGCTCCCCGCCCAGCTGCCTCCTCCTCCGCCGT
Organism: Effrenium voratum; assembly: GCA_963377175.1. NCBI lineage: Eukaryota > Dinophyceae > Suessiales > Symbiodiniaceae > Effrenium > Effrenium voratum. Next base: position 32,740 of record CAUJNA010000047.1, on the reverse strand, counting down.
GCCATGGCGCAGGCACATCAGGACCAGCAGCTCCCCGTCTGTCTGTCTCGGGGAGATAGACTCATCCGCCAGCGTGTCCCAAAGGAGTAGTCGAGGGCCTTGCCTAGCAATAAATTGCTTTCATACATACACCCCCCCCTACATTTTTTTTCATCTTCCATCTTCTACCCTTATTTGTTTTCATCATTTTTCTACATTCCTTTCTGTCCATCTCATCCGTTTTTTTTATCATCATTTTTCCAAAATTTTCGCCATCCTTTTCTCCTTTCTCCTCGCCTCATTCATTTCACCATATACCTCTCAAAATGTCATTTCCTCAATCTCCTCACCTCATCCATTTCAAAAAAATAAATTTTGCAAAATATATTGCAAAAAATATTTGTCATCAAAAAAATATTCGAACTGTCTAAAAACGATTTGTCCATTTCCCGGACAAAAAATAGAACAGCAACAACATCACTCCCTCCTTCGTTTCATCAGTTTCATCATATATTTTTTTGGGGCGTGGTCGCATAGCTTGCGAGCTTCGCTAACGCTCGCATCCCCTTGTAGGATTTTATCTTCAATATATAAAACGCTATACTTACATTATAATTATAACATATAAGGGTATAAATGTTATTATTATAGTATGATTAATAATTATGGGTTACATTTATAGTCAGGAAATATGTCTTCAAATATGTAATCTACATATCTATCAATATCACCAATGTCTATATATTTGATATTGTCTTTTCCTATTATTGAATAAATATATTCCCAGAAAAACAAATTAACTAGTAGCCATACTTGATATTTAGTGTTGTAGTAAGACCATACATGATATTTAGTTATTCTAAATTCATTCAAGACCTCGTTTATTTTATCTTTACTTAATAAATGCCAATCAATCGCATCAAACATGCGTCGAATTTTTTTAACAAATGCTTTATATGGTTTAATTGCGTTTGTCCCTCCAAACCTCTTAATTAAATCTTTATTATTAAAGAACTCATTAATTTCTTTTTCAAATGACTTTCTAGCAATTTTATGGTAAAAACATACAGGACATCGTTTTTGATATTTCATAAAGAATTGCAATTGTAATTGAAACTTTGTATATCCCTTATCCTTATGTTCTTCAACAAAAAACTTTTCAAGGTCTCTTGTTATACAGCATTGATTACAATATACATCATATTCACTTATTTTATTACATAGATTAGCAGGTAATAACTTATACAATGTTGTATTAACATCATTCCTTTTAGTTGTACAACATTCGCACTTTGAATAATTAAATAACATTTCTATTATAATATATATTATTTTTATTTCTTTAAATACTTTTTTGCAAGAAATAAAATTACATATTGAAATATAATTATAACATATAATATTTTACATGTTATTATTATATTATGATTATAATTTAAGTTCAGGATAATAATTTAATTGATATATCTTACCTCTTTCATACATCATTTTAAAAATAAGATTAATATCTCTCACTGTATTTTTAACATTAAACTGTTCACTTTCAATATATGATTTTATGACTTTTTTTACATCAACGCCGGGTTTACTATAATAAATCAACATCCATAATATGTCATTAATCATTTCACACTTTTTCTTACTGATTTTAAGAAACTGTTTAACATACTCGTAAGGCGGTCTTTCATACACAGTTAAAAATATCAATATTTCATCTTCAACATTTCTTTCATCTATATTTTTAAACGCCAAACAATTTTCTATTATATTTTGATATCGTCTCCATCTTCTACAAATTTTACATTCATCTTCTTTGCCCAAAGCATAATCAATAATATTATTAACTATTCCATTAGGTAAATTCAATTTGTATAATTCCATATTTTCCTTTTTGAAGTGGCAACATTCGTAGCATTTCTTATTGATATAATTATTGATTTCGGTTTCCATCATTTCTATTATAATATATATAGTTTTTATTTCTTTAAATACTTTTTTCCAAGAAATACATTTATACCTTTAATAACTCATGTCTCAAAAATGCCCTGTCATAATTTTCAATATAATAATATTCCTGTCCTAACTTCTTTTCAATCTTTGCTATTTTGTATGTTTGTTTAGTCCAATGGCTTGTGCGTTCCTTTTCTGTTATTCCTTTCTTCCTTGCTATTTTGACTTCATCTGAGGTTTTCAACTCAGGATATTTTCTGGTCATTCTTGCATGAGTTGCAATGTTGAGCCCTACGGTCAAGTTATTTTTTGGTTGTCTTGCTTCCTGCGGTGTGTGTCCAGTTGTAGAATGAACCATTTTATTATTATAAGTAAGTAATACTTCAAAATTATAATCTGTCCATTGTATATTTTCCTTTCCTTTTTTCTCATCGTGTTCAATCCGCTTATACAGCATTTGTTTGTATGTGCGCACAAAGCGTTCGGCCATTGGAGCATGACCTCTCGTTAAATATAATTCAATGCCTTCTTTTTTGAAATAATCTTGAATAATGCTTGTTGTAAATGAACCTTCCATATCTCCATAAACCATTTTTGGCTTTCTTCCCATTTTGTGTAATCCTTCTACTATTCCATGTGCTACATCTTCAGGTTGTTTAGATTTGATAGGTATAACAACTGCATATTTTGTGAAAGCGTCAATAAATAAGAAAGCAACCCTATTTTTTTGATTTGTTAAATCACTGAAAAAGAATAAGTCCATTTGATATTCCCAGTATGGTTCTTTCGGAATAAAACTGTTATATCCTCTCATTTTAGTTTTTTGTTCAACATTATTTTTAAAGAATGCTTCAATATCTGCCATTGTTATGCTTTTATCCTTTGCCCTACTGTCCTTAAGTGTGGTGGCTTTACTTCCAAAGCCTCCCTTATCATAATAAACATTATTAATAATATCTTGCTTAGATGCCATATAAAATAAGATAGATATTATTTTTCCCGGCGATTACAGTTTAAACAGTAAGATATACAGTTTTCCTTATGATGGGCATAATCGTTGTTTATTCTTTGGGCTGTCATATTGCTATTTATTACTCCATTATTTATTTCTATGTCAAAATCTGAACTGCATTTATTACATCTGGTATTAAGCCTGTCAAATAACCATTTGACATCAATATATTGTTTGTTGTCTATCTCTCTCTCTGCTTTCATGTCTTGTAATTTATATTGTTTAATCTTATGTTCTAAATATCTGGTTAATTGTGCTTCATTTAAATCAGTATCATCTACGTCTGCTTTGAAAAACTTGACTTTATTGATATCTCTGCATCTCGTGAGGGCTGTCCAAATCCACTCACGGCTGACCAAATGTGATTTATCCCATTCGTGTATAGTAATGCTTTTATCTAGAGAAGCCCCTTGAGATGAATGACATGTAGCACAATAAGCATGTATAAAGTGCTTGTCTAAAGTCGTGGTGTTTGTCATGAATATAGTTTTACTTTTGATATCTTGGATTTCTACTTTCCAATCATCAATACTAATAATTTCATAAGTAATATTTACATTAAACACCTGCCCCATTTCCTTTTTATAAACTCTGCATATCACATGCTCTCCAATTTCATATTTATCTGTCTTTCCTAAATTATTTCTTACGGTCTTGCTTACCCATTTGCACCTAGCATTAGTATAGGCTATGTTATGCTCTCCTTCCATGATGTCGCTTGTAGTTTCAAAATGTTTATTTACTATTTCCTTAATGGGCAGTTTATTTTTCCAAATGTCATTATATATATCATTCAATTTAATTTTATCTTCTTCTGTCTTAAGTCTCTTAGATATCTTAAGATAAATCTTATATTTAAATATTTGATTAAGACAGTTGTTTAAATATGTCTCGTGGTGCTGGATGTTAGTTAAATCAGCTATAGGTTTCAACTGCTTCCCGTCAGCAGTTCCTATAATTATCTTCTCTGGGTACGTATCCTTAAACTCCCTAACTCTGTTCAAAATATAATTGCCCGCCATACCTAGCTCATCAAACACAATACAATTATAATCAGAATGGTCAAATGTCGGTAGTCTTTCTCCAGCTTCTATTGGAATACTGAAAAACTTGTTTAATGTTTCGGCGTCGGCTTCGGTTTCTTGCTTCTGCTTGTTATTAGAACATACGAATAACACATTATAACCTAGATTTTTCATATATTCGCCTATATAACTCTTGCCACTTCCAGCCAGTTTTGCTTTTAGTAAAACCGGATGACACGACACAATTTGCTCACAAATGCTTTTGGTGTCGTATTCGTCTTTAACACGAATTTTTACATTATTGTAAGTCGGAATTTCTGATAACTCATTAACCTTAATTTTGTATATATCACTCGGTGGTGATACTTGTTTATTATCTTCAGCTCTCCATCCTCCCCTTTTGGTTGAAAACTTAATCAATGTTTTGGCCTTGTCAATATTTTTCCTATCAATAATGAAGGCATCGGTTTTAACACTATGCACATTGATATTGTTGTTTTTCAATGTTTTATAATCTTTATGCATTTTAAAATTATGTCGTTGCATGAGTAGCTCTTTAATATACCTAAAGCCATTGGTTAAGTCTTGTTTATGTGTCGTTGTCAATGTGTAATATTTGACTTCTGATTCTTTCTCAACGTTTTTGATATCGTATTTTTTACCATCTATAATTTTATAACATTCACGACAATGATTGTGATAATACATATTATTTTTCCAAAATTTATATGTACCGTCATCAGAATTCCGGTACCTATCATCATCATTATCATGAGCCTTAAATTCTAAAACCCATCCCTCGCCTATGTTCCTTTCTAATTCTTTAATATATTCATCTGTCATCTCTGTCAAAACCTTATCATCATAAAATCCACTAATCTTATTAATTCTTCCCCCATACAGATTTTGATGATACAACGCTTCACTTAATGTATCAAATACTAAACTCTTCTGAGACTTGTTAGTTCCCTTTTCTAACAATCCGATATTTACATTCGAAATCAACTTTTTAACCTTGATGTCTTCACCTAAATTATTTGATATGTTAGTCTTCCATAGGTTCTCAACTATACTTTTATAATCTACTTCATAAATCGAAGAAGGCTTTTTAAAATATAAAATTTCGACTTCGTCAATAAACTCTCCTAAAAACATGCCATATATTAAATTATATTGTTTATTAAAAAATAATGATGTTTGTTTTCCAGTAAACTTAACTAAGAATAAACATAATTCTCCCATGTTATTAAAATCATGTTTACCATACTCATAAGGCATCCAAATGTCAAATTGTTTAAACACTGGAATTTTTACGATTTTAGTTAAATTATGTGTATATGCCTTGTTCTGGTCAATCTCTATATGTAATTCATTACTATGATAAAAGTAATGAAATTTACCAGCGGGTGCTACTGTCCTGCATCTGTTTAAAATTTCTACATCAATGTCATTATAATAAGATTTATGCAGTGGATTAAATAATGATTTATTGAATTCAAACATCGCCCTTGACATCCTATTATAGGTGTCTTCAGTTTCTACTGTTATACTTGCATTGAAGGCATCAATCAAATTTTGTGTTTTTATCCTGTATGTAATTATTCTTTTCTTAATCTTGAATTGAAACATCAGCTCCGAAATGATACACGCACTAAATTTAATTTTCGGGTCATATCCCGCCTGCTTTGCTTGATAATACATTTTCGCCAAATCATTGCGTGTATATATCATTGTGTATTCGTCCTGTTCGGTGTGTTTTAATATGTCATCCAGCTCTTCAATCATGATGCATTTAATGGGTTCCTCTCTATGATTTAAATAAAAGTCGGTAGAAGCATTAACATTGATATTATACTCTTTCTTTATTCCTAAATTTGATTTCAATTGTTTCAAGTCCTTATTTAATGTATATATATGGTCATTCTTTATTAATGCGTAGAATGTTTTAATGTTATGGTTTCTTTTTGGTGGGTCAAATGTAAAAATCAAATTACCCACAATATCGAAAATTCTGGCGGTGATGGCATACTCTTTAAATACCTTGTGCATGTCTTCTATTGAAGCACCATGGTTTTTGAATTCCTCGTCTGTTTTGTCTATGAGTTTCAAAATACTTTCTCTGGTCATCTTCTTCATGTTCTTGTCTTGTCCGTAAAAATCATTCAATGTGTTAATCCAACATTCGTTTTCAACATAATGCTTTACCTTAATGGCTTCCTCAAAAGTGCAATATTCTGGGTCGAGTTCTGTTTCCATATATCTATGAAAAATACCAATATTATTTGCGTTTTTTAAGTTCTTCTTTTTAGGGTCATAATCTTTAATATCTCCTTCTACCGTGTCGGCATCATAAATCACTACTGCATCTATATAGTGCTTCATTGTCTTGTAATGCCTAGCGATGTCGTCATCTTGCGCCAGTGTTTTAATAACCTTCTTAAAAAGGTTTTTGTCATACTTGACTAATTCCTCTATCCATCTTCCAGTCTTCACTCCCGCATGCTTATCGTCAAAATGCATGGGATAATATGTCCCGCCTTGAATGTCTTTAAACGATGCTTTTACCTTATATGATGCATATCCACTCATAGTAAAAAAACGAAATCCGATTGTGTAATCTCTGGGTTTTGTTTTGTGCCCTCTTGTTATGTTCTCCTGTTTGTTCTTTTTCATTCTTTCGCTTAGTGGTTCTCTCTCTTCATATGTGTTCATAACCTGGTCGTATTTTTGATTTGCCTTGCTCTTTTCGTCCTCTGATTTTGCCTTTATTAAATCATTAACTATCTTCTCCGCTGTTGTGTATTGTGATATTTTCCTGTCGGTGTATAATCCTATAATGTCTCTAACCTTTGCCTTTTGTTGTGTTGATAAATTCCCCTTGTTCCTTTCGAGTTTGCTTTCTAAAGAGTTAATATTTCTTTTTACAGCTTTTGATGTCATAATAATATTTATATTATATATTTTATAGTGTCAATATTTCTTTAAATGCGTTTTTTCTTGAAATGTTATTTAATAATAATTTATAGTATATAATTATATTTTATGTAAAACTTATTTAAAGAAATACTGTGTTAATAATATATTAACAGAATGCCCAGATTATCAAAATATCATGATGTTACTAAGGACTTGAACCCGGATGACTACACAATGGAAGAGATACAAAAACAAATGGCTATATACAACCGCTTGTATTATCTTAAGAACCTACAAAAAGAAGGATGGATGGAGAATAAAATTGAACAAAGCAAAAAGGCATATCGTCAGAAAGCCATAAAGGAATACATAGAAAAACAAAATATAGATATTGATGAAATTAAAAACCCTCAAGAACTACTTGACAAGCTCACAAAATGAAATACTTAATAATATTATGTTGTTTAATATTATTAATTATTTAGATTTTTTCTTTTTCAATAATTTAGTTTCCAAATATTCTACACGAGTAATAAGTTTTGATAAAGCATCCCAGCTAATACAAGCCATTCTGTCATAACACATCGTTAAGTATTCTCCTGTATCATTTACAATATTATATTTAGGATTTGTGTATTGTTGAACATCTTGAGCAATCCATCCTAATTCAGTCTTTTTAGTTTTTTGATTTTTAACAAATGTTTTAATCTTAATGTTTTTTACCATATTTATAGTGTCATCTTCTACATCTTCTATATTATCTTTTCAGTCTCTTATCACTACTTAAATTAAATCCATTAAATGATGAAAATTGTGTATCGTCCAATTGTAAATATTTAGTGCCATCAATATAACTATCAATAGTTGTTGATGCTTCTAATCTTAAAACAGCATCACTATTTAAATGTCTCAAATTGATTTTATGAGCAATTCCAAAAGTCATATCACCGTCAATAGTCCAGTCGCCTCGTAATTCGCTATTACTTCCACTATTCAAAATAATTTTATTATCAGCATATGTTGAAGATAATCCAACAACCAAATTAATAGAGTTTGACGTGTTGCTATTCCTGATTATTAAATCATTTGTATCGACATACATTTCAGCATTATCAATTATTAGTTTTGATGTGTTGCCAAATTGAACATTGCCACTCGGTGAATTTTGTAATAATAAAGTATTTCCTGATACTGACTGAACCTGATTGACTTCAACTTTCTTACCAGAAACCATTGTTAAATCGCCGTTTGTATATACATCACCTAATACATCAACTGGTTTATTGAATATGGTTTTTCCTACAAGCCCATCTGCCAAAAAGAATTGGTTAGAAGAATTTGTAATATCGCCAATACTACAAGCAACAAAATTAGGATGATGAATATAAAAACCTTCTGTTGCAGATGGGGTATGTGTTTCTAAATATGGAGTTAATGCATTGTCTAAATTATCAATTTTAGTTTTAATATCTGTTGAAAAATCATTATTTGTAAATAAATTTCCTTTCATATAAACAGCACCTTCAAAATATGACGTTCCATGCGCTTGAGCAAAATTGTATGAAGTATGAACATTGCCATTAATCGTAATTCTTGAAGCATTATTAGGTCTTCCAATAATGACATCTCCTGTATTCCATCCCAACCATAATCTATAAGGTGTAGCACCTGTTAAACCTTGATACGAGTCCAACTGACAACCTCTTTTAAATTCTAAGCGTTGGTTGCTTACAGCATCTTGAATTCTAAAAATTGGATTAGTATTATCTGTTAAACTAAGTATTAATGGAGAGTTTACTGTTTGCGCAGTTGTGATTGTTTTATCTAACTTTTGTAAATCTGCTGATATTAAACTATTAATCGTATTTGAATTTTCAGTTATTAATAAATCTTGTGTAGTGTTGTCTGATACGATTGAAGCAAATGTATTGGTGTATGCAGTATTTGTATTGAATAAATTAGTATCGTTTGCATATAATGTTGATACATCTGCTAAAATTGTTGATATTGTGTTTCCGTGTCCTGTTATTAGTGAAGAATTTGAACTTATATTATTGAAGTTTGAAGTGATTGTATTATTGGAATTTCCTACTAAGAATGTATTAGAACTAATAGTATTGAAGTTTGATGTTATTGTAGTTTAAATTACTGATTAAAAAGTATTAGAACTAATATTATTAGCATTTGTGTCAAGTTTAATTGTATTTGCTGATATAGTCGGTAGTATTGAAGTTATGGTTAATCCGTGTGCTGTTATATTATTAAGGTTGCTTGTAATTGTTGCGTTTTGATTTACTTGTTCGTCAAACATTGTTGTTGATGTTGCGTTAATTCCTGATATTGCTGATATGTTTGCATCTATCTTATTTTTTTGTGCTAAAATAAGAGCATCAACTTCTTCAATTGTATAACCTCCGCCTAATGAACCTGCTGTATCTGCTAATTCTTGCTTTGTAGCATAAACACTGCTTAGAGTTGATGGTTCTGTTGAATTTATTAATACTAACTCACTTGCTATAATTCTGTTTGAGCCGTCCAGTGATAATGTTGAAAACATAATTATTATATAGTAGGTTATATAATAATTATGTTTTATCTTTTCTTTCCTCTTGAACCAAATATACCTTTATTTAATGCATTATATTTTTCTTGCTTCTGTCTCAAATATTCATTTTGCAATAATTGGTAATGCTGTGCTATATTTTGTAGCGGGTTTGGAGGCGGTTGTGATGCTTGTGGCATCGCTTCGCGTGGTTGCATTCTTCTTGGGGGCGGTGTGTTCGCTATTATATTATTTTGTTGCGGTTGTGGTTGTTGATTTTCTTCGTGGTGCGCTACTTCGTTGTATTCTACCTTTTGGGGCTTTGCTATTGGAACTGCTTTTGGTTTGATTGATTTAATTGGTTTAGATTCCAATGGTCCTTGGCATGTTTTCTCATGTTTATACCTATAACTTTTTAAAAGCATATTTTTACCGCATTTTTCACAGTTTATATACGTGTCCTTCATTTGTTCTATTTTTGAATTGTTTTTCAATGGCGGAGCTGGTTTAGTTTGTGGTGGCGGTTGTTCATGTAGGGGTGGTTGTGTTTCTTCTTCAATTGGTGGTAGTTCATTAACCTTTTCAACTGCTTCAATTTCATTATTAGCATCAAGTTCAATATCAGTCATATATATATATATTTATATATTACTCTACAAAATTTCTATATATTTTCTACCGTGGAACATTTGGAGAAAACTTGGAGAAATAATAATATTAAATATTAATATTATTATTCTTAATTGGTCTCTTCTAATGATTTTAAATATTGTTGATGCTTCATTGTTTTTTGATGACCCCATTTACTTGCGTGGCTTAAAGTCTCACCGCATTCACATGTATATTTGGTCATACGTTTTACTCGTTTGGTTTCATAATAGTTCTTTCTCTCTATCTCTCGAACATGTTCTAAATTGTTTTTTCTATATTGCTTTGCTTTTTCGCATATGTCCTCCTTCTTCTTGTCATACCGTTGCTTAAAGTATTCTTTCAGTTCTTCCTGATGTTCTTGACGATACTTTTCTCGTTGTTCCAGCACTTGTGCCCTATTGGTTTCATAATAATTCTTATTTCTGTGTTTTATCTCTTCTACATGTTCGTTATAATATTCCTTCTTTTGCTTCAAAATTTCATCCCTGTTGTCATCATAGTATTGTTTGTCAGTTCTCCCTGCTATACGCTTATTTATACAGTCGGTTTCTTTCTGATATTTGCCCTCCCTCGCTTCTAGTTCTTTCTTACCATTACACGGGTAATCTTCAACCCATTCAATCTTACAATTTTCAACACCATATTCATCAAACAAAGAAAATACTGATACATAATTACATTTTCCGTTTTTGTATTTGGTATATTCTGCTCTATGACCTTCCATTCTTTTACTCAATGTATTTATTGTGCTTCCTATATAGCATTGATTATAACCATTATCCCATACTTTGTAAATTTGCGCTTTTGAATAGTCTGGCATTCCTATATATATATATACTTAAATATACTTTTAAATACTTTCTTAAAATCATTAATTATCTAATTGAAAGAGAATGCTAAAAGAAATGGGTACGCCGTGAAAATCAATTAATTCGTTTCTTGAAGTTGTTATTCTAAAGTGTAGTCTCTTAATATTTTTACCGCCTACATCAATAAAATCTGCATATATGGGCGCTGTAAAATCTGTTATAACTCCGCCAAGTTGTTGATTGATTTGAACTTTTTTAATTACTGAACTGCTGAAATTGTTAGGCGCTGAATATTTATAATCGCTTAATTGAGGACAATTTATGTATATATTCTGAAAAGGAACTAAATTAAAATATCCACTTAACCAAGATGTCGCAGGATCATAGGCAATATAATTACTTAATAAATAGTTAATAGACTTTGGTCTCAAGTTGTCATATTCAAACTGTCCTCTGTTCCATTTGTCATTTACATAAGTTTCTAATTCTTCATCTGTAGGTATTTTGATTTTGTAATTTAGAGGGTCATTTAATTTAAGTTCCATTTTGCGTTCGCTTTGTCCATATACTGTTAAGAATAAGTCAGGCACAATATCATTAAATGCCGTGTTTAATTCCGTTTGTATTTTGTATGATAATTGATTGGCATAATAAATTTCACCGGATACATCAACGGCAGTGCTTCTTAATAAGACATTGGAACTATTATACAACATAATATAGAATCTTTCATAAAAACCCTTTCTCTGTTGTATAAAACGGAGTGCTGAATGAACACTCTGTCACGAACATTTTTGTTCTTGGTGGAATTTCAAAGTTTTGGTCAAGTTCTATAATAAAATCGCTGGTAGAATTACTTTCTTGCAATCTGTAGGCACTATCAACATAGATTTTTTTATATGTTAATCTATCACTCATAAATATAATATACAATAGAAATTATAATATAATTATTATTGATAATTACTTTGTAATTATTGTTATTAATAGATAATTTAAAAATATATATTAATAATATATGATTGGACGACAATTATTATTAGGTGCTATAGAAGGCAGGACGCCGACGCAAATGATGGCAGGTGTAGCAAGTGATAAAGCATATACGGCAGGTAAGGATTTAATAGAAGATGTATTTTTTAATCATAAAAAGACATTGGAAGACAAAATAGGAGGTTTCAATAAACATTTTGATAAGCAGATAATGAAACATAAAACACGCTATGCTGAAGAAATCAATGTTCAAAATAAAAATAAAATCGATGATGTCAAGGGTTTAGACGCGGCCTATTCTAATGTAAATGGAATAACAAAAATAGGCAACACATTATATATTGGTGGTACTGGCGCTAAAAACGGCGCTGGTCATCTTGCTAATGATATAATTTCTGATTTATTCTTTATACCCACGCGAAATGTTCAATTAAGCGAAAGATATAAAGACGCAATGGAAGAATTAAGGAAAAATCCAGATGTGAATAGAATTGTTGGACATAGCCTCGGTTCATCCGTTGTTCAAGAAATCAACAACAGACACGGAAACAAATATGCTACTACTGTTTATTCATCACCTTTTGTATCAGGAAGTAATCAACAGAAAAACCCGCGACACTTACGATTTAGAAATCGTGGAGATCCTATAGCAATGTTCGATGACGCGGCAATAACTGGAGAAATAGAAAGCAATAATTTATTAGACAAACACAGTTTCAATAATTGGACAGGACAAGGTATGACTGAAATTAATCCTACTACTGATATTTCTAATGGGTTCAACCCGAATGATAATTCGGGTTAAATGCTTCGCGTTTCAATCCTAATTCAACACCAGAACAATAAATAAATATATATATATATAACTTATATATGAGTATTGATGCTGAGAAATGGGACAACGATATTGAATATGCTTATAAGAAAATGATAGAGCGAGAGAAAAAGAAAGAATACAACATATCAAATAGTAAATATGAATGTAATTGTGGCAAAGAAGTATTGAATAAGGATAAAGAAGAGCACGAAAGCAATGATTTAAATCATTTATACTACAGAAAAGGTAATATTGAAGGACTTATAATAGGCATGTATAGTGAAATTATTAATTATGAAAATGATTATTTAAAATTACATCCAGAAAATAACAAAATACATTATACAGATTATAGTAGAATTGATTATACCGACTTTTTAAAAGAACAAGAAGAAAAGAAAATTCCATTAGATGAAGATGATTTAAGTTATTTGTATAAGTATAGAGACGAATTAGAAGATTGTATAAAGCGTATAACTGAACTAACATTATCTCAATAATATTAATAATAATGTTTAGAAATAAAGACAAGCAAAACAAAATTCCATTAGAGAAGAAACTGACAAAAGAACCTACAAAATACGATAAACAATATAAAATTTTAGATTATGATACTTTAAAAGATATAGTTGATACAAAAAATAATTATCTAATAAATACTATAAAAAATACAACTTCAAACAATTCTACTACAATGCTTCCACATAAGAAAAATATAAAAATAAAAAATAAAATCTAAGTTTATCATATATAAGTAATGGATAATATAATTGCAGAAAGTGAAACTACAATGATTAACTCGTTAAATTTTGGACTTCCAGAAACAGCACAATACATCACAGACAGAAGACACGTTAATTATTTTCCGTCAGGCAGTAATGTTTATAATCCAAATGCAGGAAACAAAAATATTAGATTTCATATTTCAGGAGAAGACAACACATATATTGATTTATCAAGTATTCGTTTATTTGCAAATCTTCAAAACACTGACGGAACACGAAGTCATTTTTTACGCCCGTTAGGTAATTTATCATCCTTCTTCAGTCGTTATAGATGCACAGTAGGCGGACAACAGGTTCAGGATATTATTGAATACAATAGGCACTGTGAATTGTATAATTCCTTTAAAAGTCAAGATGCTAGAGATATGGACGATTTAGAAAGTAGCGCTAATCCTCGCTGGGATGATGACTGGCGACACACATATGCTACTGGATTAGCAGAATTTATTGATGCTAATAATGAACGAGGAACTACTGGAACACCACCAGATAATGTGTTAGTCGCCCCAGGAGATCATAATAATTGGGGCGATTTAACTTCAAGATACACTCGCCATTCGGTAGCAGGAATTCCCGGCGCCAATGGTTATATGAGATTAGGACATAAACCGGTATGTGGACTGTTAGAAAGCAATTATTATCTACCTTTACGATATGCTCCGCTTGAACTGGAATTTACAATTGTATCGGATGAGCACGTACCAGTAATTACACCATTTGCTACTCGTGATGCAGCGGGGGATTTAATCAACAACACATATACTGACAAATACGGCTACTATTTCACAACAGGAGACACCTCAACGCAGTGGGAATTAAATAACGTAATTATAAGAGCCGAGGTAATTCAATTAGACAATACGGTCAATAATAACATAGTGAAACATTTGTTAGAAGGTCAAAGTTTGAAATTAGTATTTCCAATGTATCACACTATGACACAATCATTCAGCGCAGGAGGAGGAGGTGAAATTAATATGAACATTGTTAAATCCGCTAAATTAAATGGTTGTTTCATTACATTGTATCGTGCGCCAAGAGCAGGTGTAGATGCTGATAATGCCAACTATTACAGACACGATAATTATATTTATAAGAGATGGAACTATTTTTACAATCCTATGATTAACTCCCGTATCTTTGACGGTTTTGACCCAGATGGTGCTGATCGTGAGCGTTTCCAAGGTAAAGGCTTTCAAGATAAAGATTTAAATTTAACGTGGCAATTACAAATTAACAATAAGAAATATCCAGAGTTTGAATGTCAATCGATGGCAGAAACTGCATATTATTTAAGACGAACATTACACTATTTGAACCCTGACCAAGACGCCTTTAGCATTTCATATAAACGCTACAGAGAAGACAAGTTCGTTATTGGTATATCGTTTGAGAAAATGGCAGACACTAATTTTACTGGACAGAATACTAAAATGGGAGGTTTACTCGTTTTTAAATTGAAAGGAAGCAACAGAGCACTGACAGATAATGAAGATGTGCGAGAATTATTTGTGCATATGATTTCGGAGTCTGTTCTGGAATTACGCGAATCCGGAAGCATAATTTATGACTAAAATTAAAATCTATGATTAATATATAATGTATAAATTTCATAAACGAAATAACTTAAAAAATAAAGGTAAGATATTCTTACAATCCTCGCAAATTAAATATAGTCCATTTGATTTAAAAGATAATGAATATCTAAAACACCTACACGAACAAATGAAATTAAGAAATTCACAAGAAGCATCAGTAGCATTTAGAAAACACATTCAAGAAGGACACGCCAGAGCAAATTATCAAAATGAATTAGACAGATTAACAATGGAACTACATCGCCCAAATCTACCACATTCGACGAAGGAGCATTTAGAAAAACGAATTAAGGAGCTGGAAAAATTAACATTTACTTAAAATTTATTATAATAATATTAATAATCTAACTATTATTATAATAAATATGGCAACTACAGCAAGTTTAGAATTAATAAATCCATATGCAAAATTTGGATTGAAACGACGCCCCACTTATGAAGAAATTGTAGGTCTAATTGGCGAAAATGATTTAATAACAGGAAAACTACCTAACCGAGATGCTACATTCTTCAAAGCAAGTCCTCAAGGAAGTTTTTTTGATGGAAGCGACCATTTAGAATTATTGAAAGACCAACAAATGAGAATATTAGACAGACAAATGAGAGAACTAATGATGAAACAGGAAGCGCGCAGAAACGGGCACACTTATGCAGTGCATAGGATGAATGCTGACACACCATTAACCAGAAACGCAGAAGCAATAGAAGATGAATATGATTTTTCCACACCGCTACAAACAACAAGACAACACGAGGCAATGGTAGATACAAGGCTACAAGAACTAACCACAGCAACAAAAGAAAGAGTAAATGAAGTGAGCCAAGCAATGGCATCAAACTTACGAGAAATGGGTGGAACAATTTTTCAAAGAATGCTAGGCAATAGACAATCAGCACCATCGGCAACAACAAGAACAGTACCGGATAATCTCCCAGTATTAGAATACGAAGGTTCGCCAATTTCAGGCGGAGATGATGCCCAAGTAGAATATCAAGCCACAGGAGCATCAAGTTCAACACCACAGCAACCACCACCATTACCATTATATCCAGTATTCAAAACAACAATAGATAATAATATTAGTCCTGTTTACTGGAAAAACAACCCTAATTTAACAGTAGATGATATTAAATTTCAATTTTATTTAAGAGGAATTCAAGTGCCACAAGAAAACGAAATACAAGAAGAATTGAAACACAAAGGCAGAGGCAAGGCGAGAACGTACAAAGAATATTTAGTAGATATGATTTTAGACACTATTGATAATGGCGGGTGGATAGTAAATTTAGGCAAAGGTAGAATAGAAGAACTCAAGGCAAGTTTTAAGGGCAAAGGTAAGAAATAATATATAAATAATATAATAATAATAATAATGATAATATTAACTAAAAATATACTGAAAAGAAAGAAGCAGAAATTCAATGATAAATATGATGACGACAGTTTTACAATACATAACCTAATGAAACCAAACACTTCAACAACAATACAACCACCGAAATTGATGAAAAAGGGCATACCGAGAGAATTTATTGACATTGCAACCAACACAGATACTATTGCTACAGCAACCAGAGAGACGCAAGAAAAGTTATACAATGATGCAAATCAACCATTAAATATGACATTTGAAGCGTTTAAGGTCAAGGAAAACCAGGACAATATGTTTCAAATAATGCTTAAAAACTTTTGGCGCAACACATACAAAAGAAATGAGCCAACAAGAACACAAGCAACACAAACACTGAAAAACCAACGCGACGCAATGGTGTCAGCCTTTACTGAAATGCTTGACAACAACAAACCGCCAGAACCACCGCCAAAGAAACCACCAGACGAGGATGACAGCGATGAAGAAGAAAAGAAGTTCAAACTGACAAAAATGATAGAAATAATGCTACACAACGGCGCTACAATAGCAGATATAATATTAAACTTATCACACAGCACAATTGCAACAACAATAAATATCGCAGATTTAGTTAATCAAATAACAACAGGAAATGCACAAAGTAGCAGTAGCAATTCATCAAATGAAGCTATTAGTGTTCATAGTTCTCCACCTATTACTGTTCATAGTTCTTCATCCGAAAGTCCAACAGAAATACCAGCACCAACTGAAGACGAAGAGAAGAAGAAGAAAACCAACATTTCAATTTTGAAAAATTAAAATCTAAATAATATTATATATAATGGGTTCAAGTAAATCAAAACCAGTAGAAATTGATGATGAAGAGGCTATTAAAGTAATAAAAGATATAGATGTAAATACGATAAGTGAAATGTCAAGAATTGATATTCTACAAATAAATTCATTGAAAGCAATAATAAATAAATTAGAAAAAGTTAATGAATGTAAAAAAGATAAAATATATTATAAATTACCTGCCTTAAATTTATGTAGTTATTCTTTATTTTGAATTAATAACATTAAGCCAATGGCTTAATGCTATTAATTGCTTATACAACTTCTTTCACTTTTTGGCGTTGATGTTGAAACAGTGCTATTTGTTTCATCTATTAAATCGTCGCGAAGCTCGCGAGCCTCTGGCGAAGCGTCTTCATCAACAAAATTATTTTGAAATCTTAATAATTCCTCGTCCGTTGCCCTCCTCTTCAATGCCTTATAAAGTTTATGTATCCAAGAATTAGTATGAAAATTATAATTACCTCTACGATACAATCCACCACATCTACATAGTTTCATTGGCATATTATTATATTATATTAAGTTAGAATATCTTTATTCATCATTTGTAATTTGAAATGCCTGTTCAAAATTGATATGAAACATTTTGTTAATGTCTTTTGAATTCATATTCACGTAGAAAAAAGAATATGGAGCAAAATTAACGGCTTGATGATACATATCTAATAATTGCTGTTTGTCAACAATGGCGCTATTTTCTTCAATAAAACTCATTAATTCACTGGCATTTTTCAACCTAAAAATATATAATGAACTGGCATTTAAACGAATGATAGGCGCCAAAACATTGTATTTTTGTGTTGAACAAATTACGCTTACTGCATCGTGCCTACCTCTTGTAAATAATCCATGTAATAATTTACTATATCTAACAAATTTAGGGTCGTCTGCGTGGTCATCTATAACGATTAATATTGAATGCAGTTTCTTTATCTTTTTAGATTTCATATAATTAATTATTTTCTTCTGTCTTTCAATTACATTTTCTAAATCACTTGGATTATAATTATCAAAATAAATTTGTTCTTTTTCATCATCCACGTGCAATTCATCCCTGATATATTTTTTAACTTCTGTAAAAGTTGGGTCGTTATGGACGCTGGGTGAAAATATAAATATTCTTGCAAATGAATTTCTATAAACATTCAATATTAAATTTTGAATAAGGACAGTCTTCCCGCCCGTTGAACTCGCGACTATAATACTTCTAAATGGTAATTTTGGCACGTGCTCATATTTAGATTGTTTGAATTCATATTCAGTTATGTTTATTGGTTTTATTATTGGAACATCTGTCATAGTTGATATTAAAGATATATAGAAAATTATATTTAAAAATTAACTTGTAATTATTATTAAATGGACGCGAGGAACGAGCCTCGCGTGCTAACTCGACCATCATTTTTATGATATGCTGGTGGCGAATATCATAAAAATGGAACAGGTTGTCGCGAAGCTTCGCGAGGCATCGCCGATGCGTCCATTGCTACAATCAATAAGCATTGAAGCTAATTAGTTTGTATCTCTCTCGCGTGTGCAATGAAAACCCCAAGTGCTGTGCCCCACCAATATTCTATTATGCATGAAAATAATAAAATTAAATAATTTAAATAATTATTTTATCTTATTATTATATGACTGTTATCCATTGCAATTGTTGTAAAACTTATGATGACAAATATTTATTTAAACATCTAAATTCAAAACATCATCAGAAATTTGTAGAATATAGATGGAATAAAGACGATACAATGAAAAAACTTTACAAGAAAAGAAAGACAGAAATGAAAAATAATTTATCTTATTATTTAATATGAAAAGGAGTTATTCAGACTATATTGATATAATAGATGAAATGGAGAATATAGAACAAGTACTAATAACTGATAATAGATGTAAAAAAATATGTTATTTTATTTTAGAATTAATTAAGTTTTTGATACAATATATTAAAAATATAAATATTAATATAAATGCCAAAAAAGAAAAAGAGTAAAACCAAAGAAAGACCAATACCAGATATTGAAGCACGGAAAGAAACAGCAGAAAGTGTTAAATCACTAGGCGAAAGTAAGACTATAAAATGTGATAAATGTAATCACATAATGAATTTTAAAAATGAATTGACAGTAGATAAGAAAGGCGGAGTTAAAGTTAGTTGTGTCCCATGTATGTTTTCTTATAAAAAAACAGATAAATATTTTAATATTCAGAAAAGAACAGATGGCGATATGGTTATTGAAACTAACGAACATTTGATTAATGTTAGTTTTAACAGGGACATAAGTTAGTATTTAAAGAGTAGATTTAACATAATTGCACTTTATAAATATATAATTAAATAAATAATTATCTAAATAAATATATAGTAATGTCTGAAAATGAGAATTATACTATTAATGATTTAATGAAGAAGATAACATTAATTGGTAAAAATATCAAAACCTTAAATGATATGATTAAATCCATTGATGAAAAACTTAAACCAGTTGAACGCGAACAACAAAGCAACGAAGAGAAGGAGAAAATCGAAAAGATATTTCAGACCATCGGGCGACTACCCTACAAAGCAAAAGAAATACTGTGAAATGTTGAATACAGGAAAAGTCAAACAACCAAAGCAACAAACATTAGAGTTTTTATAAAATTACAATCAATGATGATGGAGTATATGTATTATTTGAATAATTGATATCTAAGTAATTCTAATAATATGAATTTATTAGAATTATTTAGCGGAACAAAAAGCGTCGGAACCATAGCAAAGTCGCTTGGATTTAATGTATTATCATTAGACTTGAAAGATGCTGATATCAACACTGATATTTTGGAGTGGGATTACAAACAGTTTGACAGAAACCATTTTGATTTTATTTGGAGTAGTCCCCCATGCACTGAATATAGTGTAGCAAAAACTAGGGGAATTAGGAATATCGAATATGCAAATAGTATTGTCTTAAAAACTATTGAGATTATCAAATATTTCAATCCTAAATATTTTGTAATCGAAAATCCACAAACTGGATTATTAAAACATCAGGAGTTTATGGATGAGTTTGATTTTAAAGATGTTGATTATTGTAAATATGGAATACAGAAAACGACTAGGCTCTGGAATAACATTACAACTTGGAAACCTAGAGAATTATTTAAAAAGGATTGTGGCAACATCAGGAATAATAAACACTAGGCTCTGGAATAACATTACAACTTGGAAACCTAGAGAATTATGTAAAAAGACTTGTGGCAACATCAGGAATAATAAACATAAAATGGGGAGACAATCCAACAATACATAATCAGGAAGATTTATATAAAATACCTAGCGAATTAATTTGTGAAATCTTAGTGAGTTTGACGGATTAAAGAAACAAGACACCAGTCCCAAAAATAGGGGATTCGAGTCCCAAATGCGTGGGATTGGGGATTCGAGTCCCAAGTTTAGGGGATTGGAGTCCCAACTTTCGGGGATTCGGGTCCCAAGTTTAGGGGATTGGAGTCCCAACTTTCGGGGATTCCGGTCCCAAGTTTGTGGGATTGGTCCCATCACGCCTACGCCTCAACTCATCATCAATTAAATTATTATCCCAAACTTAAATTATCACCATACTATAATAATAACATTTATACCCTTATATGTTATAATTATAATGTAAGTATAGCGTTTGATATATTGAAGATAAAATCCTACAAGGGACACGCGAGCGTTAGCGAAGCTCGCAAGCTATGCGACCACGCCCAAACAAATATATGATGAAACTGATGAAACGAAGGAGGGAGTGATGTTGTTGCTGTTCTATTTTTTGTCCGGGAAATGGACAAATCGTTTTTAGACAGTTCGAATATTTTTTTGATGACAAATATTTTTTGCAATATATTTTGCAAAATTTATTTTTTTGAAATGGATGAGGCGAGGAGATTGAGGAAATGACATTTTGGAGGGTAGTTGGTGAAATGAATGAGGCGAGGAGAAAGGAGAAAAGGATGGCGAAAATTTTGGAAAAATGATGATAAAAAAACGGATGATATGGACAGAAAGGAATGTAGAAAAATGATGAAAACAAATAAGGGTAGAAGATGGAAGATGAAAAAAAATGTAGGGGGGGGTGTATGTATGAAAGCAATTTATTGCTAGGCAAGGCCCTCGACTACTACTGGACCCTTGGGATGCGGTCCCAAAGACGAGTGTAAGGCGGGCGCAACAGAAACAGTGTAGAGACCCTAGCCACGCTGAAAACAAGGGTTCGAGCCTCCTATCGAACGGCCGGGACCCAACCGCGGCAAACTGCACGAATGTTCCAACCCCACAGTATGCCGAATGCACATGGGGCAGGCAGGCCACACGCAGCCCAACAGGGCCCGAAAGTCAAACCCCCCGGAAATCCCCAACAGGAACCACGGAGGGGGAAGACCAACCCAGCGGAGCGGGGGATTCCCCAAAACCCCCAGGGGACCTCAGGGAACCCAGAGTCGGCCGCAGCCACTTTCTTCAAACAGTGGCCGATACGGCCCGTCCTTGGGGCAGCCAAATTGCGCAGCCTCCGGTTCGAGGCAACCGGCAGTCGTGGCGTGTTGAAACAGGGGGGAAAACCAAGGTGAACAAAGAACCCCAAAATAAGGGAAACACCCCAACACCTCCCCCCACCTGGGGAGAGAACATACTACGCCACATCCAAAAGGGTAGTGAGACACGACCTAGCGGCTCTCACCCTTCAAGATCGCCTCCTTTGCCACCGAGTGGATGGCCGCCAGCCCTGACTTCTCCGGGTTGCTCAGGATGACCGACCACAGGGCAGTGGAGACATCCCCCAGGCCGTTCGAAGAGCTGAAGCGCATGCGCGGGGTGCTCGCATCTCCAAGGACCAGCCGTTCGTCCCTGGGGGCTCCGTCGGCTCCACCCGCGTGTAGAACTCCATCCTGTCCCGGATCCACTGATTATATAGCTGCTCCGGGGGCTCGTCCATCACCAGCTGCAGGCAGGTGGCCTTGTCCTTGTGCCACCCCGTAATCTGGAGCAGCCGGGTCCCCCCACAGCTCGCCTTCCAGAAGCCCTTGCAGAACCTGCACATGTAGCCCCCGGTGGTCTTGAACTTCTCCTTGCCCACCACTTCCCATGCGCTGATGCTGGGCAGGACCAGGCCGCACTCCACCGAGGCCCAGAACACGTGCTTGGTTCCCGTCGGGAAGTGCTTGTTGATGTACTTCTTGCCCGCGACCGCCGTGACAGTGGACGTGGTGATCGGGGGGTACCTTCTGGTGCCCTGGTCCGGCGTGCGGAGCGTGGTGTCCGCTCCCGCCAGAATCTTGGCCTTGGGGTCCGATTCCTTGGCCGCCCCGCCCCCAGAGGCACCCAAGGGGGGGGAGCAGCCCAGCTGCGACGGTCGTACAGGGCCCCCGCCGCCTCCTGCGGGACCGGCTCCACCCAGTCATGGACCACGTTGCAACGCCAGTTGACCTGGAGGACTTACTCAGGCCTGCCACCAGTTTGGTGTACACCGAGTCAAAAGCCCTCAACGATGACAGCGGGAGCGTGATGCGCTCGTCACAGACCGCCCTGAAACGCAGGGCCTCCTTGCTGTCGTGGACGGGGGCCACTGGGAGCTCCATCACCGGCAATGGGCAATTGACGATGAAGTTCTTGGCTGCCAGAAACGTCCCATCTCCTTAAAGATGTAGCTCCATTCCGCCTTACTGCGCGGCTTGGGGATTCCCAGGCTCTCCAGGAAGGGGACCACCTCCTTCCGCATCTGCAGGATGTTCCCCATCCACTTATCCGAAGCCGAGCCCTCCGCATTGCGGCCCCGTCGCTGCGTCTTCACGACCAGCGGGAATGTGGTCCAAGCCGAGTAGATGTACTTGAAGGTGAATCGGTGGGCGTACACCCCCGTCAAGCTCGGCAGGTTCGACGTGCGAGTCTGCCTTGTCCAAAACACGCCATCGCCCTTAGCCCAGAAGATCCCCACCACCTGCTCCGGCGCCGGGCGCTCACCCCGGTTCACCTGCGCTCGGATCTCCAAGGCCGAGTAGATGATCGGGTCGATGTGGTCCCGCTCACACTGCGCTCCAGGGCCAGGAGCTCCTCCGGCGAGAGCTTGAATTGCTGGTCCGCGCCCTTGGGGATCTCGCCGCTGGAGTGCTTCTTCCAGATCCCCCCAAACATCCGTAGCTCCCCTTGGTGCCTCTTCATCGCCCAGAGGCTTACCCTCCTCCGAGTCCAGGTCCTGCGGTGGCATTGGCTGGTCCCAGTGGCACCCTTTGGGGGGGGCCGTGTCGCCAGATCGGGCATCTCCTCCAGCAACGCCTCCTGGTTCCACGGGTTCTGTGCCTCTCTGAGCCTCCGGATGTAGGGGACGTACTTCTCCTTGATGTCCCCCACGTTGGGGATGTCTTCGGGGTCATCCAGCTCCAGGGGGCAGAACAGCCCCCTCTCCAGAGCCTGCCTGAGATCATCTGGCCATGCCGACACCTCCAAGGGCTGGAGGGTGTGAAGCATCCATGCCTGGTTGGTGTCCTGGGTGCGCTTGTTCGCCTCCTGCGCCTCCTGAATGGAGCCCATCGCATCAGCCAGTGCCTGGCTGGCGTCGACACCCTTACCCTCCAGGTACGTCTCGCAGCTTGGCCTTGAATCGTGACCTTCCTGAGGGCCCGGGCTCCCTCGTTGGCCACCTCCTCTGCCGGCAGGGCCTGCATGCCCTCCTGGAGAGGCGCCAGGATTGCCATCTCATTGTCCAGCATCTCATCCGTGACCAACTCCTTGTGCCGCCGCCTGGCCGAGGACTTTTTCGGGGTCGGTTCCCGGTGCTCCCTCAAGGCCTTATGCAGCTCTTCCTTCTTCCGGATCGCCTGGTCCACCTGGGGGTGGTAGAGCTGGAAGCTCTGAGCCTCTGCCTCCTGCAGGGACCGCTGCACCTTGACCTTGACCTCCTGGCGCTCCCGGACCTTCAACGCCTCATCGTCCGCCTCCATGGACAGGATCTCCTGCCGGATATCCACCCGCCTGTTAAGCGGGACCACGTCAGCCATGGTGATCTCCTCTGCCGTGTCCGTTTTCGGAGGAGCTCTCCCCAGGATCGTGCCGTCCACCAGATTGCGGTCTGCCTGCGCCCGGGTACCACCGGGGCCAGCGGCACCCAGGCTTCCCCCATCCCGCCACTGGATCCAGGTCGGCTTGCCCTCCACAATGAGCAGGTTGTACGTGACGCCGTCCGCCTCGTAGGTAGCAGAGGGTGCCTGGAAGGGGACAAACTCCTTAGACCCAGCATTGATTGGCTGCCCCGGCCACCCCGTGCCGCATGCCTTACACATGAATTTGTAGTCCGAGTGGCCGGCATCGAGTCTGTGCATCCGCTGGGTGCCAATGCATGCCTTATTCCGCTGGAACTGTGAGGCCCAGACCTCCTCCTGCCGGATCTGGATCTTCATCGGAACATAGGCCTCCAGGATGCGAACCACCAAGTCCTCCGTGAGATTCTTACCGACAAACTTGTGGAACAGGGAGACCGCCTCCTCCACCGTGACGTCCCTCAGCAACGTGGCCGCCGATGCCGGAAGGACCGGGAAGAGGTCTGGGAGGTCAACTAGCTTGAAATAGCCAGGACGGCCATCCACCGGCACCAGGGAGACCGGTTTGTGCACCGGGGCCGTGGTCTTCTGGGAGGCCGCCACGAAGCCCTTCAGCCTCTTCGTTGGTGGAGTAGCCCGCTCCGTGGTGACCGCATCGCCCATCTCCTTGTCCTCGTCCTCGGCGGGGCCAGGGGCACCCAGGCCGGGAGTCGGTGTGGAGAAGGCCACACGGAGCCGCTCCAGTGCACTGGAGAGGTCGTTCATCACATCGGTGGCCGATGCCGACGGGGGCGCCTCGGGCACATCCAACACCAGGCCGGCCGCCACAGCCGCCTCGCGTGTGCGGACTTCCTGGGCCTCCTGGCTGGCCATTTCCACCTCCTCCGCGGT
>CAUJNA010000047.1:0-2500 GCA_963377175.1 Effrenium voratum | reverse complement strand
AATACAAAGATTGATGCTCCTGGTGTTTCCAATGTTTTCCATTTCAGCCAATCCCAAAAAGGGCATCAACAACAAAACCACGAACCCAAATCTACGGAGCTCGTTTGGAAGATGTTCCTCCGATGCGCGCAGCCTACGAGATCCGAGGTGCTTGTTCACCTCCCGGGGAAGGCGACCCACGAAGAGCTTCACGCCGCCCTAGCCGAAAGCTCCACTCGGCTCATAGGATGGGTATGGTGTAGGTGCTACACTATGGCATTGTGGGACGGGGTGCTGCAAGCCCCAAATTCAGAGTGTAATTTGGCAAAGGACTTCAGACCTTTATAGGACCTTTATAGGACTTCAGACCTTCTTGCTCATAAACGCCGTAAGTAGGAATTCTGGCCAACAGTTGGCACACAGCCTCTGTCCAAGTTGATGCATAATTTGCCCGGAGGAAGGAGCTTTATGTGGAAAGCTATGTGGAAGGGTTGCTGACAAGTTGAATCACATGCTGCAACTTGATGTTCTTTGAAAGAGAAGGAGCGTAATAGTTGTTGTGCTTGGGGATCTGTCCTGACAGCAGCAAAGCTGCTTACAATGGACAACATGGATGCTCTTGCAAGGCTTTCTCCTTGAGTACTGCAAAAGGCTGTAGGTGTGATAACTGATGACCGCTGAGGAAAGGAGGAAAACACCTGGTTCTAAAACTGGGCGACGGGCAACGGCAACGAACAGCAACACACCCACACACCACAGAGCATTTCCTCTCAAGTTGAGCCCACACGTTGATCAGCTGAACATGTTCACCTATCAATCAACGGGTAATCAATTCAAGAACGTTTCTCAGACTTGTTCAGCTTCTGGCAAAAAAAGAAAAGAACAAAACTGGTACTCAATGCAAGAAACTGTTTTCCCCAGAGGTACAAAGCAAGTACTTTAAACAAGTGACAATACTAAGTCAATACTGGCAAGTGCATAGTTCGAGACTCCTGAGGGGGGGAGGGCTCTGACCCTCCCCCGCCCCACCCCACCCTAGCGGTTTGCCATATTGTATTGAGTCCTCTCAGTTCAGTAGTGACCACATTATTCTATCCAATGCATTGTTCATTATCTTAGTGTTGGTTGCCGCGGGGTTCACGTTGCCAGGCCGCTAGGTTTCGATTGGCATGGGCCCCATGAGCTTAGAAAGCAGCCGAGCCTCTACCCCAAGGTCATAGCTCGAACAAGGGCTGCCTGATACAAGAAGGAGAACACCCAACGCGGTGGTCTTTCTTTTGGTTTCCCTTTCAGCCCAAAAACGGGTACCTCCCCACCCCCAAACAAAAGAAGAAGAAACAAACACAGAAATAGAAACACACACGAGAACACCCAGGTCAGCGGCCCATTGGCCGCTGGCAGCTCTCGCAACCGGCTTGCGTTGCGTTTTTCCTCCGGCGCCCGCACCTTCTCTTTCTCGATCCATGGTCTGCGATCATTTGGATTGCTCCTGGCAGTCGGCAACGAGTGTTTTCAGAGGACCATCCGAAAACCAGTTGCTCAAATGACCAAGCAGAAACAGCAGCTCTGGCAACAATCACACAAACACATTACAACGACTCGACACATAAGTACAGACATAGACAGGTGTGTATGTATATATATATATACATACATGCGCAAGCACACACACATACACTTGCACATGCACATGCACACACATACAAAAGCCCACGGCATGCGCAAGAGCATGACATGCATACACAAGCGAAATCGCATACATGTGTGCATACACAACACACAGCCACACACACACACACAGAGAACCCTGCTTGGGATGCCTTGACTGCCCTCACTCCATGATTGCATCCTCTCTGACAGAAAGGCTCGGATATGGCTCCCCACCACCCTCAAAGAAGTCAGACACGCACACAGCGTATCTCCACCTTCTATCATCCTGGTGTTGGTGTCAGGGACGGGGCGTCCTGAGTTTCACACAGGTGCATGCACTCCTTCTTTTTATATACTCGCACGTACATGCATGCAACTACACACAAATTGCACATGATATGCACATACACAAATACACAGAAGCACAAACACACAACACACACACACACAAAAACCCACACACACACACACACGCACACACACACAAACACAAACAAGCAAGCAAGCAAGCAAGCAAGCAAGCAAGCAAGCAAGCAAGCAAGCAAGCAAACACACAAACAAACAAACAACACACACAAACAAACGAACGAACGAATGAACGAACGAACAAACAAACAAACAAACAAACAAGCAAACAAACAAACACACAACCACACAAACAAAAACACAAACAAAACACACACACACAAACACAAACACACACACACACACACATAAACAAACAAACAAACAAACAAACAAACAAACAAACAAACAAACAAACAAACAAACAACAACCAAACAAACAAACAAACAAACAAATAAATAAACAAACAAACAAACAAACAAACAAACAAACAATAAACACACAATCAAACACACACACACACAC
>CAUJNA010000046.1:197500-350160 GCA_963377175.1 Effrenium voratum | reverse complement strand
GTGTGTGTGTGTGTGTGCTTGCGTTGACACTCTTGCATGTCTTGCCCAGTGGATCCACAGTAACCAAGGGAACCACCCTTACAAAGATCAATGTCCTGGGATCGCCTAGGTTGAATCCAAGAGTTACGGGTTCATCCAAGCTGAACCTCGCTTTGAAGAATACATGTTAGAAATGTACGCCCGGGACACTGCTGGCACAAAGTGGCGGAAAGCCTCGTTGGATCGCGTCAAGGTCTTGACATCTCTACTCTCACAAGTCTCGCAACTGATGCAAGAAAGGCCGATCAGTTTCAAGATCGCATTTTTGCTCAGTCGATTGTGATTGGCTTGTGGAATCAAAACATGTTTTGCCGAATCCAATTATATCAAGCAATGCATCGACCTGCTTGACTGAGGCGCGCCGTGCCGTCCACAAAGGTCCCATAACATCTACTCTCTACTTTGGGGCAGCCTGACAATAACGAGCTATCTTTTTGCTGATTGAAGACAAAATGAAGACAAAAAAGGCCAGAGAGAAAAGACAAGCGCCACCTGAGTCTGACATATCCCAATCTCATCCTATGTCCCGGCCTTGCCGGATGGGCAGGTTCATGCCGATGCGGCGCCCGAAGACGGTGCCTAAGAAATTTCCGACCCTAACCCACCCCAAAGATAAGCGCAGCTTCTAAAGCTAAACCCCGGGACAGCCCTCGCCTGACCCTTCAACAAGCGGAAGCCCTCACCTGACCCTTCAACAAGCGGAAAACAACATGCAGAAGCAAGAACGGATCGAAGCTTGAGTTCCCCCAAACGTCCGAACGGAATGTGTCCTGAATCACATGGAGCAAACAAATGGTGACAAAGCGAAGCGGAAAATGGCGGAGCATCCGTAGTTCTGTACATCTGTTGTATCTGCTCCAGTCGCAAATCAATTGTCTAGCGATAAGCATCAACCTAGCTTGCGCCAAGTGGATCCGGTTGCAGTGAGCCCCCCCCAGGTGCTTGATCTTGCCCTGGTCTGATATCTTTCTACCTTCACTCTCGCCCTTAGGAGCTTGCGTTCCCCAAAGGCTTCCTGGCAAGCACATTGGTATTCTGTCACACCCAATGTCACTTTAAAGCAAAACCAAGACAAGAATCACTGCAAAACAAATGATTCGGGCTGCAAAATGGTGCCGAGTTGCACTCCAAAAGGGAGTTTCCAGCCAGTCGGTTGTCACCGTGCACTCCTCCGCTGGCCTGTCAAGTTTCTGAATTTTCGATGAATCCCTTGGCCTGGAACAGATGTAGAAATCTCTGCGTATTGTATCATCTGTGGTTGTCTTGGTGTCTGACTGCCTCAATGGCGAAAAAAAAAACAATGACAAGCATGTTGATGAACTTGTGGTGTAGACGCCACTTTAGTTGTTGCCTCGAAGCTGGTGGCAAGAAACTGAGGTGGCACGTCTGTGACTGTCTTACGCCTGGCCAGTCAACTGCGTCTAATGTCTGAAAGTGCGTGGCATACTCTGAGAGCCAGCCAAAAAAAGTGCCCGATCTGTTCTAGCCTGCAAGCAACCAGCATATCATTGGCACCATCTAGGACTGGGCGATCACATGCATGTTCTTATTTACATCTGCATTGAGCTACAAGCTGGGTCAAGGCTATTTCTTGGAGATCCAATCCTGCCATGGCCCATACCCCCACCTCGCCGGCTGCGTAGAGGCCTGGCATGACCTTGCCCTGTGCATCCAATACTTGGCCTCAATGCATAGAGTAAAGCAGCTGCACAGCCGCTCTTGAAGCTATCCGGCTCGTGTCAATGGAACCATTGGATCGCTTGAAAGAAACCAGCCGCCAAGGTAGCAAAGTGGAGCAATGTTGATGCCTAAGGCGCGAACCATGAGTGTTGATGGCGATCCCACCCATTGTGTAGTGGATCACTGGCACCACCTGATTTGACAGCCGTCAAAAAGTCAGCTGCCGCAAAAGAGCGGAAGGGCGCATGCAAGCAATAGCATGACAAGCATGACAAGTTGGTAGTCGTGTTCATCAACTGATCAAGCAGTATCGTCGAGAATTAGCTCCCATGGAACAACTTGGTGGGCACGGGATAATGAACTTCGTTGCTTTCGCCTAACTGCCAAGTGGGCTGGGCTTACTAGTGCCGGACACCATGGCCATCATCGCTTCAGCGAAACGTGCGACATGGTCAGCCGCTGGACTGTCAACCGAATTGGGCAAAGTCATTACGTGTCGTTGCCCAAATACGTCGCTTGTGCCCTTGGCGATCGATCGATCTTCCTTACCTAACCTTCTCCTCGGCAGCCTTCCAAGTTGAGAAACGCAAGCTCTTTGCTGACTTAAAGGTCGCTTGAGATTCGAATCCAAGGGACCACGTGAGAGGGACATAGCAACAAAGTGAGACTCGCCTCACCCACGTAGAAGTCCTCCGAAGCCTCAATGGGCCAGTGCTCGGGGAAGACTTTGCGGCCAAAGGCATCGATGCCTTGCTTCCTGACATCCAAAGTCCGAAGTTTGGAACCTTCGTGGTCTGAAATGTCTAAGAGG
The DNA here is from genome assembly GCA_963377175.1 of Effrenium voratum. Taxonomy (NCBI): domain Eukaryota; class Dinophyceae; order Suessiales; family Symbiodiniaceae; genus Effrenium; species Effrenium voratum. The sequence goes on along the minus strand of CAUJNA010000046.1, from coordinate 347,630 downwards.
TCCATGTCACCAACCCCAAGACGAAAGGCATAGCACATCTGTGCACCAGAACAGGATCACAGAAACACTAGCGGCAAGTCTTGTGGCACCACAAGGATCAAAGGCGCATCATGAAGTGGGGCTACAAGACCATGCATTTAGTCGGGGGCAGATAAGACACATGCGTTACTCCATATTTTCCAGAACCGTTTACAACGACTCCGCACGTGTTTCTGGATTTAGCCAGCAACATGTGCCAGGCTCGCGCTGCGGCGTTGTAGTCCATCAGCGTGGCGTTGACAACGTCTACCTATGCACAGCTGGGCGTGACCTCAATGGGTTCTAACAAACGGGATCGATTGGATGCTACACACACACACACACGATTGTGCTTTGGTGCAAGCTGGAACCCGTTTTGAACTCGTTTAGGGAAGACTCTGACGCCTTTTCACACTGTTCCGACATATGATCTTGATCTATCGGAGGTCCGTTTCGCAATGGGCAAACATCCTCCAACCTGAATTCCAGGAAACACAATCGCTGCGTGAGCAGCAAAGCTCAATTCAGCGAGTTCAGAGTTTGCAGCCCAGCTTGGCGCAAGGCCAACCAATCCACTCGCTCCATGTAGCTCTGTCTTTGTGAAGGCTGCCCTTTTCTTGCTGTTATAAAGCGAACCCAAAAGGGAAACCGCTTGGGGGGTGTCCCCGAAGAAAAAACATATAAAAAAAAAAACAAACAAAAAAACAAAAAACGCCATGTGAAAGGGCGAAGCTCAATGCGGATCCCAAACCAAGTCGTGAAGCCAGGCAACCCGCCTTAAAGCCAAAGCGTTCTGCAAGGCCCTGAACTCCTTCGGCTTTGGTCAAAAGCCTGGGAGTCGCGTCGATTGGCGAATGCCAACATCGCATGAAACTCGATGTGTGAACTGGACCCAGCGCTGTTCCGAATGGCCGCATCGCGCACGTTTTGACCGGGGGCGACATATTTGGATTGAATGGGCACCTCACGTGCTGTGAAATTTGTGGCTGCAGCGGCTGAAAGCCCAGGTCTGCTCACGTAGATGGGCAGCCAAGCGTCAAGTAGAAGCATATTGGGTTCTCAAAAATAGGGCATCCTTCAAATGGCTGGCTTCCTCGTAGTCTGCGTTGAACACGTAAAAGAGCAGGCCTTCAAAAAAGACACCCACATGAGTACCAAAAACAATTCGGGAACCTTTGGTGCACATCACGTAGGTGGGAATGCATGTCATGTCCACTAACCACTTTCGAGGTTGCTCCTTACTACAATTCAAGCTCTTTCTTGCCTGCGAGGACCTTTTGCATCTGATGCGACTTCAGCCAAGCGACCCTTTCTTGGAGTAGAGCGTCACGTGCCTGTCGGCCATTTTGGCGGCCTTGCTATTCCTGAGACAGAGAGACTAATGAATTCGGGCAATGACAAAGAAACGCGTGTACATGCTAGAGTCATGCTAGAGAAGGCTTACATGTTGTGCACTATTAAGACGCTAAAAGAAAAACACATAAGCATGGCCCAGTGCTTGTACCATCGTTTTGAAGAGGGTATTGCCAGTCTCCGCCCAAAGGGGTCCAATGTACAGCACTCCTTTTGGAGTTTCCAGAGATTGGGGGTCTGAGGATGACTCATTCGATGGCGAACTGGAGCCCCCAGGCCCGGATCTGTCGGATCTCCTATACAGCTGTCTGGACGCCTGCTATGCTTTTACTTCATTTGCGCGAACGAACCATGACATGAAAAAGGCACCCAAGGCTGTGCGTTGCCCAGTTCCCAGCGAGGCCCGCACAGAACCAGGGCAAAGGCCTTGCACGATGGCTGGCAGGTTCTGTGGAACCAAACCTTCGTGGCCATGGGCTGAAAAGAACGCCATGGTTGGATGATTCTCTTTCAAGGGACCCTCCGGCAAAAATCGCAAACAGGATAGGGGGGCCAAGTGCAACCCTTGCCAGGCAGTCAAGCAGATCCTTTGCTTGCCAGGACCAGGCATTTCTGATAAGCGAACCCCTCAACTCCTAACATTGCATCACAGTGGTGTTCAATTCATGCCACATGTATCGGTTATTAATAAGCAGAAGTCGGACGCCACCCCACGATGACTGCAATGTACTCGATTGGAACTCCAGCAGAATCCACACGGTCAAACAAGTGATTGTCTCAAGACATCAAGAAAGGGCAAGCAACACTTTCGAGTTTCTGAAACAACATGCAACTAGGCAGCCAAGCATCCTGAACATTGCAGGCCATGAGATTGAATATCATGTGCAGTTCGGCCAGAAGACAGCGTTGAGCATCACCATGGCCAAACATGTCAAATCCTATCGGTCCTATCGCCCAGCCCAAAGAAATCTGTGCCCTCGCACACGGTGGGGTGAAGGAGCAGGAAGAGCCAAGCCTGCCTGGCAGTGGCATGAGGGTTGCACCAGTTGAGTGCTCACCTGGTTGGATTGGTGGCAAGGAAGCCTTCAACCTAGACTTCCATGATGTAAGAGAGCAGCCTCACAGAATACCCTCACATGCCTTCCCAAGTTGCTGGCTTGTGAGTCATACCCATGCGAGTTCAATTCACAAGAGGTCCAGCATCAGCAGTGGCCACCTTTTCAAGAGCAATCGGCTGACTGATCCCCGTGCCTCATCTGCTTTGAGCTCGGCGTTCACCACCGCCTGACGGGTGCCCAGCTCGTCTGTGAAGCGCCGCCCGTGCCTGGCAAAACAGCCAGCCCCATAACCAGCAGCAAAACATACAGCTCAGGATTGCATGCAGCAAGAACACAAAACATAAAGCTGGTGCCAGCATCTTTGTCCTGGTTCTCAACATCGGCCATTGCTCAAATCACAAAGCCTTGTCAGCTCTGTCCGTCTCGTCACAACAAAACCTGAAGCCTTCAGGGCCAGTACGCCTGAATGTAATCCTCATAGAGTCTCACAACCATCTCTGAGAAACGGTCGTTTTCTGACTTTTTCACAGCGTTCAGTCCGAATACATGGCATTGTGCAGGTCACTTGCACCTTCTATTCACAGGGCCAAATCATTGATGAGCAAGAGCAATCCAGAAGATTGTGAGCGTCGCAGCTCCGAAGCCATGGGCAAACCTCGCCAAACCTTTGCCTTTCCTGTGAGTGTCTCGGATTGATGCTTTATCCCTACGCAAATCATCTGAAAGCTTGAGGCAACTCCACTAGCTGTTGTACATCAATTTCGGTCAGTCCCGACTCCATGTCCCTCCCCAAAAAGCCGGAAAAAAGGACATGTTTACCAAACCTCTCTGCAAGTAAATCCTGCCAAGCTACTACAAAGGAACACCCTGTCTTGGTTTTCGCGAGGCGGAATTGAACTATACAGATTGCAGGTCGTTCAGCAATGTCGATCCCGAATTAATAAACATGGTGGATAAAAACGGAGTTTTCCTCCAAAAGTGAAGGTTCTTCCTAAAATAGAACTTGATCAACAAGGGGATTGTCAATGAATCATTCAGTTGGTAATTTCAACACTCATCAATGTTACATATACGTGTAGATACATATATATATATATATTGTATAATTGCACGTGCGGATTGCTGGCTGCACTTACTCTCTTCCGGACACAATGTCAGGACTGTCACAACTTGCTTTGCCAAAGACTAGCATGCCGAACATCAACATATGGGAAGGTTCCGGAAACCTTCGAAGCGGCAACTCGCAATCATTTTTGTGAACATGAGTAACCAGTACTGATTCTGCAAGGTCTTTCCAACAAGGCAGGAAGGATCTCAAAGATTTACTCCGTTGACAAGTTGGGCAAACTAGCGCCGCCTTTACATCAACATCCGAGGCAGCCTTGATTGCAGTAACTCCAAAAACCAGCATCGCACACTGAAGCTTCATTGACACCCAACCATAACATCACAGTTTGTGGGTATGTGGCTGGTTGTGAACATGTGGGTCCCCAGTTTTGAGCGTAAATCGCCATGCCATGGGGGCTCGCCAGAACAATTATTCGCCAGCATGGATGTTTTGAAGGCCATGTCCCTTCCGACGCTTCACGCCATTGGATAAGCTGAGAACAGCAGGGGTCCATTTTGTGACAACCAAAGGCACTCGGAGCAAGGAAACCGATTCTTGGGTTTAAGTCGGTTTCCCTTGGGGCCCTCACAAATTGGAACCTTGGATAGCAGTTCCCCTGACCCTTGCCAGCCTATCCAGGAGCAATCCACCCACGCCCCGCAGCAACTCTGCTGCAAGCGTTTTTGTGTTCCTGCGAGCCACAATCAATTGGGCGAAATCGGGGTTTTGACAAATGCAATGGAAGAAACACAAGTCCGAAAACTCGAGCAAGGTGACATCTGACAAGCGCAAGTATTTCTGATCTCCGCTGAAACCTGCCACAACTTCCGGACTGGCAGGACTGAAACGAGAACTCTGGCTTGCAACTGGTGTTTGCTCAAAAATGCATGGGGCTCAAAGCCGGAAGTTCCTGGAAGCTGCCGCCTGCTGTGACCTGTTTGCTGGAGAACTGTCAAAGCGTTGTATCCGAGTGGCTCTAAGGGCTTCTTCACATCCACGAAACCTCAGGGCCGCTTGCCATAAGCTTGGCTGACACTACATGGGTGCCTACTTTTTTGCGTTTTTTGAGGATACCCTTCTTGGGTTAGTTAAAGAACCCCTAGTTTGACACATACCCAAACGAACCTCCTTTCTGACTCTATGACTTCGTGTCCCCCCAAAGGGGCTGGAGATTCAGTTCAGCTCTGGAATGCCAACATGACACAGCTCTTGCACTACTTGCAATTGGCCGGCAATCTTTCTCCACAGCCGCTGGCAGCTTTCACAGCCGCTTTCCAATTTCCTTGCAGGAAGTGCAACTTGTTCTTGTCCTGCTCCTCTCTTTTGCTTGAAACTTTGATGGGCCATTTCAGGAAAAACATCCTTTCCGTTGCCTGGGCTTAGCGCATGGCGACAGAATCCCCAATGACCGGCATCACGAGCCGTTTCTAGGGCTCGTGCCAGTGGGATGAAGCTGTACGCGATCCATGTCCTTGAACTCACAAATACACGCTGAGAGATGCTAGTGCTGAGGGTAAGCACCTGTTGTCCTGTTTTGCTTGCTTGCAGTGCCCGTTCAGAAACATTAACCAATAACACGCGCATGAAGGTGCCCGCAACTGAATGAACACATCATGCTAACAATTGTGTAAATGCTTCGCTTGAATCAGAACGAGTTTGCTTGGGCGCACCAAATTTGATGAGGTTGTCCAATCTAACAACTTTACGTTGATTGGACAACTTTGGTACTCTGGATGGACACATTCCTGCACCAGCTGGGATGGATAAAGCCTGTGAAGACTCGAATAAACCACCTGCAGCATTGTGTCAATCCATTTTGGCATAATTCAAGCTCAAGCCAAAGCGCTCCTGCGTCTCTGGATGAGCCAAGGTCTATCATTCCAAGGAATACCGCGATGGAGCGATCTAACAAGCATGCGCTTTGCATCTGATAACCCCATTGAATACGTCATACACAAACTCCAGGATTCCTTATGCTGTGTCTGATCCTACTGGCAACGGGCTGCCACTATGCACAAAACGCATTTCGCGGAATGCACTTCCACCTCTGAACATGCTGAACATGCAAACCAAGGGGCTGCCCTCTGCCTTCGAGCCATTTTCTTTTTCTCTGGCCAGTCAGGAATGTCCGCCTATAACCTCTACCTGGGACTTCCTCAAAATCGAGGAACCCCACATATGCTTCACTTGATTTTCAGCTTCCTGATCACCGCAAAAGCTCCACCCCTCGAAGCAAACATCGCCCTGCCCCGGAAGCACACGCATGTAGTGAGGCTAAACGTACTGACAAGGGGTTTCCTGCACTTCCCTTTTTGGACCCTCCAACAGTGGCGATCGTTTCATCGGAAACCACCTCTAAACTGATCAACGCTTGCTTTGGCGAAATCCATTTACCCTGAAAAATCTCGCGAAAAAGGGGCCCCACTGACAAATAACTGGGGGGGTCTATTCGTCAGGGGCCGACATTAGAACCTACGAACGCCGCCCTTCCGGGGCTGTGGGCACGTCGCTGAGGCGCTACGAGTGCTGCTCCCAGATCCCGCGCCAGCTTCACGCCGTCGCCGGTGGTCTGAGGCCCCAAAGTCGTCGGGAAGTCCGCGAGGTCTGGGCCTGCAAACCGGCTTGGGCTTGCGTTTGTGGGCACCCACATTCAGGTTGCTTTAAGGGAAACTCAAAGGAAAACCACCTGGGTCAACTAGACGCTGCAACACCAAAGGCCAATCCTCTGACTACTTTGTCATTGCAAGGGGATACACTTAGTATCATTGCATTCTCTCCTTCTGTGCTGTGGACAAACTCCGAATCTGTGAGCCATGGTCACGGCTCCCACCGCAGTCCAACTGTTGCCGAAAACCGTCCCTAGTCAAGTAAACGTTTGCTTTGACCATGGCACGGAAGCCAGAAAGTCCGCAAGCGGAAATTGATCCAGGTAACCTCCAGGTGCCGGGAGGCAGTAGTTGTTTCTAAAGCGCTTGGCTTTCAAGTCAATAACACTGCTCATGCGGACACAGGGCTCATCAAACGCACTAGTCAGCATTGGGAGCTGGGCCCATGCACAAGAAGAAGTAGTAGTAGTCGCAGTAGGGGTAGGAGGAGGAATAGGAGTAGGAGTCGGAGTGGCAGTGGCAGTGGCAGTGGCAGTGGCAGTGGCAGTGGCAGTAGCAGTAGCAGTAGTAGAAGTAGCAGCAGCAGCAGCAGCAGCAGCAGCAGCAGTAGTAGTAGTAGGCCCAGTAGTAGTAGTAGTAGTAGTAGTAGTAGCAGCAGTAGTCGTAGGAGTAGTAGTAGCAGTAGCAGTAGCAGTAGCAGCAGTAGCAGCAGTAGTACTGGCAGTAGTAGTAGAAGTAGTAGTAGTAGTAGTAGTAGTAGTAGTAGTGGTAGTAGTAGTAGTAGTAGTACTATTAGTAGCAGTAGGCGTAGCAGTAGTAGTAGTAGCAGCAGCAGTAGTAGTAGCAGTAGTAGGCCTAGTAGTAGCAGTAGTAGTAGTAGCAGCAGTAATCGTAGGAGTGCTAGTAGCAGTAGCAGTAGCAGTAGCAGCAGTACCAGCAGTAGTAGTAGTGGTAGTAGTCGTAGTAGTAGTAGTAGTACTACTTCTACTAGTAGTAGTAGTAGGTAGTAGTAGGTAGTAGTAGGTAGTAGTAGTAGTAGTAGTAGTAGTAGTAGTAGTAGTAGCAGTAGGAGTAGTAGTAGTAGTAGTAGTAGTAGTAGTACTAGTAGTAGTAGTAGTATGATGAGTAGTATGTGATAGCAGGTGTAGTAGTATGAAGTAGTTTGTAGTAGCATGTTGTAGCTTGCAATAGTATGACGTATTATGTAGTAGTGTGTGGTTGCATGTAGCAGTGTGTAATAGTATGTAGTGGTATGTAGTAGTCGGTAGTATGCAGCAGTATGCAGTAGTATGTAGCATTATGTAGTGGAATGTATGTAGTGGAATAGAGTAGTATGTAGTATGTACTAGTTGTAGTAGTTGTAGTAGTCGAAGTCGTAATCGTAGGCAACAAATAGTAGTAGTAGTAGTAGTAGTAGTAGTAGTGGTGGTGGTGGTGGTAGTAGTAGTAGTAGCGTGGTAGTAGTATGTATTAGTAGTAGTAGTAGTAGTAGTAGTAGTAGTAGTAGTAGTAGTAGTAGTAGTAGTAGTAGTAGTAGTAGTGGAAGTAGTAGTAGTAGCAGTAATAGTAGTCGTAGTAGTAGTAGTAGGTAGTAGTAGTAGTAGTAGTAGTAGTAGTAGTAGTAGTAGTAGTAGTAGTAGTAGCAGTGGTGGTGGTGGTGGTGGTGGTGGTGGTGGTAGTGGTAGTGGCAGTGGTAGTGGTGGTGGTGGTGGTAGTAGTAGTAGTAGTAGACACCGACCAAAGCAGCAGTTAAACAGCAACTCGTCGCACCCAGACTGTGCAAGTATGTTCATGTGTCCAAACCTCTGTGACTAAATTTCTGTCCGCCCTCTGGGCGACAAGATGTGCAAATGGACTGGGTGTTCTTCTTTGAAGCCGCTTTGTGCTGTTTGCAGGACCCTTCATGGGTGTTTGTCTTACCCTCAGGTGAGCTGGATAGAATCTGTCCAAATGCTCTCAAAACTTTAAAGGAGTTCCTACCCCAAACGCAATTTGCACAACCCCGCAAACTTCAAGAACTTCAAGGGGCGTGGAGCAAGTATATAGGCCTTAGATGGTTTCCTGTAAACCGCCAGCGTTGGGCTTCCGGGCGGTACTTCAGCAGAAGGCTCTCGAGCTCCTTGGCGTCGTGGCCAAAGCCCCCCGAGGCAATGAGGAGCTGCCGACCCTGCACCTCGCTTTTCGGACGAGGCGAGAGGGGGAGGGGTTGGGGGGTTGGCTGACAAAGGGTTTGGGCGGGGAGCTATGACTGTGAATTTGGGAGTACCAAGCAAACTCATAAGTTGGGTCTGGCCCCAAAACCATGGAAGGGCAGAATAGTGGAACACAAGGACCCCAAACCAAGTCTACCCTTCACCCATCAATGCCTCCCAAGTCTTGCACAGGAAGGTACTCCACAGCAACTCATTTTAAATGTGTTCGTTGGCGGGCCACTTACCGCTCTCAGCTGGTTCTGCATGCTTTCATATACAGTTGGGTGTGTCTGTTTGTTGAGGCGCGGTACCCTTTTTACCTTGGACCTTGGTTTGAAGGGAAGCCAACGGGGCAACCACCGCTTGTGGGCAGGCCCCATGTTGGCACGACATACTGATGTTTGTTGCTGCTCTTTCCGCCGAACCTGGATTGATTGCTTGGATAATTTGAGTCACGGTGTAGTAGATATCCGGCTTAGTTCCCTCAATGAGGTGCTGCTTTGGTGATGCTTTGCAAAGTAATCAGGCTACTGTATCTCCAGTCAAGGGATCAACGGACAAATGCTTTCTCGTCCACCCACCCCTCGGGCAATGGAATTGGTGCCCTTGAAACCATCATTCTTGGGGTGGAGCGTGAAACCCTACCGCAAAGCAACGCACATTTGTCAGACATGAGGTCTCAAACGAGAAGCCACCCTGCCCAGAGACTTGGTAGATCAATGTCACTACCTCGAAACCGTGCTGTTTGTCTTTTAACAGCAGCACAAGTGCCCTGCCTGGATTGTGGCGCCGTTCTGCTGAACGTCAATCTCCCAAACGCCAGAATCCAACCTGCGCATGTAGTCTGCTTCTGTTCAGCCTGAACCTTCACCTTTGACATGCTGTGAAGGCTTGCGGGGGGCAAACGAGGCTGCCCTTCAACTCAATACGAGCGCGCGTCATGGGCAATCACAAGGAATGGCATGTTGCAGGATCCATCATGGAAGTATAGATGAGTCCTATCACATACACCTCCAAACGTTCGTTGAACATGAACGCGACCTCCGGTAGTTGAGCCTCAGGGAAACTGCCTCGGAGAAATAAACTGGTGGTCTAGAGGTCTGGAGGTATGGAGGTCTGGGAACCCCAAGAGCCCTCCTGCGCAGGCCCGTCCACTTGGACTTCAGCATGAGCTGAAAGTTACTGCCCTGCTCGGCCAGCTTGCTAAGCACCTGGCGCTTGCTTTTGTTTTGGCACCATGTCACGTTGTGAGCTTTCGAGTTGCTCATGGATATATTTCTACTGACTATCATAATTGGCCTTCCAATATTGGTCTTGCTATTGTTGCTGCCAGTCTCAGCCAAGCCGTGCAACGACACAAGCCTTCGCTTGCAACTTGGTGACCAATCTTTAGTCTCCTGTAACACTTTGCAGGAATGAGCAAACCGCACCAGCACGGTTCATCGTCACCATTTGTTTGTCCTGTCTGTCCGCTCTGAAGATCCACTTCAAGAATGATTGGAATCAACTCTTGAATCTAGAGCACGCCACTTGATACAGTTGTAGTTGTAGGTCCAACATCAAACCACCACTTTTGAATGCAGCACAACAAACATTGCTCGTGAAAGACAATGGTGGCGTTCGTTTCTGTTTCTCTTTAAACCAAGCTGGAAAGGGTACCAAGTACCCTCAACAAAGACATACACCAAGATTCCTTCCCCCACACGCGTCAAACAACATTCCTCAGGAACACAAGCAATCACAGTCTTAGGGCCTCCTGAAGACTGACCACTTAGCTACCCTTTCTCGGAGACACACAAAGACAATTCGTCAAAGCCCGACGCTCGAGCTTGCAACTCAGATTCAAGGTCGCTGCGAAATCGTGACACGAACTTGACGTGCAACATAGAAATTGCATCTCAACCTCTTGGAAGACTAGATGGAGACTTCATGAGGGTTGACTTCATAGAGACTCTGTTCTGACTTCCGCCGATTTTCAAACATTTAGCTGAAGAGCCCCTTGGCTGGATGGATAGCTGGATGGACTGGAAGAACATCTTGCAGTGCTGTTCACTCGAGGGAAGTGCTGTAACTACCAATGCTAAGTAAAATATTTGCAACAAAACTGAAGCCAAAGGCCGTTGCACTGACAAAAATTGACGTCTTTCACTAATACTTGCCAATCCTTTCTGAAGGAAGAAACCTTTAGCTGAATTTTGGCACACAGCTTGCTCAATTATTTCCTTTTGCGATTTTGGCCGTGCACTTGGTTGCTGTTGACCCCCCTGCAAAAAGTTTAACTTTTTGGGGGTTAGTGGAAAACCCCTTGATTTCCCAAAAAGTTAAAGTCTAAAAATCCAACCCATTAGCAGTCAAGTGCAGTTGCTTACTCGTCTCACCTGCACCGAGAATCCATGACATGGCTTTGTGCACTGACCGACTCGTCAGTCTTCCACAGCCATAAACGCGGCGAACTGGTAGCGGCTATGCAGCTAACCCCCACCCCCTTGCCTGACCCGCAGCGAAGGTGAGCTCGGCTCCAACGAAGGCGTTGGAGGGTCTGACCAAGTCGTGGTGTCAACAAGTTGCCCGTCAAAATCCTGTGTGCCAAACTGGAATATGTCTGATTCCTTCGCTTTAAATTAAAATGACACCATCGTGTTCTTCTTGGGGGGTGTTCACCCTATTGCACTCCATATCTTTTATACGCACCTTTAGTGGTAGCTCACATGTTCATAGTTTGCAACTGCGACCTCGCAATCCATTCAGATCTTGAGCTTGTGAAGTCTACATCAGTCTGCGTCGCCGACAACGCTACAAATCCAAATGGTATGGTTGTTAACTTGCACGAGCTCAGGCCTTTTTTGCAATCCACAGCAAGAAGCGCTCCACGCTTCCCAAAACGGCTGTGAGTGCAAGTTGCAGGAACGAAGCGCTCTCGATCAAACTGGGGCATGAAAACGGCGGCTCACTTGGGGCAATAGCAGCCCCCAAGTGAGCTGTCGTGTTCATGCCCCAGTTTGATCAAGCACGTTTCGTTTCTGCAACCTGTACTCACAACCGTTGTTGGAAGCCAGGAACGCATCTTGCTGTGACAAGGCCTTGCAACAAGGTCGGGAACCGAGCTCGACTTTCCAAACCCAGGGTTGAAATTGAACAAAGTTGGGCTAACGTCAGTTTCTGCGCACCCGTAGCGCCATATGAAGAAACTCGGTTCATTTGTTGAGACCCCGTAAATTGGAAGAGTTCTGAGAATAGGGGGGGCATGAGTGTGCCGCGTTTGGTGCAAACAGTCCCAGTCTCCAATCTCATCACCGAGATGGGTGATAGGAGGCAGCAGCAAACATGTCAAGACTCACGACTCCTCGGTTTGTTTTTCTTCGAACTGAGTCCGCTAAGTTCCAACCAATTTCAATCTTCGACAGTTTCTCCAAACTCGGGCTGTTGCGATTGGACTTGGAGAATCTCCGAACTATGGCCCGTTGTCTCCAAACTCAGTGAGGGTTTGGAGATACTCCAAACTCAGGCTCATAATCTCCAAACTCTAGCCTCTAGCCAATTTCTCCCAACTCAACCTGAGTTTGGGGAAACTCAGGCTCGAGTTTGAAGATTTCCAAATTCGGGTCCGAGTTGCCAAACCCAGGCCCGTTTTCCCCCAACTCAGGCCCATTGGGGCCTGCGTTCACTCTTTAAAGTCAGGCTCCTTTTCTCCAAGTTCAGCCTTGTTTTCTCTAACTCAGCCCGTTTTCTCCAAACCGTGGATGACTTTGCAGATTCTCTAAACTGAGGCATGTGTTCTCCAACAACTCAGGCCCGAGTTTCGAGAATCTCCAAGCGCGCCGCCCGAGGTTGGAGAAAACGGACCTGAGGTTTGAGATTCTCCAAACTCGAACTGAGTATCGAATTTTGGCAAACTCGGGCCCGAGTTTGGAGAAAAAGGGCTCGAGTTTGGAGATTCTCCAAACTCAGGCCCGTTTTCTCCAAACTCGGGATGAGTTTGGAAATTCCCCAATCTCAGACAGATTTTCTCCAAACTTAGGCCTGCGTTCGGAAATTCTCCAAACTCAGTTTGGAGATTCTCCAAACTCAGTTCGGAGATTCTCCAAGCTCAGTTTGGAGATGCTCCAAACGCCGGCCCATTTCCTCCAAACTCGGGTGTGCTTGCAGATTCTGAGATTCTCCAAGCTTGGGCCCGAGTTTCGAGAAAACGGGCCTGAGTTTGGAGATTCTCCAAACTCGGGCCCGTTTTCTCCAACCTCGGGCTGAGTTTGGAGATTCTCCAAACTCCAAATTTCAATGTGTTTTTCTCCTGCAGGACGCTTATTTTGCCTGACAATCTCCATCCGAACGCTTATTTTCTCCACCAAAACACTTGCCGAACGCTTCTTCGCGTGTTTCACAAAATGAGTTTGGAGAAAACGGGCCTGAGTTTGGAGATTCTCCGAACTCGGGCCCGTTTTCTCCAAACTCGGGGTGAGTTTGGAGATTCTCCGAACTCGGGCCCGTTTTCTCCAAACTCGGGGTGTTTGGAGATTCTCCAAACTCTCCAAACTCTGGCCCGTTTTCTCCAAACTCGGGGTGAGTTTGGAGATTCTCCGAACTCGGGCCCGTTTTCTCCAAAATCGGGGTGAGTTTGGAGATTCTCCAAACTTAGGCCCGTTTTCTCCAAAATCGGGGTGAGTTTGGAGATTCTCCGAACTCGGGCCTGTTTTCTCAAAACTCGGGCTGAGTTTGCGGATTCTTCAAAGTCAGGCTTGTTTTCTGCAAACTCAGGTTCAGTTTAAAGTTCTCCAACCTCGGGCCCTGTTCCTCCATTTTCCAAACTCGGAGAGCTTCTTGGCTTCGTACAAAGAGTTTGGACTAACCAGGACTGACAAGTCTTCTTCAAACTCAGGCCCATTTTCTGCAAACTGGGGCCTGCGTTTGGAGATTCTCCAAACTCAGTTCGTTTCTCCAAACTCGGCCCGAGCTTGCTCCAAACTCAGTCAGGGCTGTTTTCTCCAAAAGTCGGCTTGAGTTTGGATAATCTTCACGCTCAGGCCCGTGTTTTGCAAACTCGCCTGGCTTTGCGTGCGAAGACGCGTTTCGCAAATGTATTGGTGGCGACTATCCGTTTTTCGATGGAAATTGAATGGGTCAAACAAGGGTTTTGTTTGGTCAATATAGACAAGACTAAGTTCGGCAAATCTCGAGACTCAGGCTGAGAAAAGGCCAACTTTAGGGACCCCCAAATTGATTTCTCAGGGCTGAGTTAGGAGAAAGCGAGCTTGAGTTTGGAGAGCTTGGAACATCTCCAAGCTCAGGCTAAAACGTGGAGAAAAGCAAGCCTAAAATTGGGGCACATTCCAAACTCATCCATATTTTTGGAAACCTGAAGGCGAACATACAAGCGAGCATTATCCTCAGAAATCTGCAACTCCCCAAGGAAAAGGGCTGCGCCATCGTGATGTAGTCACTTGCATTACCCTATTCCGGAACACTGCTCGGATCAAACGGGAGCAGCGCTTCCCGAGACAAGCTTGCTAAGGTATGTCCGCATGTTTTGACAGAGATTTGGAGTCCTTGTTTGGCGTGTGTTTTGCTGGCACAAGGCTTGATTGGCCCGGATAGCATTGAAACGGCATGCTGTGGCATGGTCCAAGCAGTCTTGGCGTGTGGGGTTACCGGTTCAAAACCTTTGTGTTGTTTGGTTGCAAAAACGTAATCTGAGCTACTTGAGGCACTGGAAGAGTGGTGGTCTGCGCTATTTTTTCTGAAGCCCTTGGAACGCTTCTGCAAACTATTCCCCGGGACCTCGCGCAAGTTAACAGGTATGGTAGTTCTAGTCTGATTGCGGGGGGATGAATTTTGCCCAGGGGCGAATGAAGCGATGGTCAAATCCTCGCCCGAATAGCCCTACAGTCACATTCAAAACCTGGCAGAGTGGTCTGCCCAGAATGTAGAAACTTGCAAGGACGGACAGCCGCTCCTAGCACTGGTCCCTCACCAACCTTCACTTCTGGTTAATGCGGGCGGGCCCGGCTGTGAGCCCTGCCTTAGAGTTCGCTTGGCAGTGTGCCCTCCCAGCTGCGACCGCATGGAGAGGTCCACTTTCGTGCGGTCCCTGGCCGGGCCCAGGCGCCAACTCAACCCTCCCAAACCGAACACAAATCACAGCAAGCATTGCAACTCTGGCATCATTTCAGTTGGTTGTTTTAGGGCACCCCCCAAAATGGTGGATTTCCTCAACCCACAAAACAAAGGGTACTCTCAACAAACATAATCACCTATCAGGATCGTTTCAACATCCACTGTCAAGAAATCCCATCTCTCTTTTTTCACAAAGAAAGAGGGTGCCAAGTCCCATGAGTTTATCCCAAAACCCCTTCCAAATCCAAGGCCTTTGGTTTCTTCTTCTCCGCACCAAGGCTCCGAGGCTCCGAGGCTTGCGGCTTCTGGGCTGCGCCTCAGCCAAGCCACAGCTTCCGCAGACTCCGTGGCCAGGACCTGGATGAGATCCGGCCGCACCAGCCTTGGCCCGCTTGCGGATGACTTCGCCACGCTTTCGGCCGGAGAAAGAAACAACAACGCGGCGTGTCGGTTCTTGACATCGCCGTTCCTGAGCACCTTAAAGTTGTCGGAAGTTTGGGGATCCACATGGCCTCAGTCCAGCATCCAATTGGCACGCGTTGGCACAAGTTTCGCACCAGCTCAAGTCCAAGGTGACACTTCTGTGGCGAAGGTTGCAAAGGAAAACACAATTTCGAACAGAGACTCTTCTTTGGGCCAGTCACACGGCGAGCTGGATTTGTCAATAACTTTTTAGCAGCTGCAAACACATGCAATAATCAATCCTCAATCATGAATCTTGAAATCATGAATCATGAATCATGAACCATGAACCATGAATCATCCTTATCATCCTCATCATCCTCATCCTCATCATCATCGTCATCATCGTCATCGTCATCGTCATCAGTGTCTTGCGTTGGGCTTTCTCAAACAAGGACCCACGTTTCCTTGTTCTGCCCAACACACTAAACGCCAGGCTTCAAACATAGGGAGACCTGTGGCGGACCATTTGAGTGAGTTCCCTCTCATGTCCCACTACCAATGACCGAACCTCATAGATATTGCCTCCTGGGGGGAGTCATTCTCTGCCAACTCCGCCAAAGTGTCCACCCACCTTCCCTGTTCCTTGATTCTCTGGGCCACCCTGCGCTCCAGCGCTCTTTGTTGTGTCCTCCACCAATGACTCCACAGTCGTCTCCAAAGCGGCGTTGATTCCTCGCGCGGTCTCAGGTCCGCAATGTCTGCGAAGGCTGGTCGCTGGGAATTGATTGAAGGATCAAACACTCATATGCTCCATTTGGCTGCAAAAAACGAAACGGGCTTGTGAACGCCAGCTAACAGATTGACTTGAGAATCGATATGGGTGATATTAGGTGATGGGATATCTCAGGGGCAGCACGGCAGCACAAACCCACAGAGACCATACAAACTGCTTCGGGTCCTGAAGACGCCTTGCCGGAGTTCCCTCCGAGGTAAGGCTGCCTGCATGCGATTCGGCAACACATTCTGAAGAAGGTCACATATCATCTGCACAGAGATGATCCAGCTGATTGTCATTCATGCTGTGCTGCACTGGCTCTGCAACGGTGCCCCGAGGAGAAAACAAAAGGAAAACAAACAAGAAGAAAAAACACGCGGCCGGACGCAGGCCGCTGTTCAAAATAGAGTGTTGGCCCATCCTGATCCATCATCCCTTTTGGAAAGCCACTACAAAGGGAACCAATCCTGTCGCAACCCAAGGTCAGCATCTTGCAGATCGCTTTGTTTTTTGCAACGGGTGCTATGTGAGCAGCGGGTGGTGTGCATTGACTTCCGAGGCTTGGTGTCACCCTTTCAGCTGAAGAAAAAAAACGGACAGGAGCAAGCATCGCGCTCATGGCCTTGCCTTTCCAAGAGCTAGGGTTATTGTCATTCAATCAGCTCAAGCCCTTGGCTGGACTTCGACCCCAAGTGAGCCTTTTGCAGGGAAGGGAGAGACAGAGAGAGAGAGAGAGAGACTGAATGAATCTCAAAAGCGCCTTGAAGGGGCGACCATGTCAAAAAGGAAAAAGCTGAGTCGAGCAGCACCATCCATTTCGTGGGTGCAAAACAGGGTCTCTGGGCAAATCTATGAACAACTCATCCATCCCCTTTGGCCTTTCTGTGTCTGACAAGGCACCCAGTCCAGCAGTCCAGCCCCCCCCCCCAGCCCTGGCTCCCCGGCTTCTCCACCATCACCACCGAGCCCCCGCGGTCCAGCAGCGCCATCGCGGCGCTCATCCCCGCCAAGCCCCCCCCTACGATGACCAGGTCGGCCGGCGCGGCCTTGGCCTTGGCCTGGCAAAGCGCCCGAATAAATCTGTGGCGAAAAAACGCCTGGCGTCGCAGCAGCGCAAGAAAAGAAAAACACACGGTGAACATAGAAAGGATCCAACACAATTCATCTGTTGAGTTGGCAAACTTTCTTGAGTTTGGTCAAGTTCAAGCCAATTTTGGCCTGTCAACTGAGCAGGTCAGCAATCACCGTAAGCCTAAATCTTCGAAGCCACAAAAACAGCAGGAATCCTCCCTACGCACCCAGAAAACCATCCTTTTGGCAGAAACTTGCTTTGCGGGAGCCCCCGTTGTCGGGTTCCTTCCGTGAATTTGCAGGGGAGGGTTTCTCAGCAGCTTGGGCTTTCATTGGACACCAACAAGACAGTTGTTGAAAGGTAATTATTACTAAGCCTGCTTCACGTTCCTCTGGTCTCTGAAAGTACACCAAAAGATCAGGTTCTCATACCCCGATTTTGAGACAACACCCCATACTGATCTCCAGCCCTTCCAAGCCCAGCCTGAGGCGCTGCCACACTGCCCGCCGACTCAAACGCCTCGGCAGCGAAGAGAGCGATCCTGGCACAGTCGCAAGGAGTTGGGATGGATGAAACCCGATTACTCCCCCAGGGACTAACATACCTCAAAAAAGGAACATGTGTATATAGAGGAAACCACTTTGGGATCCTGCCGTTAATTTGCACGCTGGTTGATCAACCAACAATCTGAATTGATCCAGGATATAGTTTATCCAATGAGATCTCTGCCCAGCTCTTGGCTTGCTCGGCATATTTTGCTACCGGTGGGAGGAGTGCCCTGACCATCGACCCACGTTTTCCCACGGGGCATCTTACCCAGCACCTGGGATGGCTCAATGTCTTCCATGTGGGCCTGGAAGTGCTAGGCTTTGGGCTTTTCCCGAGCACTGGCCAAAACTCAGGCCCTGTCAATGCATAAGGCTCAGGATATGTTGCTTTTGGCTTTTGGGGTTTGGCGAGATGGAGTTCCTCACAGTGCAAAGTGCAGCTGGTAAAGCCGACCCACAAAGCCTGCATCAATCGCCCTCAACCCACTCGAACCGCTTGCCCGCCATACATCAAACGTAAAACAGACCCAGACCTACATCCACTAGCCACTATTCGCCCTGCATCCGCTAACCACAATGAACCCTAAATGCACGACCCCAAATCAACCCTATACCCAGGGCTAAACCTACCCTGTTTGAATCCAAGGCCGAATCGGAGCTCTGTGTGTTTTTGACTTTCCACTTGAAAACCCGCCACCTACCATCTGTGCACAAGCCCATTTCCAGCAATAGCCCCATCGAGCCAACATCAATAGTCATTATTGAAAAGCGCCTTTCCAAATTATCAAATCAAACGGGCGGGCACCTGTTTATCTTTGGAACTGTCCCTTGCTGATCGTCCCATCCCCAAGTCAATTGTTTGCGATCACCTGCGCAAAGGTACACGGTACCCCTGCCCTGCCTGCAAAAGGTGCTTGCACGGTCAGAGTAGTGGCGTGCCATGAGGAGGACCTCCTGCAAGCCACTGGTGAGATGCTGAGAAACGCGACGAAACTGCAAATGACCCAAGGAGATATCGGACAATTGGGTGGGCCTCGTCTCTTGTGTAGGTTCATCATGCGACTCTGGGGCTCACGTGCCCAGCGGTTGGTGATACCGGCCTGAGAATTCCTGCTCCAACAACCAGAAGACACACGCACCAGAGGTCGCAGACCAAGACCCCGCAACCGGCACACGGGCTGCACTTGAGGCAGTTTCACATGGCATCCGCATGCAGGGTAAGTCCTGGGGCTGCTCAGCCCCGTTGGGCCCCCTGGTTGTGTGGGAAATTTGGGTTGTTTCTCCTGGGCCTCTCCAAGCCAACAGCGGACTACCAGTAATATTGTCATGCGCTCAACTGAGTCAAGACATCAAAAGAACCCAAGGGCTCACGGGCAAGCTTTGAAGCGCTCAAGATTCCTCTCAAGAATGCCAACAGCTCTCCGACGATCCCAAACTGCATTGGCAAAGCCAAAATACTATATGACTTGGCACACCCTTCAGCCAGGCGAGTAGTCCTGACAGGGACACAAAGGTGATTTGGAATCAAAGGCTGCATGCATGTCTCATACAAGAGTGAGCTAATTCAGGGTACGACTGATTTGGAAGAATTATGCAAATGGATGCAAGTAAGAGAAACAACGTTGTGTATATATTTGTACGGACCCCCGGGTAAAGACTTCAGTCACGTTGCAGCAAAGACTAATATGGGATGCGTCGGACCAGCCTCACTGGCCTGACCCGGAGCCACCAGGAAGCGCAAAAGCCTCTCCTCCCAGTGGCCGTGCGATCCGGGAGTCACCACATCTCTGAGATCAATCCCAACCCGCCCCCACTTTGGTACAAAACATGTTCAGAACTATAAAAACATGATAGCACACATTAAGACACGTTGCTTTAATTTTATTGGACGCTTTTACCGCCAGGGAAGATACCCAAACAAATCGGCCTGCCTGAGGTTTGGGGATGGAACATTCCCCGTAAACCCTTACGGGGTCTTTGATTGGAATCGAGTCAAAGCAATTAAAGCCAAGACTTGCTGCAAGCAAAGCTAATACCCAACCAAATGGGTGGCCGTGTCAAAAACCCACCTCCATTTTGACATTGGGATTTTTGAAATCGGGGAGAAAAAACATGCAGACGTTGGAGGGTGATGGAACATGCTTTGCAAAACAGTGGCCAAGCCCTCCCTCTCTGCATCCGGCCTCAGCCTCTGAAGGTAGCTGGCCAGTTGCGCTCGCCTTGTGTACATTTCGCAGCGCAAGGTCCAGTAGTTGCCGCCTGCGGCGAGGCAAGGGACAAGTACCAGGTGTGGAGGTGCCTCCCAAGCTTTCTCTCGAGGCTGTCTTTGTGCATATCCACAGGAAACGAAGGGGGTGGATGACACTGCATGTCCAAAGCCACAAAGAGTTTGAGCTTGAGTTTAGCCATCCACACAATGTAGGGCCTGCATCTACAATGACTCTGCGGTTCATGTGCTGCATGCATGCATGCAATGCAATGCACTGTGCTGCAGTGATGTTTGTCTGTCTGGCTGCCTGCCTTCCTGCCTGCTTGTGAGTCACGTGTATCTGTCTACCTGCCTGTCTTTCTGGCTCTGTCTCTGACTGTGTCTCTGACTCTGTCTCTGCCTCTTTCTGCGTCTGTAGGTATGTACGTCTCACGCACGTACGTATGTACGAATGTATCCATCCATCCGTCCGTCGGTCGGTCCTTCAGTTTGACAAGCATCGCTTCATCTGGAGTTTTCTGTCTTCATATATTCATTTATATATTTTGTTCTACTGTTGAAAACTCCAAATGTAGAAGGCGCCTTATATGTATATTGCAATTTCATTGTTATATCTGTCCCTTTCATGTTCTTTCCAAGACGATTGCTCCATTTGTTTTTACTGTTTATCGTAAGCCTTAGAATAATGGACATTCATGTTATATATGATCTACAACTTGGTGTTGCTCTTGTTTGGGTACACATTTCATGGTTGTGTTTGTTTTTAGTCTTTCATAATTACTCCATGCTTAATCCAATTTGTATTTATGTTCTTCCTGCTCCCATCTCTTTATCATATTCATGTATCTTTCGGTTTCTTGGAATATATGAATATGTTATATTGGTTTCTTGTATCACTTCTTCATATGTTACTTGTGTGTCTCGTTATCTTCTTTTTGTCTGCATGTGTTTTCTAATGGACAGTTGTGCTATGTTCCTAGTGTAAGTCTATGACATAGAGTCATTATGAATACATATGCTGAAAGACAATGATGGTATCATTTTAGGAGGTACTAGTAGGGACAGCTATGAATCACTCTCATTCTATCTTTCTAGTCTCTTCTCCTTCGCATTCTTACTTTTGTAATTTATTCCTGCCTTTGGGACAGCCTCAATCTCAGGGACTAATCCGCCATTCAAGGCCTCAACCGTCCATCCCCTTCGTCTTTGCATCTGGGATTTTACGTTGAAGTGAGAGGTAAGGGATGGGAAAAGAGAGCGAGTTGGCAGCAAAGCCATTCGCTTTTACTTGGCTACATTTGGGGTCTGCAGTCATCCCTTCCTCGCTCCATCTCTTTCCCCAAGCCTCTTTTCCACTGTCCGGCCTGGTGAAAAAGAGAGGTCACCTCATCCCGAAAATTTCTCCCATATCCACATGACATGGTGAAAAAGAGATCCAGCCCCACTCATCAAGTCCTTTCTGTAGTAATATCTGGGGCAGTAAAACGAAACAGGGGAAACCGAACAACCAAACACACAACCGAAACAATAACAGCCAAACAAAAACACAAACAAAACAAAACAATATCAGTACAATCTTTGGTTTTAGCCTCAAACTTTGCGCTGGTTGGTTGTTCGAGGCCTTTTTCGTTTCTCCCCCCCGAGTTGGTTTTGTTCTTGCACATTCTCCCTCACGAAAACAAAAAAAATAGTATATTTCCCTTTAGAACGCCAGATGTCCAGAAACCAAAAAGCCTTGAGTTTGTTTGCTTTTGTGATGGAGAATGTCAACTGAATGTCAGAAAGGCAAAAACTGATGGACAACCAAAAGCCAAAAGCAACGTCAAGAAAACCACACAAGCCAAAGTTTGGGGCTGATACCAAATACTATGACCAAGAGATTGCTTTGTTTTGTTGGCTTCTCGAGGTTGTCTGGGTTGCTTGGTTTTCCCTGAGTTGTTTGTTGCATTGTCCCTCCCAAAAACCAAACCTTTTGAAACGTACAGAAACACCAACAGTACACTGAGTCGTTTGCTTTGCAGGCATTGCTCGTCAAGTCTTGTTGTTGTTGTTGTTGTTGTTGTTGTTGTTGTTGTTGTTGTTGTTGTTGTTGTTGTTGTTGTTGTTGTTGTTGTTGTTGTTGTTGTTGTTGTTGTTGTGGTTGTCGTTGTCGTTGTTGTTGCTTCTGAGAATTGCTCTCTTATGTTCTTGTTGAAGGTGTGACCATATATGCACACGCCTTGCTTCGATATGCATTGATATTTACCTGCGCAGTCCGTGAGAGCTCTAGATTAGACTCAAGAAAGACATAGCTTACCAAGTAGAACTTGAATTAACTAGGATTTTAAACCAAAATTCAACAGCTGGCTTTAAAACTCTTTACTGAAGCCGTATAAGGCTCCTTGTAAGGCTCCTTATAAAGCTCTACAAGGCTCCTTATCAAGCTGCCTGCAAGGCTCATTGTACAACTCCTTGTAGTTTTTAGCTCCCCATAAGGCTCCATACAAGCTGCTTGTAAACTTTGTTGTAAGGCCTCTTATGCAGGATGATGATTGCAAACGATGCTGAACATATTCTGCTTTTATGAAACAATCCATTGTATAGAATTGTTATTCGGCTCCTTATTTGGCTCCTTTTCCTAGATAGGACTTTAATGAAGACTCAAGTAGGATTCGACCGCCACCACCCACCCACTCACACTCCCAACCCACTCACCAACCCTATCCAACCAACCCATCCATCCCCAAGCCACCCGACCCCCTCCCTTCATGCCTGGTGCCCTGTGGCATGGGCTGGTCCGTGTTGTCCAGGTCGGGCGCGGTGTCAGGTCCTCACGTCGGGATGGACGAAAACCGCATGCGAAACAACACACATACAGACACACAGAGACTCAGCCGTTCACAAAATGCTTAGAACAAAGTTGGTGTGAGATTGCAGTCATGCTGACAAATATGGTGTCCCATATGGGTGTGTGAAAATGCGGAACCCTCCCCCACAAGGATATCCTCAAAACAACACAGGCTCATATTGATCGTGCGGTTTGGCCAACAGTAGCGCTGTGCCTGTGGGCTTAATTTGGTCGGCTTGATTTCCATGGGGGACTTCTGCAACCCAACCAGCCATTTTTGGGGTACCACCTAATAGCCTAACGTAGCCTTCACTTTCCTCAAGCCACTCGGGCTGAAGGCTTCCCCGCTTCGGTCCTTGGGGCGGCTGCGGCTGCACTATGGGTGCCTGCTGCTCGTAGTACTGCTTGGTCATGGTGCGCACGTCCTATCCGGATTTCCGTGGCGAAAAGGCAAAAGGCGCTTGTCTTCTGCAAGTTCAGAGAGAAGCCCCTACAAACAAGGGAAACCAGGCAGCGGAGACGGTGCACAGTGCTCAAGAGAACTGAACATCATTTTCTCTGGCAGGTGCCGGGAGAAGAACTGCATACACAGCCCAGCCTTGCCACGGACACGATTCAAGCGAGTGGTCTAGATGTACTTTTCTGCAACGCCTGAAGGGAATGTGCGAAGCTGGTATATGCCGTTCTCTACTTTCACCATTGGTAGGCTGCACGACGTTCTATTGCCGTAAGGAACGCCATCATGCTGTTTGAACTCTTTTTCTCCACAAACAAGCACCTTGAACAGCACGCCACGTGTCTTAGACACCAACTACTCCTTATTCAGCCATCCAAACAAGTAGGCCACACATGTGGCCGGTTTTGGACAGGTGTTCTGCTTCACACATCGCTGTCTTTCACCAGTCCTTTAGGCCTTCCGAACTTACAAGCCATCTCTGATCCTTGGGGTACGAGGTTTTACGGTGCCGCCCTGATCAACCGTGGAAATCTCGGAAGGCCATTAGGATGATCTAATCAGTTCTGAGACACATCTGAAAACGCGCTTGCTGCTGTCAACACTCAAACATTGCCGTTGATTCCTCAAGTAGATGCGAAAGCATCACCTTGTCATGCTTGTTTTATGTACGTGTTAAACAAAACAACGTGCTTTATTTGTTTGGTCATGTTGAGGTTCAACCATCCCAAGTTGAGGTTCCATCCAAATACATTGCCAGCCTGGCCAACACGGTGCACAGCTCCTTTCAGCAAAACACGGCTGCTTGACCTTCAACCCCTTTGCTGCCAATCCGGTTTAGGTGTTCCAGGTTTGTGTGATAGCCTCTGAACGCCTGGCGCCGGATTTCCGGTTTAGGGTCCTCCAAGGAGTCCGACAGCTTCCACAGGACGTTCACCATGGCCACGACGTCATCACGGGATGTGGTGCTGGCAATAAGGTCCTCCGGCGACAGGAGGATCTTCAATGCCTCACTGCAGGATCCGTCCAATGAAGCTCAAGAGTCAAGCCCAAGTAGGCAACATTACTTCAGAGGGATACAGTAAGAAAACTCTCATTCGCCAACTTTGCAAGATCACTCAGTGGAACTCATTGAGAAGCGCGAGCATTGAGCTCGTCACTGAATCGTGTTTCAGCATTCTGAAGCCAGGCTGGGGCAAATTGGTTAAAACAACCCTGGGCCGCTTTGAAGGAACACCGAAGGAGGTGGTTGAAACAAGGGGGTGGCTGTGGCTTGGCTCAACCCCATCCGCTCCGAGGCACCGTCCCCAGACCCAAGGAGAAGAGCTTCGCGTGCAAACGGCAACGCTGACACTGCACACAGTCCACCAGCTCCTGCGACTTGCGGCGAAGTGAGGAGAGTGCAACGATTGGATGCGGATGCTCAAGCAAGAAAAGCAGGGAGGAGGAAGGGAGGGGAGGGAGGATCTGGGAGGGAGGAGACAGCAGACATGATAGCGGGCAGCACGAAGAAAGAAAAGAACGCAGGAGCAAGGAAAGCAATGCAAGCGCTTGAGGCATCTAATGGAAGGCAGGAGGGGTTTGGGGATACAAGTCTGCTCTCCCAACATGCGACCAAGGCACGGTGACGTTGCGGAATACACTCCTCAGAGAACAAAGCTAGTGAGGCAAAATTCATGGCCAAAAGACACTTGTGCAAAAAGGGCGATGGGCGATTGGTGATTCATGAGGGGTGGTCAAATGGCTGAAATGATGATGTCAAAGAAGATGCAAAGAAGCAAACAATGGTATTCAGCCCAATCATATTGACTTCAAAATATTGCTTGCACAGGAATCTTGCATTGCTGCATCTGCTGCATGGATACTAGTGGCTTTCCTCGTCTCTGCACCTGTTCAAGGACTCACTCAGCATATTTAGAGGCTCTCTCTCTCTCTCTCTCTCTCTCCGGCTTGGCCGCTTCCCAGGTTCTAGCACCATCCCCTTCATTAGAGTTGCCTTGCTTCCTTATCTTTGCCTTCAGCACCGCATGTCAAACAAACGTATCGTTGTTGGCAACTCAAATAACAGGCAAGTGCCACATACTTCTGAGTGGAGTGGTCAGAACAAGTCCGAACTTCTTGTTTGCCGCTGAAGTGGCCATGAAACTCAGTAGGAACTCACCGCAAAAGTGGTCGGGCACAAATCCCCACCTGAATGATGTTCACTATTTCGGGTCCCCAATCCAAGTTCACACACAATTGGGACAACCCCTATTAATCAACCAGGGGTTTATGAAAGGCAATGTAAGGCAACTTTTTGTGGGTCCAAAGGATAATCCAAAATCCCATGTTGCCCCAAAAAGTTAAAGTGCAAAGATCCAGCCAACTAGCCATAAAAGGTGATCTTCCCAAGTTGGTTCAACGGCCGAGGTGCTTGAACTGCCGCTTCAGCTGACTCCGTTGCTCCGGGTTCCAGTTGCTGCGGAACAGTCTGGTCTCATCGAAGGCCTGAGAGAGGGACGCTGGGAAAGGCCCTGGTTGAAGGGAATCTTTTTTGAGCGGACTTGTTCAGTTTTGTTTTTTGTTTAAGGAAAGGATTTGCCTTGTTTGTTCGACTTTCTTGCTTGATTCATGCTGTCTCCATCTTCAGAGCGGATCAGTGACCCAATTGTTCAGTCATTCTTCTGGCGACGACCAGCTTTGACGGGACAAACAAAACGGGTGCGTATTCCTGAGCTTTTAGCCACAGTGCCGCAATGTTCATATCTCACCAGACTGCATCAAATGTCCCGTGCATCACGCTCCAGGCAGATCATGGCATGCAGCCCATGGCTGCCAAAGAGGAAACGGCAAGGAAACCCCATCAACGCAGAATGTGCAATTGTCCGCCAGCATAGCTGACCTCCTGTGGTTGCAGAAATCGCGGCTGGTTGGTACTGGTGTCCCCTTGAAGACTAAACACACAGTTCAGCTGTTCCACAAATCCGCCGACCCCTTTGCAAAAGCCACGTTGGACTCTGCAAAGGGGCACGGCGTGTTCTTAGTGGAAATGACGGGAAACCAAAATTGAAGGGACCTGAAAGGATCTGAGGGGGAATGAAGGGAAACGAAGATCAGTGAAGGGAATTGAAGGGAATTGAAGGGACCTCTAGGCAAGTAAAAGGACATGAAGTGACATGAAAGAACTTGAAGGGAGATTGAAGATGAAGAGACATGAAGGCAAATGAAGGGAACGGACGGGGACTGAATGGACGTGAAGGGAAATGAAGGAATGAAGGGACACGAAAGAACATCGAGGGACATAAAGGGAATGAAGGACAATGAAGCGAACTCAAGCGACAGGCAGGGAAATGAAGGGAAATTAGCTGAAATGCAGGGACACGAAAGGAAATCAAGGGAACTGAAAGGAAATGCAAGGAAATGTAGGGGAAATAAAGGAAATGAAGGGAACTAAAGGGAAATCAAGGGAAATCAAGGGAAAGGAATACAAATGAAGGGTGATGAAGGGAAATGAAAAGACATGAAGCGAGAAATGAAAGGAAGAAAAACAAAGGGAAGGGCGGGGTGCCGGGTGGTTGGCAGTTTCGCGTCAGTGTCTAAATACCCTTCGTGCTTCTTAAGCACCGGAGACAGGCTGGACGATGCCTCGCGCTCCCTTGCCATGTTGGCTTCAATCAAAATGTATTCTATCGGCTGGCGGGGTGGAATCGCAATTAATTGAGGGAAGCAGTGTTTGATCGGCCGCCTTGGCTGTGGACAATATCCCCGTCTGCGATACCAAGGTGATTCATTCCCACTATCTTATCACTTTAGAGAGGTTCCAATTTCCTCACCGAAAGTGGCCATTTTGACAACCAGTCCCCCACAAATCTCGGCACGAATCTCTTCGGCCCCCCCGCCTCAAAGAGAGGAGAACACAACGACAGCAGCCGGGAGTCCAGCAATCGAGCCATCAGCATCTGCGGAAACGTTGCGGATAAAACCCGCCACAGGCTCCCTTTTAAGGGAACATCGTCTTCCAGCCCCGAAACGTCACGTTCCATGGCAACATGGACGGGAGGTAAGGGGACTCCCAACTGGCGGTTCTCATGTACGTGTCCCTTGAACAACCTGTGATGGGTACAGTACCCTCCAAAAGCACGTACACGCAATGTTGCCAACATGAAGAAAGGCAAGGTGGCATGCCTCATTCAATGATGACTCGATGCGTGCTCGTAAGCACACCCACCCAGCCACACACACTCATGGCACAAATGATCTTAGAGATGGTCTTGTGAATCGAAGTCTTCATCGACTAGTTGAAACAGACCAAACAGGCAAACCAAATGCACGAGCAGAAGACAACTGCGGCACCTTCGTCTTCGCATCTTCTTGCTCATCACCGGTGTTGAACGCATAGGTGTTCAGGAAGGGCGCTGCCTGATACTGACAAATTCCCTGCGTTTCCCTCAGCCACTCGTCCGTTCCTGGAAGTATGAACTCATAGTCGTGTGCAAAAGGCAGTGAATTGAACCGGCTGAACATTTGGGTGGGGCAGTTGGACTATCCAACATTCAACGCAGTTGGCAACTCTTTCACCATGCACTTTAGGCATTGCACCGGTTGGAGGAAGTCTCGTGCTTCTGCGATCACTGCCAAGCTGTACCGGGTTGCACAAGTAGACTCTTGAGTCTCCGCACCATTTTTCCCGGAAGCATTGCGAAGGGTTCTTCTTCTAAAAGCGGCTGCCAACTTCACCTGCCAACTTCTCATGCCAACTTGTCGAGAGTTACTTCACCTGCCAACTTCTCATGCCAACTTGTCGAGAGTTACTTCACCTGCCAACTTCTCATGCCAACTTGTCGAGAGTTACTTCACCTGCCTACTTCTCATGTCAACTTTTTGAGAGTTACTTCACCTGCCAACTTCTCATGTCAACTTTTCGGCTGTTATCTCATTCTACTAAAAGCACAAGCTAATTTGTCGGGTGTTACTTCACTATCCTAAAAACACAAGCTAACTTTTCTGTTCTACCTTCACTTCTCGACTCTTAATTCTTCTTCTTTTTCTGGCGGGGGTAGGCCCGACAGGAGCTTACGAAACGCACCCCTCTGCGGAGATCGTGCGTGTCGAAGCGCTCTCGCTGTGGCGCCGTGCGAATTTGTCTTGAGCGCGGCGAACCCTCTGCGGAGATCGTGCGTGTCGAAGCGCTCTCGCTGTGGCGCCGTGCGAATTTGTCTTGAGCCCGCGAACCCTCTGCGGAGATCGTGCGTGTCGAAGCGCTCTCGCTGTGGCGCCGTGCGAATTTGTCTTGAGCCCGATGAACCCTCTGCGGAGATCGTGCGTGTCGAAGCGCTCTCGCTGTGGCGCCGTGCGAATTTGTCTTGAGCGCGGCGAACCCTCTGCGGAGATCGTGCGTGTCGAAGCGCTCTCGCTGTGGCGCCGTGCGAATTTGTCTTCGAACTGCTTGCGTGCGAACCCGAATTTGTCTTGAGCCCGATGAACCCTCTGCGGGGATCGTGCGTGTCGAAGCGCTCTCGCTGTGGCGCCGTGCGAATTGTCTTGACGCGGCGAACCCTCTGCGGAGATCGTGCGTGTCGAAGCGCTCTCGCTGTGGCGCCGTGCGAATTTGTCTTGACCTTGGCGAACCCTCTGCGGAGATCCTGCGCGTCGAAGCGCTCTCGCTGTGGCGCCGTGCGAATTTGTCTTGGTCGCGGCGAGCCCTCTGCGGAGATCGTGCGTGTCCAAGCGCTCTCGCTGTGGCCCCGTGCGAATCTGTCTTGACCTTGGCGCACCCTCTGCGGGGATCGTGCGTGTCGAAGCGCTCTCGCTGTGGTCCCGTGCGAATTGTCTTGACCTTGGCGCACCCTCTGCGGGGATCCTGCGTGTCGGATCGCTCTCGCTGTGGTCCCGTGCGAATCTGTCTTGACCTTGGCGCACCCTCTGCGGGGATCGCGCGTGTCGGATTGCCCTCGCCGTGGTTCCGTGCGAAGCTGTCGTGTGAGCCCGATGAACCCTCTGCGGGGATCGCGCGTGTCGGATCGCTCTCGCTGTGGTCCTGGGCGAATCTGCCTTGACCTTGGCAGACCCTCTGCGGGGATCGTGCGTGTCGAAACCGCTCGCTGTGGCGCCGTGCGAATTCTTTTGCTGTCGCTACTCGCAAATAGCCTTTGAAAGTTGTCTCATGGTTTGCGCGCCTGCTTTCGCAATCGCGGCGTCGCAGGTTCGATCCCCCCTGGTCCGCGCCAGCTCCGGCGCGAAAATCGTAAGTTTGAAGTACAAAAGTAGTGCGCGGAGAGCGTCTCCCCAGCTCCGCCGGAAAAAGAAGAAAGAACTCAGAATCGAGAAGAGAAGGTAGAAAAGGAAAAGTCGGCTTGCAATTTTTTGCATAGTGAAGTAACGCCTGAAAAAAATACTTGCGCTTTCCGATGCCGAAGAAACGCCCGAGAAGTTAGCTTGCGCTTTAGGATAGTGAAGTAACACTCGAAAATTTGGCTTGTGTTTTGGGACAGTGCATTTGGCTTGTGAAGTGAGATTGGGCAGTTGGCAGTTGTCATTGGCTTGTGAAGTGAGATTGGGCAGTTGGCTTTTGTAATTGGCTTGTAAAATAAACATGCGCAGTTGGATTTTGGAGTGATAGGCAGCTGACAAGAGCAATAGTAGCCGAAGCTTGGATGTCATGAGTGTCTCAGTAGCGGAGCTTGCCCAGAGAATGTTTGCGGCGACAGTTGATTAGGGCGACACGGCTTCTTTGTGTTGGTGCTATGCTTCATTTTTTGGAGGGGTGCTCCATGAGGTTGCTGTCGCTTGTCATTGCTGCTTGCACGTGCATTCATGCTCAAGGCAGTCCTCCGTGTTAGTGCTGTAGAAGGTGTCATCGCTCAGATCGCATCTTCCGAAGTGCGGATTCGTTTCCTTGGCGCACCAATCTTGCCAAAGCAGTTACACACAGCGGGTGGCCAGAAGATATCAGAGTCGCGCGGCGCTGGCGGGTATTTCCGACGTGTCGTGTTGCCATGTCGCATTCTGGTCGCCAGCGACGTGCGCAGGCTGGACGTTGGCATGCGAGAGCGCACGATTGTTTCGCATACCCCTCTTGGTTTCTTGGAATTACCACTTTTGGCTTGCGCTGTTGGTTTCCACCGTGTGTCTTTCAGCGCGCGCAGCAGGCTGCGAATCCCTTGGATGCTCTTCCTGATGCTGAGCATTTACGGGCTGAAGCAGCAGTACATGGTCAAGACTGGCTCCATGCTGAGCTGGATGGCTCGATGAAGCTGGACAAGCTTCGTGCCTTCGCAGCTGGCCTCGGCGTGCAGCAGAGGGATCCCGCATCTGGTAGTCGGCTTTCCAAGAGCCAGCTGCTTGAAGCCGTGGTTGCAGCTCTACGTTCGCGACCTGACACAGAGGCATGGTTTCGCAGTTACAAGTAGACCCCACAAGTTTAGTTTTATTGCTTAGCTCTTTTTGGCACCCTCAATGCTCAACTCGTTCACGACAAGCCTTTAGATACCGGAGCGTGTCTTTCAGCGCGCGTAGCGGACAGAGGAGGGCTTGCTCGAAAGATTGCTTTGGTCAACAGTGTTTCCCTGAATGTAAGAAGCTGGTCGCCTTGCTCTTTGTGCGTGTGTAAGAACTATGTTGTAAGAGCGCAGGCAACTTCGTCTTCCACAGCTGCTGCGAGTTCTGGGGATGGCCTTCCTGACGCAGAGCGTCTGCGAGCCGAAGCAGCTCTACGGGGGTCTGACTGGCTCCGGGCCGAGCTGGACGGCTCCATGGCGGCGGAGAGGCTTCGCTCCTTTGGAGCCGGCCTTGGCGTGCAGAAGAGGGACCCCGCTTCTGGCCAGCAGCGCACCAAGGGCCAGCTGCTTGATGCCTTGGTCAACTTTTTGTGTCCTCCTTCCAGCGCAGAGGCATGGTTTTCCAAAGCACTTGTTTCTTGTCAACAGTGTTCGCACGAACAGAGGATTGCTCGAAAGAATGTTTTTGTCAACAGTGTTTCCCTGAATGTAAGAAGCTGGTCGCCTTGCTCTTTGTGCGTGTGTAAGAACTATGTTGTAAGAGCGCAGGCAACTTCGTCTTCCACAGCTGCTGCGAGTTCTGGGATGGCCTTCCTGACGCAGAGCATTTACGGGCTGAAGCAGTTGCGCGTGGCGAGGAATGGCTGCGGTCCGAGCTGGAAAGCTCAATGCCGCGGGGCCAGCTTCGCTCCTTTGCAGCTGGCTTGGATGTTCCCCTGAGGGATCCCACCACTGGACAGCAGCGCGCCAAGGGTCAGCTGCTTGATGCTTTGGTGGCAGCTTTGTGCCCTTCCGCCATCGCAGAGGCATGGTGTCGCTTTTGAAAATATACCGCCGAATTGTGGGGATGTTTGAACTGTGTGTAGATGGCTTGTTTATTTCCATGGTGTTGCGTACCTTCCCGACCTGACGCAGAGGCCTGGTTTCGCAGCTACAAGTAGACCCCACAAGTTTGGTTTTATTGCTTAGCTCTTTTGGCACCCTCAATGCGCAACTTGTTCACGACAAGCCTTGAGATACCGGAGCGTGTCTTTCAGCGCGCGTAGCGGACAGAGGAGGGCTTGCTCGAAAGAATGTTTTTGTCAACAGTGTTTCCCTGAATGTAAGAGGCTGGTCGCCTTACTCTTTTGTGCGTGTTCAAGAACTATGTGATAAGAGCGCAGGCCACTTCGTCTTCGACAGCTGTAGCGAGTTCTGGGCATGGTCTTCCCGATGCACAGCACTTGCGAGCCGAAGCAGAAGCACGAGGTTCTGACTGGCTCCGGGCCGAGCTGGATGGCTCCATGACGGCGGCAAGGCTTCGCTCCTTTGGAGCCGGCCTAGGCGTTTCGCAGAGGGACCCCACGTCTGGCCAGCAGCGCACCAAGGGCCAGCTGCTTGCTGTCTTGGTCGAATCTCTGTGTCCTCCTTCCAGCGCAGAGGCATGGTTTTCCAAAGCACTTGTTTCTTGTCAACAGTGTTCGCACGAACAGAGGATTGCTCGAAAGAATGTTTTTGTCAACAGTGTTTCCCTGAATGTAAGAAGCTGGTCGCCTTGCTCTTTGTGCGTGTGTAAGAACTATGTTGTAAGAGCGCAGGCAACTTCGTCTTCCACAGCTGCTGCGAGTTCTGGGGATGGCCTTCCTGACGCAGAGCATTTACGGGCTGAAGCAGTTGCGCGTGGCGAGGAATGGCTGCGGTCCGAGCTGGAAAGCTCAATGCCGCGGGGCCAGCTTCGCTCCTTTGCAGCTGGCTTGGATGTTCCCCTGAGGGATCCCACCACTGGACAGCAGCGCGCCAAGGGTCAGCTGCTTGATGCTTTGGTGGCAGCTTTGTGCCCTTCCGCCATCGCAGAGGCATGGTGTCGCTTTTGAAAATATACCGCCGAATTGTGGGGATGCTTGAACTGTGTGTAGATGGCTTGTTTATTTCCATGGTGTTGCGTACCTTCCCGACCTGACGCAAAGGCCTGGTTTCGCAGCTACAAGTAGACCCCACAAGTTTGGTTTTATTGCTTAGCTCTTTTGGCACCCTCAATGCGCAACTTGTTCACGACAAGCCTTGAGATACCGGAGCGTGTCTTTCAGCGCGCGTAGCGGACAGCGGAGGGCTTGCCCGAAAGAATGTTTTTGTCAACAGTGTTTCCCTGAATGTAAGAGGCTGGTCGCCTTACTCTTTTGTGCGTGTTCAAGAACTATGTGATAAGAGCGCAGGCCACTTCGTCTTCGACAGCTGTAGCGAGTTCTGGGCATGGTCTTCCCGATGCACAGCACTTGCGAGCCGAAGCAGAAGCACGAGGTTCTGACTGGCTCCGGGCCGAGCTGGATGGCTCCATGACGGCGGCAAGGCTTCGCTCCTTTGGAGCCGGCCTAGGCGTTTCGCAGAGGGACCCCACGTCTGGCCAGCAGCGCACCAAGGGCCAGCTGCTTGCTGTCTTGGTCGAATCTCTGTGTCCTCCTTCCAGCGCAGAGGCATGGTTTTCCAAAGCACTTGTTTCTTGTCAACAGTGTTCGCACGAACAGAGGATTGCTCGAAAGAATGTTTTTGTCAACAGTGTTTCCCTGAATGTAAGAAGCTGGTCGCCTTGCTCTTTGTGCGTGTGTAAGAACTATGTTGTAAGAGCGCAGGCAACTTCGTCTTCCACAGCTGCTGCGAGTTCTGGGGATGGCCTTCCTGACGCAGAGCATTTACGGGCTGAAGCAGTTGCGCGTGGCGAGGAATGGCTGCGGTCCGAGCTGGAAAGCTCAATGCCGCGGGGCCAGCTTCGCTCCTTTGCAGCTGGCTTGGATGTTCCCCAGAGGGATCCCACCACTGGACAGCAGCGCGCCAAGGGTCAGCTGCTTGATGCTTTGGTGGCAGCTTTGCGCCCTTCCGCCATCGCAGAGGCATGGTGTCGCTTTTGGAAATATACCGCCGAATTGTGGGGATGTTTGAACTGTGTGTAGATGGCTTGTTTATTTCCATGGTGTTGCGTACCTTCCCGACCTGACGCAGAGGCCTGGTTTCGCAGCTACAAGTAGACCCCACAAGTTTGGTTTTATTGCTTAGCTCTTTTGGCACCCTCAATGCGCAACTTGTTCACGACAAGCCTTGAGATACCGGAGCGTGTCTTTCAGCGCGCGTAGCGGACAGAGGAGGGCTTGCTCGAAAGAATGTTTTTGTCAACAGTGTTTCCCTGAATGTAAGAGGCTGGTCGCCTTACTCTTTTGTGCGTGTTCAAGAAGCCGTGCTGCAGCAAGGAATTGGGAATTACTGCAGGCCAAGAGGCTTGCCCAAGGCTGGGAGTGCGCGCAGGGCAGGGGCAGCAGGGTACAACCACTCTGCAGGCGCCTGGGGAGGGGGGGGGGGGGGCAGGGCGGCTCGAAAATTGCTTTTCCCAAGTCTCAGAAGGCCAGCTTTGCCCATCAATCTTTGACAACTTGAGATGTCGCACGTGCCGACTTGCAAGACAATCAGCTCCACAGTAAGTGAAGGTGGTTGTACCCCTCACTCATACTTCTATTGCGAAACGGTTGCTGGAGAAGGCCAAGACGGCCCTGTCTTAGTTTGGTGGTATGTTGGTATGGCTCGTAGGCACATTTGCTTTAGATGCGCGTTTCCCCCCTGGCCCGCCTGCTGCCCTGGCAGGACTTGAGGAGCAGCTGGCGGATCGAGATCAGGATCTGGTTGGAGGAAAGTGGGCAAGGAGCAGTTTCCGGGCTGTTTTCTTCAAGCGCTTTGCTTGCTGTTGCTGGCTGTTTTCACACACACACACGTTTCTCATGTGAGATATGTGTTCTTAACCGAGCATAGGCGCTCACAGTCACATGGAGAGTTTTTTTGGAATGCCCCAACTCCCCCCAACTTACCGACGCCCCCCTCGGTAAATTCGGGGAGCTCCATCGGTCAGCTCGCAAAAGCTATTGGTAAGTTCGAAGGTTGGTGCATTCTTGCTGCATTTCTCGGTCCGAGCGGCGTGCCTCCAGCGGCTGGTTTTCCCAAATTATGGCCCGGGCATCTCGTTTTGTAGCCAAAAAACGCCCTGCAAGGGGAACAGAAGCAGCGGGGCGCCGTGGTTGTACCCGCGCTCCCTGGAACAAAGGGAAGCAACATAGCAAAACAAGCAAGCAACATGTGTTTGTGCCCCGAGACCAGCTAGACCTGTTCTTCGCAGTCGCTTTGTGCTTTGCTGGCCCTGTGTACTGCGCAGTACTGTGGATTGCTCTTGTCACCTCCCGAAGGATCAGTGAAACGCTGCTTCTTAGAACTTCGGATCTCCGTTTGTTGGGCGGGGAAGACCACGACGAGCCACATGTGCTTTTCCAGCAGCGGGCGGAAGACAAAGCGTATAAAGGCAACGGCAAGTTGGGCGCAGAGAGGGTGGTAGCTCGACTTTCAACTGAAGCCATTGAAGGCATGCAGAAGTTGCGATCAGAGGGTTTGGAGTGGGGTGTTCTTCCAGTTTTGGAAGCCTGCAGGCAGTCACACGAAGCGGTCTTCAAGCTAAAGCCGCTCAGGAAAACAACTTTTACCATTCCTGAAACTGGGGGCAACAATTTTCTCTTTCCGGCTATAACGAAAAGAAAGGGCTGCCGGCCCAACATGTCGAGGCAAACAGTTTCCTCAGCCCTTTCGCGCATTCGGGAAGTCATGCACAAGTTGACAAACAGCCGTCGCTGGAACCCATCTGCGCGGTGCCAAGGAAACAGGGTGACAGTGCATGGCGCAACTCGACACACAAGCGCTGCCTTGCTACTTTTCAAAAAAGGCGCTTCCCCGGCAGAAAGGCCATGTGAGCATGTCATTTTGGAAATTCAGCAGCGCTCGGATGCGCGAGTGTTCAGGAAGCATTACTGCCACGCAGATGAAGACGAAGTAAGGGCGGCGCTGGAATTTGGAGCTGCTCCGAGCCCCTTCGGGAAACGAAAAGCTGACGAAATGAACAACAAGAATGGCGTGGCGGCACCCCCGGACCTAAACATTGGGCCTGGCGTGGTGGTACCCCCAAGTCCAAAAGGGGGTTGCCTGGCAGCCCCGCCTCCAACATCTCAAGAGCACCCCTCAGGCCCAAGTCCTTCGCAGAGATCGGCTCCATTGCCACCAGCGCGGCTCCAGGAGCCCGCAGCGCAGCCGCAGGACGGCGCCGCAACACTGCCGCCATCGGCGCTGTCGCAGCCATCCACAGGCAAACATCAGTACTGCAGTCGTAATGCCGGGAGCTCAGCTGTTGATTATGTCGCATGTCATGCCATGTAAAGTGACAGAGTGTGTCGTGGCATGGCCATGATTATGTTGGCTTGTTCTGAGGCATTCCGCAGGGCCAAGCGCAAAGAGAAGCTGAAAGCAGCTGCTGAGAGCAGCGGCATATGACTTGTCTCACATGCTCGTGCAGGAGAAGAAACCACGGACGACGCTGGCTTTAGCGAAAAGACATATCCATATTATATTAATAAACAAATCTTAATGATATTGTGAGGGCTTCTTTCCAAACAGGTTTGTGCCAAACAGCCTCAAACAAACAAATAACAAATAGCATTCTTGTCGGCATGCTGGCGAGGTGCCCCTTGCAAGTTTGTGGCCTATGCCCCTTGCAAGTTTGCGGCGCTTTGCCCCCGGCACGCAAGCCTTTGTCGTTCTTGGAAGTGGGGCTGACCGGTTTGTTGGCGAAATGCCCCTTGCAAGTTTGTGGCCTATGCTCCTTGCAAGTTTGCGGCGCTTTGCCCCCGGCACGCAGGGCTTGGTCGTTCTTGGAAGTGGGGCTGACCGGTTTGTTGGCGAAATGCCCCTTGCAAGTTGGCCCCCGGAAAGCAAACTGAGGCAAACAAGGTTTGTTCTGCGCTTGGAGCGCTGCGCTGCGCTGGCATTATCATATATTAATTTGGCTTTGCAATAAAACAACCTACATTTTTATATGATCTAAAACATGATGTGAATATACATGGACAAAATGCGCGGTGCTTGCAGAGAATTCTAGATATTTAGACGCACATGTTTGGCATATATAGCGCGCGCTCGTTTGCATGTCCATGCTTTCAACGCAGCAACACGTCATGTTTTATGAGAAGTAAAATTGATGTAATATATTCCTAATACACGAGAAATGGAGAGGGATATGTTTGTGTGCGTGCTCGTGCGTATAGAACAGAATTTAGTCCAGAAACATTCAAGGCAATTGCGCCTCCCACGCGCTGTTTTGGCTCAAGCTGCGGCTGAGTGCCTAGCGCCTAGCTGGGCCCTGCCAGCTCAAAAATAAAAACACCGCCTCTTTCGGCGCTTCCCCAGCCGCTGGGTACCACCACAGCTCACTCCGCAAGGCCTCTCCTCCAGCCTCCGGCGAGCCTGGCTGGGTACCACCACAGCTCAAGCCCTGTCCTCCAGCCCGAGGACGGTTGGCGCGCTGGCTTCCTCATCCTTGGGCATGAAGGGCGCGATGAGCTCCCAGCCACGCAGTCTCTGGAACGACGGGCTCCAGTCATGCCAGCAAAAGCGGAGCGGCTGATCCTCGGCCTTCAGGCTCAGCACTGGCATGTTATATGGCACAGACCGCGTCCTGCTCCAGAACCCCCAGTCTCTTTTTGGAATGAAGTGTCCTCGGAAGTGCCCGCCGCCAACTGCCAGCTCCAACGCACGTGTCGTGATGTATTCGGTGACAATCTCCTTGATGTAGTCAAGTGTGGCCCAGGTCGGAACGTGCACCTCGATATTGTTGGCGAAGGGCACGTGCGTCAGCAAGACGATCACGGTCGCGGGGGCGAGCGTCTGCGCGTTGACCGCCATGCAGGCGCAGAGCGTGTGCCTTACCCTATGTTGGCTGTGAGTGGGGAACAGCTGCAGACACTATAGCAGCCATGGCTCACAAAACAGGCATGTTGCACTTTTCAAATGTTGTGGGCAACATGCATAAGAAAAATAAACATCAGACCGTGGAAGCAAGCCAAGCAAACAGCTCATCACTCAAGGCGGCGTATGTGTCACCTCTGGCCTGCCTGGCGCCTGCGCTTTCACGTGCTTGGAGGCATTTGCGTGCTGCCTTTTGTCGAGCAAGCGTGTGCTTCTGCCAAATATTTCCTAAATGACTACCAAAATTGCCCAGAACGCGGGCCTAGACTCTCAAGCCGCCTTTGCCAGAGAGCTCCCGGGCAGCGGGTGCCACCACGACTGCTTGATCTCGGCGGCAGCCGATTCGATCACCAAAGCTCTTCCGAGCCAGAGGATGCCTCAGCGTCTTCCTTCTTGCTCTTCTTTTTCTTCGGCGGGGGCTTCTTAGTGTCGCCTGCCTCAGTGTCATCTTCAGGCTCCTCATCGTCGCCAGAGTTGTCGTCATCAACTCGCTTCTTCTTCTTGGATGCCTTTGGCTTTGCCTTTGGCTTAGGTTTTGGCACTTCCTCGGGCTCATCGTCGCCTTTGTCCTCTTTTATGGAGCCGTCTGGCTTCAAGAACTGGTTGGCCCCCTCTCGGTAAAGGGTGTGTCCTTGCTCCACAAACTTGGACAAGCAATACTTCGTCAGGCGCTCTTCCAGCGCCTCCGCGTGCGCTTCGCTCAGGCACACCGCCAGAACTGGCACGCGCGCATCCAAGCACGCCTGCTCCAGGAACCCTTGCCCTGGTGTGAGATCTACAACGCCTTGGCAGCACAGCGACGCCAGCAGCTCACTGTGGAACTGCTGCGGCAAGCGCGTGCCGCTGAAGACCGTTTCGAGGCGGCCCTCTGCTGCCCGCAGCTGCTTCTGATCCTTGCTCAGGCCTAGGCCGCGTAAAAACTCATAACTTATGATACCTACGGAAACCCACGCTGGAAGTGAAGCAAAATACGTTTTTTAGCAAAGCTGCTGCCTTCCTCGGCGGCGGTCAGTGTCAGCGTCTTCTTGCCCAGGACTTTTTCCTTCGCAGGCCGAGGCGCTTCCCACAAAGCATTGGCAGGCACGGCGTCCACCCAGCCAATGACATCGCCTGTGTTGTAGCCCTGGTAGTGCGCGCGGCGCTTCTCTGGGATCATGGTCGGAACCAGTATGCTCCGGGTGAACATGCTCATTGAGGTTTGGCACGTGTAGGCCTCAGAGCTCTTGATGCGCTGCTTCCGCACTCGAATGGTTTCTTCATTGAAGACGATGGAGGCCTGCTTTTCATTACAGTCCAAGATGTCACCTTTGGATGTCATGGCGCGGAAAAGCTTGCGCACCTCGGGCATGATCTTGCGGCCGCCATCGTGGACGCAGATCAATTCGCCTGGGGCAGGGCATGTTGTTTCTCCTTCTGCGGTCTTCAGCTGCGCGCCCCGGGCTTGCATTGTCCCGTGCACAATGCTACGCAGTTCCCCATTGGCTTCCAGCGGGAGAGAGCGGCGCAGCCCAGGCTGAGCTTTGGGGCCCGGGGCCTCGCCCATCAAGTCCGTGTCCAGCCAAACCATGACCAACCTGCGGCGCCCGGGTGCAAGTGCGCAAGCTTTGATTTTCAAATGTTAGAAGTTACGCAGCCGAATGTGGTGAAAATCACGCAAAAAAGGTGTAAACTTTACCAAGGCTCTTCTTCCCTTCCTCCCGCTCCAGGTCTTTCAGCGAGCTTTGGGCCACCAGCCGCTGCATTTGGCCCTGCGTCCCGGGTACCACCACGAAGGACACGTGCCTTCGCACAGAAGTGTTGGCCAAGGATGTCCAGTAACCGAGCGAGTGCTCGGAAAAAGCCGTGGGCGGCTTCCGCATGGAGGCCAGAACTGTCGGCTCTTCTTCCGGGGCTTCCTGGTCCATCTTGTCTTTGACGGCCTCCTCCATCAGCTCGTTCTCCCGCATAGACACAACCTTGGACCAATCCTCGCGAATGGAGTCGTGCTCCGTCACCTCCTCGGCATTCTTGTGGGCGCGGGCCATGCCTTTCAGGCCATTGTCGTAGTGCTTGTTGAAGACCAGCTTCTGTCAGGGGCAGGACATGTCAGGGTTTGAAGACAACATGCCCCCAAGAGTTTGCGGCCACGCAAAGTGGTTAGAAGTTAGAACAGCATGTCACCAGTAAACGAACGAAAAAGAAGGGCCTCCAGGAGCTGCAGCGCTTCCAGCGAGGAACGTGCCAACCCTCCTTGCCAAAAAAACATCTTCCCCGCAAAGGTTTTCGCGATACGCCTTGTGGGAGGCAAGCTTCTCCTTCAAAAGCATGCGGTCCTTGTCGGCAACCTTGGCTTTGGGAAGCTCGATGGTCAGCCAATGCTGCAAGCAGTTGCGCTTGAGCTCCAAAAGGGCGATCCATCCAGCATTGCTCTTGTCCCCGCGCAAACTTGTCTTGGTGATGTCCTCATTGTTGACCAGACCCCTCACCACCAGGTCGTGGATGCCTTGCAAAACGAAGACGCGCGCCTCGGGCTTCGGCTTCTGGGCCAGAGCGTGCAAGTTGCACATCTCATTCAAGCACGACTTGGAGCCGTACCTCGTCTCGAGGTCCGCCAGCGGCTCCAGCATCTCAGGCCCCCGGATTTTTTCATACACCTGAACGGCATTGGCGATGAGGTTCGGGCTAAGGTCGTCCTGGCTGGAAGCTTTCTTCAAACCTTGAGCCGTCAGCAACTGAAAGAAGTCACCGTTGTTCAAAGGGCGCCCCTCGTCAGCCTCGAAGCGAGACTTCAAGGTTGCAATCTCAATCGCTTGCTGCAGAGCCGTGCGGGATAAGGATTCATAGTCTTGAGTAATGGCATTCCTCTTGTTCCAGGCATGAATCCACACGTCCCTGCCGCCACTGGGTACAACCACAAAGGCGCAAGGGACGGATCTCAAAATCCTTGCCCACTGCTCCTTGTGCTGGGGCAAGTCGCGCGCACATGCGCAAAGCGCAGCGTGAGCATAGCCTTCGGGTGAATGCATTTGCAACCCTTGCGGCACCTCTGCAACCGTCGTGCTCGCTGGAGCTTGGACTTCCAAGAGCTTCAGCAAAAAAGACGGCAACGCCCCCTGAGGCCAGATGTAGTCCGCAAGATCCTCGACAGACTTCCGACGGAGCGGAACCCCTGGGGTTGGGCTTTTCAAGAAGTCCATCCAGAACATGTTCACCGCGGCAACGTAAGCCCCTTGGTTGCCCAACGCCCTCGATGCAGCATCAGAACTGTAAGGCTCCTGCCGCATGTGCGAAACACAAATACTATACATGAAAACAAAAAACGTTACACTGAATTGCCCGTAACAATAATGTTTTTGCGCAGGGAGTCCTGGATGCCCCCTTCCGACTCCTCATTCGCTTTAGCAATGGCCACAGCTGGCTGGCAGGGGAAATCCTCGCCCAGGTGCGTCAGGATCTTATGGCAATCTTCTTGCACGGCGTGGTAATAGGCCAGGTTTACCTCCTCGTCCGCAGGAAGCGCCGCGTTCGTGGTCTTCAGCTTCTTGGCAGGAGGAGTCGGCCCAGGCTGCCGGCGCGCAGGCATTGCGGCTGAAGCCTTAGCGGCGGCTGACGCCTTGGCCTTCTCTTGCTTGGCTTGCTTCAGCTTCTCTGCCTTGAAATTCGAGATAGCCGCCTTGGCGCGGGCATGCGCTGGAACTTCCAACAAACAATTGCACTATCACGACTGCACTTAAGCCCTTGCTACATGGCGACAACGCCAAAATCTGTAAAAAAAACTCGCAGGCCTGCCTGCTTGCCCTCGTCCGACAGGGGAGGGCTCGAATTTTCCAACTCGGCCTGGAAGCGTTGCACGTCAGCCGCCACCGTCGCCTGAATCGTTGCTGGGCCGGGGCGGGACAACTTCTAGCCCAAAAAAAAACTTTACGATAAAAACCATTGATTAACTTGAAGGGGTTTTGGCCTGCTCGGCAGAAGACAGGCGCCAGGCGGACCAATTTGCCGGCACTCCCGTTGGCAATGGCTGGGTCTTAGCTTTTGCCGCCATCAAAACAGCCAGACTAAGAAAACTTACTTCGAGCCCCCATTGGCAGGTTAGTTACGCAGAACATGCAGCAAAGCGCGCGCGATGTGCCACAAGCAAGCAACACAATTATCAATGCAACGTTAGCCCTCTCACCATTGCGCAGCTCTTTTTTCCAACGCGGCAACGCAAGAGCTGGAGTGTCAATTTCTGCAGTCTTTCCATGACCGGGTACCACCACGGGCGCCGCCCAGCCAATTTCTTCAAACGTCCTGTGTGGACTGCATTGCCTTGTCAGCAGCGGCAGCGGACAGCATGGGATTGTCTGTGCTCCACAGATCTCGCGCGCGTCCCTCCTCTGCCGAAAGCTCTCCAATCGCAACTAAGGCTGCCAGCAACACCTTGCTCAAAACGTTGATGGACATACCATCCCCAAGCGCGCCGCCGACTTGCTGAGGCTCAAACCGCGTCAGCAATTTGTCGAGCAACTTGGGGGGCCAGCCTTGCAGCCGGCCGGCCTCCCGGGCAGAGAGGCGCCGTCTCGGCTTC
The DNA here is from genome assembly GCA_963377175.1 of Effrenium voratum. NCBI lineage: Eukaryota > Dinophyceae > Suessiales > Symbiodiniaceae > Effrenium > Effrenium voratum. The sequence goes on along the minus strand of CAUJNA010000046.1, from coordinate 306,075 downwards.
GGCAAGTAGTAGCCCGATGGGTGCACCTTCAGGCGCGAGCGCGTGAGGCATGGGCAGACACAAGGCTGAGCAGACCGAAACTTCGGGCTGCTGGCGACGTCCAGGATGTAGGGCTTTACCCAAATCTCTTCGCCATGCTTTTGCTCGTACGTGGATACATCTGCGATCTCCGAGCCCTCTTCCGACACATCCAGGAATTTGGACAAGGATCGCTTTGAATGCTGGATCGGCTTGGGCCAACGAAACTTCGACTGCATTGCTGAGCTTAGCACTGCGACAATGTAGACCCGTGGCCGAGATTGCGGAATGGCATAGTCCTTTGAGTTCAAGACTTTAGCGTACGTTTTGTACTGCAGTGTCCTGAAAATATCTTTGAAGAGTCTTGTGAACTCCTGGTGCTTCTCGTGCAGCAATCCCTTCACATTCTCCAGGACACAGACCCGTGGTCTGTGCTCACATATGTAGCGCAGCCCGTGCAGCCCAATCAGCCCCCTGCTGTCGCCCGTGCCCTTGCGCTTCCCAAGCGCACTAAAAGAAGGACAGGGGTAACCTGCAATATAAATATCGCAGCCGGGGGCAGCACTATGTGTTCGTCTGGTGATATCTTTTGACACAGGCGCCACAATGTGGCCGAGCTCTCTACAAACTGCTCGGTAAAGCTTTCTCTTGCCAGCGTCGAATTCCGACCACGTTGCTGTTTTGATCCTGGGCAAAAGGCCGCACATCTTGAACGCCAGCAAGTCCGACCCCATGCCGGCGCAGTCGCTGGTGACCGTCAATGTGCCCTGCAGCGCGGGTACAACCACGCGCTGCTTGGTTTTTTCTTCCGCGAGACGCCTCAAGCTCACAAATTCTGTCTCTAGGGCGTGAGCATGAGCGCCTTTGCTCGGAGGCTTCTTCCGAGCGAGTTTTGTCGCAGCTGCACGCTTCAAAGTTGCGCTGACCTTGGGCCTCTTCTTCTGCAGAGGTTTGCCCATGGCCGGCACTAGCCTGAGCCCACAGTCAAGCTACATTGTCGTCAATCACTGCAAGCTGGATCCGAATTTTTTTCTGACGACCAATAATTTTGTCCAATTAAATCAATAAACTAAACTGTCCGAAGCTTTCGTGCTTCCACCGATGCGTAAGGGGGCCACGAAACCACAAACCGGGCAACAGAATAACGTCGGCTTACGCGTGGCCGGTCTGGGCTGGCGCTGCGTAAGGGGAGTGCGAAAACAGCTCACGCTCTTGTGCGGGAAGCCTCCCGAAACTGGCGCCACGCAGCGTGCAGTGCGGAACGGGAGTGCGGACCCCTCATACCTCTTACGCGGACCCGGCCCGGGCTGGCGATGCGTAAGAGGAGTGCGAAAACAACCACCGCTGTAGCGCGAGCAGCGTTCGCACTCCCCTTACGCGTTTTCACACCCCTCTTACGCGGGCCCGGCCCGGGCTGGCAGTGCGTAAGGGGAGTGCGGACCCCTGACCCCTGTTACGCGCCCAACTTCGCGTTTACGCGGGCCCGGCCCGGGCTGGCAGTGCGTAAGAGGGGTGCGAGACGGCAAAATGCGCAACCGAATAACGTCGCCTTACGCGCGGCCGGCCCGGGCTGGCGGTGCGTAAGGGGGCTGCGAGACAGCAAAATGCGCAACCAAATAACGTCGCCTTACGCGCGGCCGGCTTGGGCTGGCGGCGCGTAAGGGGGTTGCGGGAAATCAAAACGCGCAACCGAAAATAACGTCAGCTAGCTCACACACACGCACAGTCCCACACACACACACAGCCGCACACACGACTAAGCAACGCAGAACGCGCTTGCCAGCAGTTCAGTCAGATCAGCTTTAATCGTGTGAAAAGAGCGAACGCCCAAGCCAAGATTGTCAAATAACCAAACCGGAAAAATGCAACTACTCAACACCAGCGCGCCTGGACGAGCCCACTGCGAAATACCTATGTAGTTAGCGATAAATATAAACGAACGCGTGAGCTCAACGGCAGTGCGACGCGTGCCTGTGTAGCGCGCGCGTATGTTAAGTCACACGGTATGGCCCGCCGCGATGCACACTTGCACATCGACGCAGACCCATGTCATGTTCACTTGACCTTGGCCAGCTGAAATATATTTTCTTCCTCCGTGTTGGCGCGCTCCCCAGCAGCCGGCCCCGCTTAGGCCCCCTGGCTGCAACCCCCGGGCCCCTAAACGGGCCACGCACGCACAAGCGCCAATGATGCCAGGCTTTGAGCCGCACACCTTGGAATCACCCCATTCCTAGCTGTGGCCTGACTTGCTCGTAACAATGCAAGCGCGCCCTAATTTGGCCATTAGACCTTCAGCTGTGCACACATGTCGGCGGCCTGTCTTCTTCAACCCACTCACCTCGACAAGCTGGCGCAAAACGACTTGAGCTGCATTCTTGTCAGCGCACTGCAGCCACTTGGTGCCAGGTGACTCGCAAACCTCCCCCAGAAAACTAGCCACTTGAGGGCTTCTCTTGGCAAACGATTGTGTGACATGCAACGCCGTGGTTCTCTTCTCAGCCGGCACATATGAAACGCAGAATGTGCGGGCCTGACCCCGCTCCGCAAGAAAGACTGCTCGGCTCAGAAGTGTCTTGCCCTTGAGCAGGGCGTGCCAGCGAGCACGTGGCTCAGGGTCCTCATGGTTGACAACGAAGACGCTGCAGCCCTCTAGTTCGCTGCTAACGCGATGTGCTCCCCAGCTGATGAGTTTGTGGCGCTCCTGCAAGGTCGGCTGCGGGATCCAAACATCTGCGCCCGTAACAAGGCCGCTGAAGAAAGCAAAGTCTTTCTTTTCTTGCGCCATGTGCCACAGGTTTGCCCTGTTGGTCTCCTCCCGCTTTCGCTTCCGATCGTTCGTGGCGTCGCGCCTTGCTTGGGCCACGACGTTTTGCTCAGAAGGCTTCTCTTCGTCCAACAAATAGCCGTCGCCATGCGCCTCAACTCGAAGTTGTTCAGAGACTTTGCCTAGGCGTTTCTTTTCTTTCTCCATGTCAGGAGTCCACTCGGCGTTGCTCTGATTCTGCGATTGCGACTTGGGCTGCGGCGTGCTGATGACTGCGTCAAGCTCTGCTCGGCGCCGCCTGAGCCAGGCAGCTTCTGTTTGCGGCACTCCGCGCCGGGTACCACCACGGGGGGTTGCCGCTGCGGACGCCTTGACTTTGAACTTCCCTGTGCCTTTGTCGAGCCGCTGCTTGCGCCCAGCAGCGTTGTTTCTTGTCTGCCGAGACCTTCCAGCACTGAACAGCGCCCGCGCAGACGAGATCACGGCCTCATCGCCATGAACAACTTTGCTGTCTGGGTCAGCCGACGTCAAGCCCACGACTGCTCTTCGGAAGGCATCATTTTGACCGTTGCCACGGTGTAAGTGGCATCGCTCCACCTTGGAGAACGTCTGCTCGACGCCAGATGACGATGTCGTCCAGCATAAGTACGCTGAAAGTACCTCAGGAAGAGACAAAGCACCCCCCTGCGCGCAAAGACAGAGAGACACCACACAGACACGTCACGCCAGCACGCGCGCGCACACACACACACAGACACACACACACACACACATGCGCGCGTGCGTGCACGCAGGCAGGCACGCACGCGACACCCACGCACCCATGCACCCGGGCCACGCACAAGCGCACACACACACACACATCTTAGACTACAGAAGTCGCATCCGCGCCTGAGATCACGCACGCCAGAAATTATGTTCATAATTATTTAATTATTAACGCGGCGTGTAAATTTGGCCATGGCGCTGGCTGAAGGCTTTCCGTGCGCCAGTGTGTGGTTGCTGATGCAGCGGCACGCCGGAAAGCATATTGCCATGCCTGTCGGTTGCTGCAGCCCGTGGCCTGCTGCTGCTGCTGCACCTGGAAAAACCATCTGGAACTCCTCCTCCAGAGCCACTGGGTCTACTTTGAATAGCTTCGCGAGCTTCGTCAAATTGGCAGAAACTGAATGGCTGGTTGCGGCCCCTTCGGAGACGCTGAACACCTTAAACGCCATGATGGCATGAAAGCTTGGAAACTCTGCACGCACCGCCTCTTTGCAAAGCTCCACGCAAGCCTGCATCTTCCGCAGCGCTGCCCGCTTCGCAGCCGCCAAGCCGTCCGCCGATCCGCCCAAAGCCCGCGCGCGACCGTCAAAGAACATTACCAGCCTGTTCTGCTGCAAGATGTCCAGGCAGTGCTTGGTGAAGCCGTGCACGTGAAAGCACTGCCCTTCGCTGAAGAGAGCCTGGCCGCAGTCAAGAACGAATTAAAAAGGTGAACGACACAGATGCTAACTACTGAAGCCAAACGACATGACCACAACAGAACGCCACAGGCATGCCCCATCAGTGGAAACTGAAACACCGACAAGCGCGTCGGCAAGCTACCGCCAGGCCTCCATGCGTCCGCAAAAGAGACTCACCTCCTCGTTGATGCGGGCAATGTCCAAGGATTCATCGTCAAAATACCTTGTAAGCTGCATGCAGGAATCTGCTAAGTCGGCACACATGCCAAGAAGGATGGCGCGCTCAGGGTTGATGGACGCCATCCACTCCGGGGCCCACCGCGCGTCATCTCCGCAAGATGAGGCTATGCGGTTCAGGACTGCGATCATGCTATCCAAGTGGAGAACAATGCGGCCCAAGGGTTTGCTGTAGGAACAAAATCTGTGTTTTGCAGCGCTCAACGTCTTGCCGCGGCTCAGCTCACTTTGCGCCACTGCGTCCGCAAACCAGGAAGAGAAGGTGTGGCTGCGGTCGATTTTCTGGCACACGCTGTTTTTGCCCAGCACGGTCTCCTGTCAGCTTGGCGGCGAAAGGCCCTGTGGGAACATTTCAAAAACGAGTGGCCTTGACGTGAATTCTTTGGGCTAATGGGAACCGAAAATGGCATTCCGCGCTTTGATGGAAAAATCTTTCACTGCGCAATTAACTAAAAGCCTTAATAAAAGGCAAGGCCGAGATTTGATCAGTCCTCCAGCAAGGATTGCACTGCCCTGCATGCGCCCCACGGATGGGAAAGCACTCGCTGACACACGTGAGCGCGATCCCGTCCAACAATCTTGGCGTTGGGAAACAGCAGCTCCTCTGCCTCAGCGCTGCGCAGGCCCCTGCCCAACTGCTGCGCCAGAATTTCACTAGGGGCGCAGTCCGTGACCACCATGTCGCAGCGGTCCTTAACGGTCGCAAGCAAGTTTTCGTCCAGACGGGTACCACCACGTCCGCGGAAGCCCCGAGGTGGTTGGAACTGCTCGGTTGCAAAGGTCTGAAGAGCGCGTGCTGTGGCGTCCACAATGTCAGCAGCCTTTTTCCCACAGGAAAGATCTTGCAAGCCCAAAACACCTGTCAGAACTGACATGTCCCGAAGGGTGGCGCGAAAGCGCAGCATCAGCTTCCCCGCGCGCTCATCTCGGATGATGACCAAAGACTTGCAAGTGCGCAAGGCAGACCGGGCTTCTTGCAGGCACGCTTCTGTCAAGCACCAGCGAGTTAAGGTTGCCTGGTCGCTGCTTCCTCCGCCATCGCGCGCGCTGCGGCCCTTGCGCAGGCCTTCCAAAGCCTTCTCAAAATCCTTCCTAGGCGGGGCCAAGCAGGCTGATTTGCTTTTGTCATGCCACGCTTGAAGGGCTTCTTGATGAATCCTGGTCTTGGAGTGCTTGCGGCACGACCAGAGCGCCCCCCGCCGGAATAGCAACGACAGTGGCTGCGCGAAGCGCCCGAACACATTCTGATCGACCGCGCTCCTGCCCTTATCCAAGCCTGAGCCGTCGCCATTCTCAGTGTTCTGCACCATGTTCCGCCGGTAGGCGTGGCACACAACGCACCCCAGCCGAAGCACTCGGCGAAGAGCCTTGTTGGCGAGGTCCGAGGCATCAGGAAGAACGGAAACACAAGCCAGCCAAGTCTGCCTCTCAGTGCCTTCAATGAGGCACTCACTTCGGAGAGCGCCGCCTTTGCGCGCCCAAGTGCACCTGCCGCACTTCTTCCTGCTGCACCGGCGCGCGTGAGGTCTAAGGTGGTCTGGGCGCACCGCGGCAAGATCCTCCATGGCCGCGGGTCACTCGGAAAAAAACATCCTGAAGCTCAGAGCAACAACTCTACTAACCCTGAGATCACGTAGCTGCGTTGCGCTGCACTGATTGCGCTGCATTGTGTTGCGGTGTGGCGCGTTGTGATTCAGCTGCTTTGATGACATTATGTCGCTTGCATGTTGCCAAACCATGAAACGAGTCCTTAGAGCAGCGGGGAAATCCAAACCATGAAGCGTTTGACTCGGTGTCTGGTCTTTCCATGTCTTCTGCTGAGGCAACATGTCTGACATATTATATCAATGTTGTGGACAGAACTAAATAAATGAATGGTCTTATTTGAATTAAACAACTGCTGCAGTGCAACCTGGAGTCAATATCGAGAAACTGACAGACTGCGAAAACCTGCCGTAACCTGCCTGCCTCAATGAAGTGGCCGTGAGAAAATTCGCAAACGCCAGCAAGCCCCCTTTTTGTCGCGACAGCGCCTGCGTCGGTTTGTGAAACGGCTCTGCTCCTGCAGACTGCGGCAAATTTTGCGCAAACGGGTACTACCACGCCGCGCGTGCAACCAGCTTCAATTGTTGAATTACAGCTGCGTCGCCCACACGGAGACAGCATTTTGGTAAGCCATCTGCAAGCTCTGCTGCAACTGGGACCGGGAGGGGAGGTTGACGTGCTTGCAGCTGGCACACGGCCCGCAGCGCCGAGGCGTAGCCCACAGTCCCGCCCCTTCTGTCAAGTTTAAAACATCGAACCGCGCACATCGTATGAACTGCCTGGCAGTGTCACTGGTCACATGCCACAGCAAGTGACCAAATGTTACTGACCTGTGGTTGCCTCCGCGGCAGTACGCCACGACGGTGATGTGCGGCCTGGCCATGGGTTCGTTCACAAACCTGGCCAAGACCACTCGCCGCACCCTCCGCAAAGAATCAGCAAAGACCGGGTGCTTGGACACGCCGAGCAGGATCTGCGGGTGAAGGCCAATGTGGTCCCTCAGGCGTGGGTCCCCCTCTGGGTCATGAGCGCCTCTCAAGTCGAGAAACATGACCGGGCCGTCGAAGGCCATGAGCCCAGGAACCGCACGCAAACAGACCATCAAAGCTTCTTCTGAGATATCCGCGTGCCGGGCACTGTCTGATTTGAGAGTTTGCATGGCCGTGACGACGGCCGGGTCCCTGACTCGCTCTTTCAACAAAGCAGGCAAAACGCTGCTCAAGTTGCTTGTCCCGCATGTGATAATGCGAAGCTGGCATTCTGGGAGAAAGCCGTCCGGCACGCTGGCTGGAACTCCCCCGTGCCCAGCGTTGGATACGCCACTTGGCATCGGAGGCGGGCCTGCCACAGCTGGGGCCGGGGTACCACCACCGGCTCCCAGGGGCACTGCGGCAAGCCTGACTGGCACCATGCCACGATCAGCGGGGTCTGTGTTGCCGATGCCTTCAATAACCTGCCAACAAGCACTGTCGCCCCGCGGCTTCTCACCACCTGGCGCGTTTCTCCACCACCTCCCTTGACTCAGGGCCGCTAGCGAAGCCTGCCGGTTTTCAGAGTTTTGGGTTGCCCACTTTGTCGCCGACCCGGTCCACCTTGTCTTGGCCTCGTTCTTGGCGCGCTTGGCAACGGTTGAATTGGGAATGCTCCAGCCACAATGGAAGCGCAGCAGCCTAACGTTCTCCCGGGCAGTTCCCGTCGGGTGGAAGGCTTCATCGTAGCCCCCAAGGGCCACATAGGCGTGGTCGGGGCACCCCACGCGCCCAGTGCAGCCCGAGTCAGAGCCCCCAACGCATCTGAAGCCCCAAATGCTGTTGTTTTGCAGCCGCGCCCCAACCCCGCACCCGCGCGAGAGAAGCTGCTTGCAGAAGTCCGCGCTCAAAATGTTGTCTGCGTCCAAGTTCACAAGGAGGTGGGCTCTGTTGTTTCCAGGGGCACGCGGTGGTTGGGTGGCCCGTATTTTTGGCAGCCACCCGTCCACAGCCTCTGCCCCAGTTTCCCAGGGTGTGACCAGCGCCAGTTTGTGAGCAGCATTCTTGCACTGGGATGAATGGAAAAATTGTTTTCCGGCAGCACTCACAACCAGACTTCCATTTCTCAAGTGCTCACTGAAATGCTGCTTGAGAAATCTGACAGTGTCCCCAAAGTCAGCTTCCTCCGCTGGGGTACCACCACCAGCGCCAGAGTCAAACAATGATGGCCAGTGCATTTCGGAGCTGCCAGCCTCGGTTAAGGCAAGCCGTGCAGAAGGAGATCTTTGCCGCCAAAACATGCTCTTCAGGCCGTCGCCAAAGGCGACCTTTGATCACCCTCTCTGGCTCGGGACTCAGGCCATGCTGAGTCATGGCCTCCTGGGCGCGCCGCTGCGCCAGCTCCCAGGCTGGCCTGGCTGGAACCACAAGCAGCGGCTGCGAACGCATGCTCGTCTCTGCGGCCTGTCTGAACGGCGGCGCGCTTGCCGGAGGCGGTGGCGGAGGTGGTGGCGGAGCCGGGGCTGGCTGCTGCTCAGGCGCCGCTGGCTTTGTGGGCGGCTTTGGCGCCGGCCTTGTTGGTGGACCGCCGGGCGAGCGTATCACACGGGCTTGGCCGTCTGCTTCAACGCGGATGTTGCCGCAGTCGTCCCTGGTAAGCTTCACCAACGGCACCTCCTGTGTCCTCAGGGGCGCTGTGGCCTCGTAACTCGGACCTTGGTGGCTGCTGGACTGCGCTGCTGACGCAGGCTCTGCTGGCTTTCCGGGACCTTGCCCAGTTGGCGCTGGCTCAGTTGGCACTTGCTCTGCGGGCGTTTGCACTGTCATGGGGCCTGCGTCAGCACTGGCAGCTGCATGCGCCGGGCCATCGTTATCCTCATCCGGATCCCAATCTGCTTCCTCGGCGGCGGGGCAAAATTTAATCAATTCTGAGCAGCTCTCGTGCGTGGCTCATGAAACTGCACTAACAATGATTTTAAAAAAAGAAACGCCAAAAGCGAAAGTGGAATAATACCGCCAAGGCGCACTGAGAAGGTCTGCCTCCCCCGCATTACCTTGCTTGTCCTCGCCCTCCTCGTCTTCGTCCTTGGCGTTGTCGCCTGCTGCGGCTTCAGTGGGTAGCTTCCTCCTCGGTGGTCGAAGCTGCCGCCACTCCAGACCTGGCAGAAGATGCGCCACATAGTCGCAGAAGAGCTTCCAAGCATCCCTTGCGTGCTGCCCTTTCACCGTGACTCTGGAGAGGTGCGGCTGTTTCTTTTTCTTCACCTTTATCATGCAGCCCAGGTCCTCAATTTGGGTTCGCACCTCTTGGTAATGCTGGCCCGGAGGAAGGTCTGTGAGCGCAAGCGGGACGCAGCCGTAGACAAACTCGTCGTCAGGAAAGTCTTGCTGCCACGCGCCTTGCTCCGGAACTCGTCTGGCCGCCTTGCGGCGGGACTCGTCTGCCTCGTCACCTTCATTCTGCCAGCGTCCGCGCCTGCCTGCTCCTTCATCCTGCCACTGCCACCCGTCGCCGTCCCAGCCGCGCCACCACCTAGACCAAGATGACCAGCCCCAGCCGCTCATGGCAGCGAATCGACTGCAATGCTGCGTGGGCCGCCCATTTTTTGAGCAGTGTGCAGCAAACCAACTTCAAGCCGACCAACCCGCCCTGGTGCCAATGCGGCAATGACACAACCAACTTGCTACATCCTGCAGGCCGCATTTAAGCAAAGGTGTTCATGTTGGCGACTTACGTTCGCCCCTTAGTGTTGAACCACAAGCAACTTCAAGCACAACCGTCAGTTGAACTTAGCACGCTTGCAACCGCACAGTGCGCCCAGCAAGACGTTGATTTTTTGCCCCTTGGCAAAGTCAACTGCTCGCTCCGCCTGGCCGTTTAAGGCCTGACTGAAGGCCTAGACAATAAGTAGACCTCATGGTCTCCACAATAAGCTGCTTAGGTCACGTGAGGGGGCACGGCAGGAGCAACACGACATTGAAGAATCCCAGAAGACTCAGCCAAACGCGCCAGAGCAGCGCTGCCAGCATCGAGGTCCTGCAGGGGCTGCTTGACTCTGCAAACTAGACAGTGGCAGAATGTTCCGAAGGGGCAAAATTAATACAAAAGCCCTAATTTACCGAAGGGGGCGTCGGTAAGTTGGGGGGAGTTGGGGCATTCCAAAAAAACTCTCCATGTGACTGTGAGCGCCTATGCTCGGTTAAGAACACATATCTCACATGAGAAACGTGTGTGTGTGTGAAAACAGCCAGCAACAGCAAGCAAAGCGCTTGAAGAAAACAGCCCGGAAACTGCTCCTTGCCCACTTTCCTCCAACCAGATCCTGATCTCGATCCGCCAGCTGCTCCTCAAGTCCTGCCAGGGCAGCAGGCGGGCCAGGGGGGAAACGCGCATCTAAAGCAAATGTGCCTACGAGCCATACCAACATACCACCAAACTAAGACAGGGCCGTCTTGGCCTTCTCCAGCAACCGTTTCGCAATAGAAGTATGAGTGAGGGGTACAACCACCTTCACTTACTGTGGAGCTGATTGTCTTGCAAGTCGGCACGTGCGACATCTCAAGTTGTCAAAGATTGATGGGCAAAGCTGGCCTTCTGAGACTTGGGAAAAGCAATTTTCGAGCCGCCCTGCCCCCCCCCCCCTCCCCAGGCGCCTGCAGAGTGGTTGTACCCTGCTGCCCCTGCCCTGCGCGCACTCCCAGCCTTGGGCAAGCCTCTTGGCCTGCAGTAATTCCCAATTCCTTGCTGCAGCACGGCTTTTGGAAGCGGCGCCTGTAAATTGCCACGCCAGCCCAACATGACACAAGCAAATGCAAGAATTTGCAAGATTCTCGCTCCCAACCTTGTCCGTTGCAAAGCTCAGGCCGTTATTAATTTCAACAGGTTCTCGATCTGAACTTGGGTGAGGGGTACAACCACCTTCACCAAACACTGAGGGTCTTGCAACTTCGGCGGCCTCCGGCTAACAACCGCCACACATTCACTTATGCAAGCTTAAAGGGGAGTCTTCCCCGAAAGCCGAGGCATCAATCATGGTCCGTATTCGCACTTTGCACTGTTTGCTGCGCAGGCCAGCCTTGTTGAGCAAAACCAAAGACTCAGCCGATGGAGAAACATCTTTATCCTCCGATGCAAACCCCGCCTGTTTCCCGCAATGGTGCCTGGACCTTGCGAAAAAACTTAGCATCCGACATGCGCTGAAGTGCCCACCACCTTGCTGAAAAGGCCTTCTGGAGGACTACCCAGACAACCCATATAACATCGGCAAGTATGTGTTTTGATGACGTGTTCTTCGTTAGTGCGTACTGCGCTGGTACCTCAGGCCCCTTCGATGAGCACGCAGCGCGGGATCATCGCCAACGCGGACAGCAGACTTCGCGAGCCTGGCGGTCCAGAGCAAGATCGTCATGAGTCTGCCTGTGCTGTCTGCGCCAGGCGTCATTGGGAGGAGGACCTGAAGCCATTGCTTCTTTTTCGGGACCCATGCGCCGACGAGCTTGCGCAAGATGTGGACCACGACTGCGACAAGGTTCACATTTCGCAGCAGTCACGCCTATGTCGGCTGCTTGGAGTGCAGCGGTACGCGCATCGCTGGCCCCACATTGATGTGGATGAGCTGAAGGCTTCTGCTGTGGAGCACCCCTTCCTCAAGGACGAGTTTCTGCTCCTGCACAAGCGACGCATGCCAGTCGATGTGACGCAGCCCTGCGACGTATGTCGGGACTGCCGTGCTGCGCTGCTCAGCTCCGTGCTTACCCTGCCTCGCTTCAGCCTGGCCAATGATCTATGGATGGGTAGGCAGATGCAGCCGCTACGGAACTTGGCCGCGGGCACACGCAGGCTGCTGCCCATGATCCGGGCTTGCTTGCAAGTGACAGTTCTGCAGCCGGCGAACCTGCAGAAGGAGGAGCGACAGCGGGGCTTCGTCGGCAACAGCATCTTCTTGCCACAAGCGCAGCCCAGCGCCATACGGACTACGCTGCCGCCCCCTGAGTCGGACATGCAGGAGTCCATCCTGTTCGTTCTCGTGGGCCAGAAGAAGGACACACTTGCTAGCTCGGCTTTGCTGTCATGTCCCCGAGACGAGTATGACGCTGCCGTGTCCTGCCTACAGCGCAGCAGCCCATATTATCGCAATGTGGAGCTGCGGCACTGCTCAGAGTCGCCCATGCAGGGCTGCTTCGTGGAGACTTCGGAGGACAGCTATCTGGCTCGCGAGCTGTTGCAGAAGGGACCCGCGGATGCGCAAGGCCAAGATGAGGAGTCGGAAAAGGATGAGACGACACAGCCTGCAGCGCATGGATCTGAGCATAGCGCTGCGGAAGAAGACACAGGCCAGGTTCGGTGTTATCTTTTTTTTTGCTGGTGCTTTGAAACTTTGTTGGCTAGATTGCTGATGCTGGCGGACTTTTCCGACGCATCAGGGCTAGGTTCCTGTCTCGTAGTGCTGTTCTTGCATGTGCGTTTGCTACCGAGGCCACATGCTGTCCACCATCGTCGGCTTGAATGATGGCGCAGACGAGCAGAACAAGTGGGTCCGTGTCGTTCGCGACTTAGAGGAGCTGTGCGAACGCCGCCCGGGCGCTCGGCGTAGCCATGCGGAGGAGCTGGTGCGCAATCGCTCGAACAACGACATGGACGGACAGGTGCCCGACGGAGATCGTCAGCTTCTGGGGCGTGAAGGCGTGCACGAGCGGCGCACGATCAACCAGATCCGCCGAGTGCAGAGCCTGGCACGCGGCACTGCCGAGAGCGAGCGCAGGGCGGAGGCCAGCATGTTTCATGTGAGGCCGTCCAAGCTCGTCGTGCCATCTGGAGCAGAGCCTGCGAGCATGTTTGAGCCCTCCACCTGGGCGATGGCGTATCCGGACTTGTTTCCATGGGGAGACGGAGTGCCGTTTCTACGACGCGACACTGCTCTGGACGCACCCGAAGTGTTTCGCTACCTCTTGCTGCGGGAGGAGCTGCACTACATCTTGTGCGAGGACGAAGCGTCCGCGCGCCCCATGCTGCCGAGGTGGTCACTTTCGGAGTCTTTACTCCCTGTGATGTACTATGTCAGCCGCAGACTTCACCTCATGCGGGCAACCAAAGCGCACGTTCAGCGCCGAGGTTTCGGCAAACACTGCAAGCTTATTGCCGGTGTTTCGGTCGAGCACCTGCTGAAGGCCATGGCCCTGCACGGCGAATCCGCCGACGTCCGCAAGTTACTGCAGGACGACGCGGTGGACCTGCCGCTGAAGCGGGCCTTAGGAGGCGTGCTGCAGGCCACGGCCAGCATCATTGGCATGGAGGGCCATCGCAGCCAGATCAGGTTTCGCAGTCACGCAGCTGGATGGCACTACGGCACTCCCCACTTGTTCGTGACTCCGAATCTGGCTGATGTCCGCTCTCCTCTCCTGCTACAACTGCATCTGCAGAACGATGGAGTGGCGGAGGTGGAGGAGTTTGCAGTTGCTCTGGACTGGTCGCAGGAAGCCCCAGACATGCCTACGGCAGCTGCCATGCGGCGCGTAATTGCCCGAGATCCAGTGTCACAGGCACGCTTCTTTGCTCTCATGATGGACATTTTCTTCGAGGAGGTGCTGGGCGTGCTACCGCCTTTATGGCGGGAAAGCTACCGCGTGGGCTACGCTAGAGAGTTCGAGGACGGCATGGCTACCTCCTTGAGCGGCGGCGTCTTCGGCGATGTCGCGGCCTTTTGTGGTCCGCTGGAAACTCAAGGATCGCAGAAGGTTGCTCGTGATTTGGTATCTTTTTGGGTCTCAACTCTTGACACAAACTTTGTCACTGTGTTCAAAAGGGACGTGTTCGCACCTGCCTTATGAGGACGCGGCTCGCTGCACCCGCACATCCTGGTGGTTCTGCTCGGCCACGACTTGGGGTCTCGCGTTGGCCAGATTCTGCGGGGCTTGCGTCAAGCAGAGCTGGTGGCAGAGCTTCAGCGGTGGAGCAAGCGCGTGCTCGCGGCCGCACAGCGCATGAAGTTCGACTCGCAGATGGCCTTTGCAGACACCATGGGCACTCCGCCCGTGGCCTTGCCTCTGTCGGAATCTCAGCGCTTGCAAGCCGGGCAGCACTACGCAGATTGTTCTGTGCGACCTGTGGAGCCTGACGGGCATGAAGTTTTGGCAGAAGAGCGGGCTCTGCAAGGCCAAGATGGCGCCATGACATTGACCGGGTGCTACGCATCTCTTCGCCCAAGATATCAAAGGAGGAGCGAGGCGTCTGACTTTCCATCCTTGGAGTGGAAGCGGGCGTTCTACAGCGACTACAGAAGACTGGTCATTCAGAACCACTTTCATAAGTGCACAAAGTCTTGCTTCAAGAGGACGCTGGCCAGCGCTAACAGCCAGTTTTTTTTCGAGTGTTTTTTTTCGCGTTGTGACACAGCTGCAGTCGCTAGCAGCCATGTTTCTTCGCGTTGTCAGACAGTTTGCTTTGTGATGGGAGTGTGTTCAGGCAATTAGGCTGTGTCACCCATGCGCGCTTGCTCAGGAGCGCTGCGAAAGGCAAGCGTGGCTGTCGCTTTGGATGTTTTCATGTGGAGCTTCAGCAAGACGAGGGCGGGGAGACGAAGACGCGGTGCTGGAAAGGCTGGCCACGCGTTCGGGCTGCTGACTTCATGAAGCTTCCGCACGAAACTGCAGATGTCAAGATGCTTGAAGACTTCAAGAACGAAAACCCGCACGTCTTTCAAGCACGCAGAGACCATCCATTCGAAGGCATGTCCAATCCGGCGGCGCAGGTTGTCATGCGATGCAACGTGGACGTCAAGTACCTGGGCCGCTGCTTTGCCGATGAGGATTTGGCACGGTTTTGCCAGGGCAAGGTGGATGCTCCGGAAGCTACAGTGCACGACGGCGACGCCCGTAGCGCGGCAGATGTTTCTGAACGCGCGGGCGTCGCAGCTGTTGCTGCAGCTTCCGGAGCTCAGTCAGCAGCAGCGTCTTCGTCTGCCACACAGGCGGCGGAGCTGGAGCAATCTGTGGCCAAGAAGCATCGCCATGGCACTGCTGCCTTGAAGCCAAAGACCCGGGGCGACGGCAGCATGCGTGGCGCACTGGAGCGCATGCTGATTGACATGTTTCGCGACATGCAGGACGTTGGCTTCTACGTCGGCGAGTACGCAGCCAAGAAGTTTGAGATTTCCAGGAGCTTGCTGCCGGAGCTGTTTGCTGGCGTTCAGCGCTTAGAGGAGGAAGAGCGCGAGAGGCGCAGGGAACATGCCTCAACACTGCTTGCTGAAGACTCTGCAGATGTTCCCGAAGAGCGCGGCCGCGCATCTACTGTGCAAGAACAAAGGCAGCGCTGCTTGTCGATACTTCGTCGCCTGGCTTTCGGCATGAACAGATGCATTTGCAAGTCCAATGGAGAAATGGCGTACCAGCTTCTCTACCAACAGGAGCAGTACGTTAGCTTTGCTGGATACAACATGTTTTTCCGATTCGTGCCGTATGCCATCATGCGCTGCCGCGAGGTTGCTTTAAAGGCGGCATCGCTGCGAGCTCCGCACATGCAGGTGGATCCACTGGACGCACCTGAGGAGCCGGACTCTGGACCAATGCCCGTGCGGGAGCTGGCTGAACTGAGTGAGTCGGACGAAGAAGGGGGACAGTCTAAGGCATCTGCAAGGCTTCGAGTCGTGCAGTTCAACCAGAAAGACGACTACCTACATCGCGGCCGGAACCCTTTACTGCGATGCATGTCCATGGTGATGTATTCTCGCTTTGTGCGTCGCGTTGATCGATCCAAAGCTGGCAAGCCGGATGGCGTTCGATTTTTCGAGTTTGAGAAGCATTATCCTCACTTCGAGAGTTCCTTGCAGGACCCACGGAGGGTTTTTTCTCTTACAGTTCTTAGTTCTTGCTTTTGTTTATTTTACAGTTCTTCCTTCTTGCTTTTGCTTCGTTGTCGTTTGCATGCGCGGCCAGGAGGTCAGAAGCGCGGACAACACCGTAGTGGTGCCTCTGGATCTTCGCTTGCCGCAGGAGTCCGAATCAGAGAAGTACGCAGCTTACATGCTGGGCCTGTCATTTCCTTTCCCTTTATGTTCGCAAGAGTGCGCAAGCTCGGAGTCGTGCTTCTCGTGCCACAGCTTGCGCATCGATGAAGACGGGGGTAAGATTTCGGCACGATTTTCCCCGTCCTGGCGGCACTGGAGGGCTTGCATGCAGACGCGCACCGCTTCAGCGCAAGAGCGGATCTTGGGGGGCTTGAGCTCGCCCGTCATCCGAGACGTGGTTGGAGTTCGATCTTGGTATCCACTTCAAGACGGCGATGAGATTGATCCGGAGCAGCAATCACAGAGCTTGGTGCTGCGGTGGGCTCTGCACCACATGCTCCGACCCCGATCCTGCATCTATGTCGATGTGCCTCGCATACACGAGCTGGTGGCTGCCTTTCTTGGCCTTTTTGTTGGATTTCACTACACTCAGCTATCGCCGCTGGAGCACTTGAGCTTCACCCAGTTGACGTGGCTGCGCCGCTTCGAGCAGCATCACGCTGCAAGAAGGCTAAGCAGCAGCCAGCGTCGCGCGGAGCGCTTTGCTTACATTTCCAAGCTGGAAGAGCATGGCGACCTCGAAGAGGACGACGGCTCAGTGGACATCGAAGGCCACGATGTGCAAGATGGCTTGGGAGAGCAAGATGCTCTCGAGCGTCAGGAGCGGGCCCTGCACGCTGTGGCGCTGGATTCGCTGCAGGATGTTCTCTTTCGCGAAGCAGAGTGGGCTCGAGTGCTAGCTGGACGGCAAAGCCACACCAAGGAGACGCTGACCAAGCTCACGGATTTCTGCTTGTCATTAGGAGGAGTCCCTCAAGTGCAGCAGGGAATGAGCATTCGTGCCCAAGGAGCTGTGGGTCTGCGGCGCAAACTGGAGTCATGCGGATGCAGAGCGGGCTCTTGGCGCTCAAAAGCGCTACCTGGAGTTTCTTTCTGGAGGCGCGGCGTATCCCATGCAAGCTCGGTTTTCGGTCGCTGTTGCTTTCATGTGCTTTTCTGGCTCGCTGTCTCTTGGTTTCGTGGAACTGCCCCGTTGTGGCCACAGGTGACGCAGAGATGGGCAAGGATGACGCGGACGAGGAGGAGTTTGCGCCGGTGCCGGAAACGCTGGACCCCTTCCTGGTGGACTTGAACGCCCGCGGCCTTGGCCCGGCCGAGTACGCGCTGGAGCTGGTGCGGAAGCACACCCTGAACAAGCAGCAAGTTCTGGCAGTGGCCCCGGTCGTGAACGCCATGCAGGAGATGTATGACAAGCGCACTGATTTCTCCAGCTGCCTGGCGGATGGAGCCAGCAGCGAGAAGTGCAACTGCTTGTGGCTTGGCGCAGGGGGCTCCGGCAAAACTTGGGCCTATACGAAGGTGCTCCGTCCTCTTTTCCAGCGATTCTTTGGACGCGCTGGCTACATCGTGGGAGCTCCCACCCACGCAGCCGTCAGACTCCTTGGCCCCGAGGCGAAGACGCTGCACAAGTGGGCCAACGTGAGCCCAAACACTGGCTTGGACCGCCGAAACCTTCGCGGTGCCAAGGCCAAGGGCAGCGCCGTGGAGGCGCAGATTGCCCAGGCGTCTGCCACGGTGATGGACGAGCTGTCCATGAATCCTCCAGATGTGTATCACGCGGCCGGCTATAGGTTTTCTTTGCTGCGACAAGAGCCTTTGGGCCTGGACATGAGCAAGTACATGGAGGAGTGGTTTGGCAAGATGCCCATCGGCGTCCAGCTGGCGGACTTCTTGCAGCTGCGCCCAGCCACGCAGAAGTCGCTCTGTGAGTGGGTGTCGGCCAAGGCAGCGACAGAGCCTTCGGCCGACCCCGACGCGGACGCGGAGCACGACGACTCGGAGGAGCATGGCAGCGTTTGTGAGCTTTGAGTGTTGTGTTTTTGTCTGACGCATTTCCACGGTTGGATGTAGGCCATGCCTCACTCTGAGTCTTCCGTGAGGTCAGCAACGCGTCCGAGCTGGGGCGCCTGCTATTCAAGCAGTCGCTGCAGCGGGTCGTCCACTTCACCGGCACAGGTCGCTTCTTGGATTGCGTTTCTGGGCGACAGCTCGTGCAGCTTTTGCAGCACATGCGAAGTGGGACGCGCATGTCTGACGAGCTGTGGCAAGCCGTCAAAGCGAGGAGCTACACCTCGGCCTCCACGACTTCAGCGTCCACTCGCGAGCAGCTCCTCCAAGCTCACTGGGGCGGCTTTGCCTGGGAGCAGGTGGCCCGCTTGCAGCAGCTCAGGGCCGCGCTGGAGGCCCGAGCTGCCGGTCAGACTTTGTACTTCGCGCAGGCGATTGACCGCCCCACGGGTCCCACGCAGCTCAGCAGAGACCGCGTCTTCGCAGCCTTGCAGGTCGTGAACATGACAAAGACGTCATATCTGCTTGGCATGTGTCCTCTCTACGTGGGCATGCCTCGCTCACCACGTTAGGCAATTTTCTGGTGCGCTCCAACAGCCAGAGCTCCGTGGCCTCGGCCAGCTTCACGGTGGGAGGCTTCCAGCTGGAGGGCTACGCCATGACCCTGAGCGCCTTCGCCTGGAACATCGTGCGCACCTACACGCTGACGCCGGGGAGACGCTACTCCTTCGGCTGCCGGTACCGGCTGGGCACGGCCTCCAACTTGGTGATGTACGTCAGCGCGGCCGACAACGACTACGTGGGCGTCACCGGCACCTTCCTCGGCACGCCCTCGCAGGGAGTCTGGAGCACGGCGCGCCTGGACTTCTCGGTGCCGCCGGGCGGAATCGCGAAGCTGCACTTCGGAGCCTTCGGCGGCTCTATCCCCGGGCTGGTGCAGCCTGCCCGCGTGTCTTGCATATTGCCCATGCCCTTGCTGACACGCGAGCTGCCCGTGATCGTTCGAAGGATAGAGCTGCACCCGAAGGAGCCGCCAGTCCCGGAGGGTCAGGGGTGTGTTGTTCTCGCACATCAGCCTCTGGCAGTGCTGGTAGAAGTAGATGACGAGGAGTACAAGAACTACTGCCTACCTGGGCATGAGGGCGTTCCGCCCGGGCACTTTTTCATCCGCGCCATATCTTCAGAAAACGCTTGGTCTTTTCATACTGCGGGCAAGGAGAAGATCAGCGTGGTGCGCAAGCAGGTGCCGCTGGCTCCTCGCTGTGTTTTGACTCACTACGGGCTGCAGGGCGTGACTGCCCGGCGGGGTCTCGTGGCCTTCCTTTCCAGGCCCAGCTGGATGAAAGACGCAGACTACGCCCTGGCGATGTACGTCATGCTATCTCGCCCGCGCAAGTTGGACGACTTGTGGATCATCGACTTGCCTGAGAGGGACGTGTTTGAGGGGCACTTGCACGCCCACAACACCACGCTGGTGGAGAGGATGCAGCAGTTCGAAGCGCAAGCGCTTCGGGACGAGAGCAGGGCACTGTCCTACGTTAGAAAGCTTGGCTGGCACAGCTCCGAGTTCATGTCCGATCTCTTCCCCTCTGGCGCTTTTGAGCGGCGAGTCCGGCAAAAGCTTCGTGCGTGACACGCAGCCTGGGCTGCCACACCGTTCGTCATCAAGATGGCTCAGCACTGCAGACAGCTATAGTCGTGTCATCTGGGTTGGCTCGCGCTGGCGGATGTTTCCGACGCGCGAGCGATCCCAGTCTGGCGCGACATAGACGTGGGAGGACGAGCATCTTGGTGGTCGGATTCCGGCGACTTCAAGGACGACCTTGGCACTTCCAGTCTCCGCGGCGGCACGCGTGATTCTTTGTGAGTCCTCCGGGCGAGTTCGTGTCCGATCTCTTCCCCTCTGGCGCTTTTGAGCGGCGAGTCCGGCAAAAGCTTCGTGCGTGACACGCAGCCTGGGCTGCCACACCGTTCGTCATCAAGATGGCTCAGCACTGCAGACAGCTATAGTCGTGTCATCTGGGTTGGCTCGCGCTGGCGGATGTTTCCGACGCGCGAGCGATCCCAGTCTGGCGCGACATAGACGTGGGAGGACGAGCATCTTGGTGGTCGGATTCCGGCGACTTCAAGGACGACCTTGGCACTTCCAGTCTCCGCGGCGGCACGCGTGATTCTTTGTGAGTCCTCCGGGTAGCATAGCTCATGAGTAGCTCAGGTAGTGATGCACGGCTTGTTGCTGAGCGCAACGAGCGGGCGCATGCGACGAGCAAGAACAATGCGAGTGAGTCGCGAGCGGTCTGGGCTTTTACCTCTTGCTTGTATGCGGGCGCACAACTCCGGCAGAGCCAGCAGCCAGCGCCACAAACGCACACGAACGACACCGCCAGCACTGGTGAACACCACGCGCAGCAGCACGTGGCACATCATCCGCAGCATCGCGCGCAGCGTCACGCACCGCGCCACGCACAGCTTCGCGCGCAGCACGCAGCCGCCACATCTTGCAACACGCGTTTCGCGATCTGCCTAGCTGCTGCCAGACAACATCAGCAGATTGAGCGCTTGCGCTGTCTCCATGTTTTGCTCTTCGAGGGAAGCCGAGTGAAGCCGGACAACATCAGCAGATTGAACCAGCCTCGCGCGCAGCATCATGTGCCACATCATGCGCAGCACCGCGCGCAGCGTCACGCACCGCGCCACGCACAGCTTCGCGCGCAGCATGTAGCCGCCATATCTTTCAACATGCGCTTTGCGATCTTCCTCGCTGCTGCCAGACAACATCAGCAGATTGAGCAACCTGCGTGACATGCTTGAGCGCTTGCACTGACTCCACGTTTTGCTCTTCGAGGGAAGCCGAGTGAAGCCGGACAACATCAGCAGATTGAACAACTCGCATCAGCAGCTTGAGCAGTTGTGTTGCCTGCACGCTGTTGCACTTGAGTGAAGCCAAGGGAAGCCGAGTGAAGCCGGACAACACCAGCAGATTGAACAACCTACATGACATGCTTGAGCTCTTGTGCTCATTGCACGCTGTTGCACTTGAGTGAAGCCGAGGGAAGCCGAGTGAAGCCGGACAACATCAGCAGATTGAACAACCTACATGACACGCGTGAGCATTTGTGCTGCCTGCACGCTGTTGCACTCGAGTGAAGCCAAGGGAAGCCGAGTGAAGCCGGACAACACCAGCAGATTGAACAACCTACATGACATGCTTGAGCATGTGTGCTCATTGAGCGCTGTTGCACTTGAGTGAAGCCGAGGGAAGCCAAGGGAAGCCGAGTGAGGCCGGACAACATCAGCAGATTGAACAACCTACATGACATGCTTGAGCTTTTGTGCTCATTGCACGCTGTTGCACTTGAGTGAAGCCGAGGGAAGCCAAGGGAAGCCGAGTGAAGCCGGACAACATCAGCAGATTGAGCAACCTACATGACACGCTTGTGCGTTTGCATTGAGACCTCGTTATGTAAGTTTCCTGCGCTCCGGTCTCGCTCCGCCCAGGTGGTGGTGGTTTCTCCACGGTGCCTCAGGTGTTGGTTCTCCCCCGCCTCGCCTTCCGCGCCACGCGCCTGGTGGTTGGTTCAAGCTGGCGCGGAGCAATTCTCGCCCTTTGCCGCGTAGAGTTAGCTGCGGAGCAGTTCCTATGTTCCGGCTTGACGCGCGGCGGGGCTCTCAAGCACCTGGGCATGTGGCGCGTGTTATTTATTGCTGTGTTATGTTTTAGTCTTGTTTTGTCACACCCACGTCATGCGCAGCATCGCGCGCAGCATCACACACCGCCGCCACGCACAGCTTCGCGCGCAGCATGCAGCCGCCGTATCTTTTAACATGCGCTTCGCGATCTTCCTCGCTGCTGCCAGACAACATCAGCACATTGAGCAACCTGCGTGACATGCTTGAGCGCTTAGTGTGGACTCCACGTTTGCCTGTCGAGTGAAGCCGAGGGAAGCCGAGTGAAGCCAGACAACATCAGCAGATTGAACAACCTACATAACATGCTTGAGCAGTTGTGCTGCCTGCACGCTGTTGCACTCGAGTGAAGCCAAGGGAAGCCGAGTGAAGCCGGACAACATCAGCAGATTGAACAACCTCCGTGCCACACTTCTGCATTTGCATTGAGACCTCGCTTTGTAAGTTGCCTGCATGTCCAGGAGCTTCGCTCCAGTTTCGCTTCGCCCAGGTGGTGGTGGTTTCTCCACGGTGCCTCAGGTGTTGGTTCTCCCCCGCCTCGCCTTCCGCGCCACGCGCCTGGTGGTTGGTTCAAGCTAGCGCGGCAAAAAAAACAACATCGCGGTAGTTTGCTTGCTGCCTGTTTGTTCATGTTGGAGCCGCCCGAAGCATGGTATGCATCATCGAGATCCACATGCCGAGCCACTCGATCTACACGCGCGACATGATGGGGGGCAAGATCGCGATGAGCAGGGAGAACCTGCACTGAGAAGTGCATGAAATTCCTCAACTTTTAGTGCCATATTCGAGCTACTGACAAAAAGCGGAATCTGTCTGTGTGCAGCTTGTCGCGACTAGACTACTTGATCGCTAACAACTAACTTGCCTCTATGCTTCCGGGCCACTCGTCGTCTAGTTTGAAAATGGCATGCTGTACATATACGTGCGCAGCAAAAACACATACACACTGACAACCCAAAGGCTGCATCTAAAATACAACTGATGCGCACTGAAAAAACAAAAATGGAATTAGAGGGTGGCAGCGCAGTCAGCTTGCCAAGATGTGTTTAATCTACTTCTATGGCAAAAGAGTCCTGTAATTTGAGCTGCCATTCAGCTGGCAACTCGAGCCAAGGCCGAACTGAAGGTGCCGACTTGATGCCTTGCGCACCGCGCGCAGCAAGACCACGAAGGAGAAGTGAAGGTTCTTTGCCCTCTCCGGATGTTCGCCCACGTCGTGATAGAAGCGTTCCTTGGAACTCAGTCAAACTTGGAAACGTGACCCTTACGAAAGCCCAGGGCGGCATCTGCCAAACTGCAACATGTCACAATGTGCTGAGCGTCAAGGCGCACCAAAAGGACGAAATCATGTCGCACTGCAAGCACTGCAGGAGGGCCGGTGAATGACTGCTGGAGTCAAGAAGGGGTTGCTTGAGCACTTTGAAGAAACCTGTTTTGATCGGTCTGCACGCAACCAACAATCGAGATAGGTGCATGAAATAGGCACACCGCCTGTCCAAAACCAACACAGGTCTTCTGCTTTGCCTTGCAATGGCAACCATTCTCTGCCACCATGGGACCAGATTGGGCGACCAGGCACCTTTCTGCTTCGTTCCTGCACACGTGAAGTCTGGACATTGCCCTCACAAGAGCTAATCCCCTCTTTGAGCAACATCATCCAATCGTTTGCGACAGGCGTTGTCTGAAACTTTATCTGGCAAAATGAAAGCAGACTTGAAAAACAAACTTGCTCGAGCCTATTTTATGATCCATCGGTGAATCATTCTTGATACCATGCCCCTTCCGGTGGTACGACGGGTCAATCTACGTTGCGGCGTACTCCTTGCTACAGAAGGACGGTCAGTCAAGAGTCTGCTGCCAGGTCCTTTACTAATCGTGGCCGGCTCTGTCTGCTCAAGATTGCCAAAAAACGGGGAACAAAAAAACAATCTCTGCGTGTGATTTCGGGTTCTTTGGGATCCATCCTGGACAATCCGTTTGGTCAGTGCACTTAGCAAAAAGAAAAAGTAAGGGATCCTTCCATTTGCTTAGCCCCCTGGAAAAAAATATCCAGTAGTGATAGATTCCCTTTACAACTAATAGGGGAAATAACAAATATTCTTAACTAAGCAAATGGAAGGATCTTGATGACCTTTACCCCATGTTGCTCAGACTTTCTGATCCCTGGCTCCTGGAGCGTAGAAATTCTTGGCGATGGAAATGGAGGTCGACACATGCCAACCGCTGAGCAGGCGGTAGAGCACCCTCTCCTGAGCCAAGACACCGCCCGGAACATGAAATCGCAAAATGGGACCCTGGCACACGGGAATAACGCTTTCACCTACGCAACTCCGGAAGGTCATTTTGGGGTTGGGGTTTGCCTTGCCAAAGGTTTCTGAGAACATTTCTGATGGGTTGGGTCCTAAAGTTTCTCCTCTGGGCATGCTTCAGGTATACTTCAATGGGGCCTCTCGCCATTTATGCCTTGGGAGTCAGTTGCCGAAGCTTACACCGCCAAGACCGCCCATTCCCTGCTTCACTGTCTGGCTGTGGCCATGAAGCTGACCTTCAAGGGGGTTCCCAGCCAAGGAATCAAATGAGACCCCCGAACGCAACCACTTCTTTGGCCCGCTTGCCGCCCGCCTCGTAGCACATGGGCTCGTTGGCGCCAAAGCGGCCCCGCGGCATGGTGCTGCCAACCTCCGGAACTTGCGACACAGAACCATAACCATGGCCCAATGAGCTGTGGATGGACAAATCCCCTTTGCACCAGTAAGTGCCACCTTGCGACCGGGGTAAACCCCGAAGTTGTGCAGGATTTTGGCAATCCACAGCAGGTTAGGAGTGTTGGCAGCCCCAAGCAAGAATCAAACAGCACGATGCAAGGGACCTGAAGAGGGAAAGCGCCCTTTGAGTAGCTTGCAAGCCCCCTTTTGGGAAGAACTGCCTCACCTGCACAACTCCAAATGGCTGCATCACAAGTGAGGACATGTTTCCAAGTGGTTGTTCCATGTTGGTGTGCTTTTGAACGTGCTTTTGACACAGCCAAATGAGCGCACGGGTAGCCTTTTTACTTTGATTATTTTGAAGGAAAGCCAAAAAAGGACAATCAGCATTTTGGGTCCCTCTATTTTGAGATATACACAGACACACATCTATGACTGGCTTTGGCGTGCACCGTGCGTATCTAAAGCCGTGGCGATAAGACAAACAGTGAATCAGACGTGGACAGTCTTCTGAAACTGCAATACGCAGGGTACCATTTGTTATGACTACATTGTGGACTTTATCCCTCAGGTTCTCCCTGGACAGTGACACCCGCCTTTCCTGGTGCTAAGCAATTGAACTCTGGCACGACTTTCCTTCACACTTTGCGCTTGAGTCATTGAGGTACGGGGAGCTGCAATGAGTTTGGTGCCAATCAATTTGACCCGCCTCAAAGCAATTCTCGTCGTACATGGCCTGCGCATCCATGCTGTCTTGAGGGTAGTGACGCCAGAGAAGTAGAACAGTTCTGAGATGAATTCTTTATCGCCAGAAAACAGACCACTACAAGTCGAGGTCAAAGTCAACCCACATCTGCATAACTTGCATCCGACTTCTTGACCACACTGACTTTTCAAGAATCTTGGAAGTGGGAGATGCCAGCTCAAGTCGATTCGCTGTAAGCTTCAATGTGCGACTGTTGCACCGTGGCCTGCCAAATGTGCGAGCCGTTGTACCCGGTGTTGCGCTCTGGGTTCTTGATGAGGTTCACATCCTGCGCCATGCTGAGGAAAAAACAAGCCGTTGTGCTTGGTCTGCTAATGGCACATGTCCAGCAGTACCTTTCCAATTCTTTCCAGGAATCCTTCTTTTCAGAAAATGGCGCGGCCTGCATTAAATCTTAGTAGTTTCTTAAAATAATAAACAAAACGGGGCAGTTGAACATTTGCAAACGCGGGTTCAGCTCAACTACTCCACAAAAAGCGCACCTCCAGTTCTTTGCCCTTGGCATGGTCGCCAGAGCACATATCCATCCAGTAGTGCGGAAGATCTTCCTGGCGGGTGCACCATGCATTGCAGTGCACTCCAGAGGCGGCAGCTCAAGTTAAGTTGTGGGACCTTGTGTCTCAAATGGCTCTCCAAGTTCAACCGGGGCGCTTGGGGCCAAAGCCGTTGTATTGTGTTGCAGGCCTCTTGTCTGGGACAAATCGTCTCAAGATGGATCGAAGGTGCCACGCAAGCCCAACCCAGTTTTCAGCAGCAGGAGCTTCCATCGCGCTCACCTCCTCACAACTCTTTGCAGGGTGGAACCAATCGAACAGGTGACCCTTGGGCTTCAATGAATGATGGACAAGCCCTGTCCTCGAACTCGCAATCCTGCGTCCTGAGTTCAGCAATCCTCAAGCTACCAAATGGGCATGGGTTTTGATTGGCTGCCTTTGCAGGAGGACCAAGCACTTTTGAGGTCCCTATTCAAAGTCATAGCCATATCCACGCCCGCATGAAGCTCAGAACCGCTTGCAATTGGTGAATGTGAGACTCACGAAACACCTTTCCCTGCTGAACGCGGAGACTTAGCATGCCCACAAGTACGTCAAAAGGCTAGTCAGTCACACTGAATTCCAATCTACCAATCATCCTATTTGTCCATGTTCGTTGTTGCGTTTCTTTCTTTACAAAACACGCTCTGCAGCAAAATCACTTGTTTCGGAAAAGAATAGGAATACGTACTAGGTATAGTCTCCCCGATTTTTGTGGCAACTTTGGGTGGTCCCCGTGTCCTCCTCAAACCAACTGAGGACTATCAATAAAACCGGCTCTATGAGTCCCTCTCCATCATCGGACCTGCGGATGACGCCTCGATTGAGCTTGGAGAACCGCGATTTTCCCGATTTCCCTGCTACTTTTCATCAACTTTGTGCTTAGTTTGCTGGCAATATTCGGGGAACCCCACGTACCTCACCAAGCGTTGCATGGAACAAGTGGCCACGGTCGGGTCTAGATTGGTGCCACGCATGTTATGCCAGGACGCTCGTTGTCACGCTCGAGCTGGGCCACCTGCGCAGACACAGACGGGACGATCATCGCCAGCGGGTCGCCATGATGGCTCATGATGCGTATAGCAACTTGATTGGGCACAAGCAAATGGGAAAATATGTTCATCGGGATGTGCAATGCTCTTCGAGCAGGTGAGCAAGAATATACAAGTCCGCTTGGTAACATGCAAAGCTCGCTTAGAAACCTGGCTACGGCAGTGGTTCTGCAACATGTCTTTCCACAACTACCCATCCCCTTTCCCCTAAGGGGGTGATTCAAGGGGTCCCAAGGAGCCCTGACCCTAAGCGACCCTGAGCGACCCTCTTCAACCCCTCCGGAATGGCACCTTCCACGGTTTTCTCGCGCCTGCTCTTGCTTTGTGAGCTTCCGGTCCACCGCCAAGTCCAAGGAGCTGGCATCCGCCTCCACGGAGCAGCCCCCTTCCTGCGCTCGCGGGGGGTCGTTCGGTCGCGTCTGTCGCGCCGGCTTTTGATGTGTTGCTCTTGCGCTGGGACGAAAAATCTAAGGGAGAACACCACAGAAATCGCTGGGAGGTGACGAAATTCTGAGAACACAGTTCAGTTCCTCTTGCTGGTAGGGACTCCTTCGAGGGTTTTGGGAATGAACCGGGAGGGGAATCCGTTGAAGGGAACCAGAGATGGTTCAGGATCATTCACCCATTCCATGAGAACCAACAATTTGTCCCAGGTGGCCACAAGAGTTTACTTCGTGCACCAAAGGATCATTCTGGAGACTACGTATCGTCCACCAAACATTTGGAAGGAGTCCTTATTTAAGCTCCTTTCGCCGTGTTTGCACGCAGCGTGATGAACTAACATAGGTATATCTTGAAAGTTCAGGCGCCAGCTTAGGGATCGCAAGCTATTGAAATTGTTTCACGCGCCATTTGTTCTGTACATGTTCACCTTGCCTAGCCCTTCAGCCTAAGCACAACATGCTTACGGGCGATGTTGCCCACGTCAAAGGATACGGGCATCACCGGCTGGGTGTGGGGAAGCCTGCCAGGGAAGACCTTCTTTTGTGTATTGGCGAACATGTTTTCTCAGATGGCTTTCCCAAGGTTGTTTCTTGCCAAGGCTCGAGCTTTGGTTACAATTTGGGTCTGGACAGTACTGGCAGCTCTTATGTGGCTCTTTCACTGAGAGCACTCACTGGCTCGTTGCAGGCATGCCCTCATTTCAAGAAGCGAAGCCAATTCTAATTGATGAACAACATAACCAACTATGTGCGCGTAGCTGTACCAGCGCTGTGCTGCAACAAGTGGCAAAACGGTGGGCACATGTCTGGCGTTCCTTTTGGTTTCCCTTTAACTCAACCCGAGAAGGGTACCCTCGGCCCTCAACAAAAAAAGGCGCCCACTGATATTAAAGCGTGATCAACACAAAGCGAAGGATTTCTAAAGGGAACCCAGGATCAAATGATGCACTGGTTGATCTTCATCGGGGTCCGTCCCAAGAGGCGTCCTTCACTGGAACCGCTAGGTTCAACCAGGTTGACCACTTGTTCAGAAACCGGGGTTAAACAAATCAATTCACTACTGGTCAGAAATGGCTGTACTTGGGCAATTGACTGGGGGTCAAAAGTCGGAAACCGGGGTGGCTTCCCAACCAACGGTTACTTTGACGCCTGAGCCGGCTCCAAACTGGAAACGCCAGCGCCGGGGCCTGGCGCGGGCCAGTTTCCTTTTTGGCACCGGGGAGGGGAATACGAAGCTGCAATAGGGCTTTAGAGGGGTGTTAGAACAATATACCATTTAAACATATTATAATTATCTTGCCTTGTTTGCATGAAGTAAACTTTAGCAATAATTCCAAACGTGTTGTCCCGATGTAAGCTCAACATAAAAGTGGCAAGTAAGGAGGGAGGGCTCTGCGGATCTCCACTTCGGAGTGAAGGTGGCTCCTAGCAGTGTGGGGAAGCATCCAAACGTGCTGAATCATTGGCAGTAAACATCTTGGCTGAAGATGGTTGCCACAGGCTTCACATCATAGCACTACAACACTGTGACATGCTGTCTACATGCCACCCAGTGTCTTGGCACACCATGCGTGGCATCGTCTTTGCAAGTGTGCGTTCTGGACTTAAGAATTGTCAATATGATTCAAGAAATGTATTGCCCGATGGTCCTCACAAAAGCCTTGGGCCCTTCCTAAAAAGGAACACTATCAATCATTTTCACACGTCAACGATTCGACTTCCATGATTGATACGTTGCAATGATGATGAACACAGATAGGCGAACATCAAAGCACAAAGTCTGGCGGAGCTGCGCTGTAAGAATGGGTAGACCACAAACAAAGCAATACAACGATGCCAATCCACACGTTGCATGGTGCCAGAATTATCGCTGGGCCAGGCTTCACACCCAAATTTCAGAACCTGCAATTCTGCAATGCACCTTTCCAGCTCAAACCTCAGGCTGGCTATGAAGGTGCAGACACACGCACGCCTGCAGAAGCAAACTAAGGACGCCAGCGTCGCAAGTACATCACATGCGAAACGTTTCAAGACGTTCACCGTGTCCACTTCCATTGCAAAACATAATCTGCCGACGCGACTCAATCAAGGAGCCCATCCGTTTCCAGCCTCCCTTGGTGAGGAAGGACGGTTTTCCGAGCGGCCCCGTCGGCACGGATCCTGGAAGCGAATCGCCAGGTCTTGCAGATCTTCCATGGAATATGCCGGGGACGATGGGAACCCATCATATGTCCATGTAACCTTCAGTTTACAATGCAGGCAAGGGGACAGGAAGAAATGATGCACATAAAGAGACGTTTCCGGGAAACGTGTTTTTACTTGAAGCCTTTCGATCGAGTCGAACAACATCCTTCTGAGTGTAGAACTTCTATGAGCCACTACTGATTGAAAATGGTTGATTAGCTGTTGGTCGCAGCTGGAATATGGATGTGAATTGCTACGATCATCTGACATTCTCTTGAAAGAGACATGTAGACTTTGGCAATGTTCAGCTTTTACGCTCCGATCCGATCCAATCATTCCTGATGAGCCATGGTGACGAGCAAACACATGCATGGAACGAAGTATGCTATGGACATGGACATGGCTTCAGGAAAACATGCTTCCGTGCATCCAATCAAGCAGCTTAGCACTTCAATCCCTCCAGTGTCTTCCAGCAATGTCTCGATTTGAGGCCGCCTCTTGAGACCTATGTCTGCAAAGCTTCGGTGTGTGTTGCTGCCAAGGCACCTGTACATGTACCTCCTGGCTTCTCTGGTTCGCTGTCAGTACTCTTCCAATATGGGCCTCACGCCGGTACAGTTCAGGCCGCTTCCGCCGGGGAGAAAGGGAATCATTTGTTCAACAGCGTGGAACCCCATCCAGTTATCTTGGCCTCTGGGCAGTGCCTCTGCAAGCCACCCCGTCAGCAGAATGCAGCAAGTTACATTCCAAAACACAACTGATCAGCACCCAACCCTACCAGCATGCTGATAAAGGTACATTCGGTACTGTGTCTAGCGGTCGCAGTGGTCCAAAGCTGAAGCCTGCCGCGACATTCTGGGCACAGCCAAGCTGGTTGTGTTCAACGTCTCCGAGCTTCGCACAAGTCAAGGCAAAATAAAGGTGATGCCCTTGCCACAACTCCGTGACAGGTAGGATCGCCGGTGATCGATAAGAGTCTGCTCTTGCCAACTTGTTAACCCCATGCGGAGTTGACACATATTTCACAATAGCCCCCGACTGAAAGAACCCGATTGCAACTGCTAGCTGCATGCAGTTGACCTAAATCAAATCCAAAGACAGCGTTCGTCGCCTTGCGTTGAACAAATGAGACAAATGCCAAACCAGGAGGCCGTGACCCTGTCACTTGCATTGAGGTCTTGTTCAAACAAGCCACAAGTATGGTTTGGGTGTTATGTTACTTTCTTGCTTTAAATTCTTTCACAAACAACAGCGGCAACTCATGAATACCAAGGACAATTGCAACCAGAGAGATCTTGAGGCTTGCGCTTGTCGTGTGACTCAGTGGAGTGACGTCGCTCCGACAAGCTACATGAGCACTCTGGGTCACCGCGCAAACAGGGTTTCGCAGATTCACCCGGAAGAGCCGGAAGAAGGTGGTATTTACCTCACTTTGGGCACGCTGAGTATCAGTATTCACTCAGGCTGCAAGTTTCTGCTCCAAATCAGTCGCCCCTGGCCAGGGCATCCAGGACCATACAAGGCAACCAAAGCAAAACCAGAGCATTCTGAAGCGATGGAACCGGATATGCCATGGATCCGTTGCCAACATTTGCACATGTCTGAAACCAAGCCGAGCGACCAAATCATGCAAGATGGGATGCAACTGTCGTAGGTTGGCCACCTTGACACGCGGTGTGGCGGTCGACCGGATGATCAGATGCATTGCCGTGAAGGTCGATCTCAAGATCAAGGGTTTCTATCCAGAAATTGGCCCGCGCGGCAAGCCCAATCGATGTGCCTTGGAAAAGCTTGGGCTTGCAGTGCATTACAGGCACTCTCAAGCACAGCAAAGGCACAATTGGTCAAATCCATGATGTTTCACAACAGTGAAACCCCAACCGTTTGTCACCCAGTATGTTCTGCAGTCATGCATCCTTTCTGTTGTGACATACATAGGTACAGCAGGACACTCCGCTTCATGTGTTGATCTCATGCTGCTTCTGATTCGGAATCCAAAAATGCTTCTGCTGCTGGCGCTGCCACTCTTGGGCTGTAGATAGCATAATTCTAGACAAATGCGCGCAAGCACAGGATGCATCGTGTTTACGACAGTGCTGAATCAAGCTGAAGGAACATCATTCTTTTACGGGCTAACATTGCACTCTGCATTGCAAAGGGTAGGCTGCTCAGGTTCCATATTGTCTTGGGTGTGTTGCGCCCTTGTATGGGGTATTGACGGGGTATTGCTTTGTCTGTCCCCTTTGGTACAACAAATGCAAACACATGAGTCGAAATAAATAGCGCAACTAAATTCATCATAAGTTCTGGTTCCAGCTCATGTCCCATCAATGAAGTTTGCTTTACGTACTTCATAACTCATCAAACGAGCCCACGACCAAATTACGTGGTTTCCCCTGGAGAACGTGGCAAGATTGGGTTGTCGCCCACATCCTCCCACCCAAACCAGGAAGTAGACTACAATGATATCCCCCGTCACAGGGAGCTGAAGCATGGCACAACTGCAATCCAAAAAGAAAGACACCGCTGGTAAAGGCGCATGACTTGTCAGGATACCACAAAGAGCCTGTTATAAAATTATAAAATAAATGTACAATGGCAAATCACACATTCTGATATGCCTGGGCAATTTACAGCAATTATCAAGGCGGAAATAACCAAAGCTCCCTAGTAAAGGACCTTCATTGTGGGCGTGCTCTTCCTTGTCCCAGATAGAGTTTGTCCATAACGTTGAAACTCACGTGGGCCACGGTTCTGGCTCCCCTTCTGGGAACCCTTGTGTTCGTCCAAATTCTCCAAATTACCCACGTGTTGATACTCCTACGCCCAGGAATGGTTCATGGTACATGTTCTTGTGGGCGTGGACAAGACACCATCCTGCCGTGTTTCAGCTTCCAGCCTGCACTGCATCGACGTTGCAGGTCTGCGCAGTATCTCCAACATCCTTCCAAGGATGCATTCAAGCTGCGCTGCTAGGTTGCTTCAAGGCTAAGAATCTGAAGCCCTTACGATATCTGCTTCAAGGTTCTAATGCCGCAGAAGAATCTATAAGCCATCCCCAACCAAACACTGCAATGTCCTGACCTACCTCTCCGTGCTCGTTGGCTAAATCTCACAGCGTGGCGCTTTTTTCACGCCCCTCCTGGTTGCTAGACCATCATCTTGGGTATGCATCTCTGACTCAAAGCTCCTCAAGTTCAGCAACTGGCTCGTGCTTTTGAGGGTAGCCTTTCTAAGGTTAGCTCAAAAAAAATAGAAAAGAAAGTCACCATGATTGGGTGATCCCAAATCATTCCTGAAGCTAGCCTTGCAATGTCACTAGGCTGAACCCTGCGCGTGGCTGCGCCGCTTCGCCAGGATGAATCGTGTTGCTGCGAGCAAACAGGGCATCTTCTGTGCCAGTCCCACTATTGTGACTACCATGTGTCTGGTAGAAATTGTCAACTCCAACAAACTGGATCCTCAGGTAAATGGCCTACATCATGGTGATCTCGTTTTACTGCATGGTGAGCTTGCCCTGAAATAGGATGGATACATGCCCCGAAAACCACTGCAAACATCTTGGGCAGCCGTTTAGGCCTGACGGCATTTTTGACTGCTACTCTCAGCATATATGTCAAGTTTCAAGAAATGCCATACCCTGTCGGAAAGTACCATAGACTTGAGGCTGGCTGTTCTACGGTTTTTCAACTCATCTGGTTTTGCTGTAATTGCAATCTTGGGCAGCCAAATGTTCGAACCGCTTGAGCTAGTATGTTGCGCCCATGGCCCGCGCCTCGTTAAGGAAATTCTGAGCTACCGCATGTGCAGCAAGCAGCACCAGCAGAAAGCGCCCAGCCATGAGCGGTCTGAATACGCACTCAGGTGGGAATGGATTGAGCCCCAGCTTCCTGTGACTCTGAACTGAGAATCACATGACGTCATGGGATTCGCTCTGGATGCAGCTCATGTGTTGCTCTGGCTTTTGTCCTTGCCCACATGTACCACACGGCTTGGTTCAGTCTGACAGCCTTGAGATACATCTCGTCTATATTGCTTGAGCCACACGACGCCGAAGCCATTTACTTAACTCAGCACGGTTCGAAGAAATTGATAAAAGAACAGTCGGCTGCTCGCACGCATGACAACACTGAACATGTCTCACTATTCAGTGCATGGGAGATGGAATGACCCGCAATTATCAAATTCGGATAATTGCTCCGTCCATCTTTTGCAAGGGGATTAGTTTGCGGGGGAAGTGGGTTGAAGGCTCGCCCAAATGCCAAAGGGAATGTGACAAACGCTCGAGTTGCTCTCCTTGCCATGGTAAAAGTATAATATTTGCAGAACAACTACCGCAACTCGCGAGACCGTCTCAACCCCTCTGCGACATGTTGGCAATTCATATCAACTTGGCAAATACTAAACTAGTGGCACACCCACACACCCACACAACACGGGTTTGCACACAATGTGCTCACTACTTGTATACAAATAATGACATGGAAGCAGGTCGGCAAAATGATGCATCGGCCATCTGACCGATGTAGCAAGACCGACATCGGAGAACGCGCAAAAAAAGCGCCATTGAACAAAAACATGATCAAAGCAGCAACTCAGGGGTCCTCCTCCCTTCACCCGTTGCAGCATACGAGCTTTTCTTGTGAAACTCTCCTTCTTGCTGGGCTGGCCGAATCAGATCAAGCCGTCCGACGTGCCTTCCAGAAAATTGTCCTTGCGCCCAACCAACGCCCTTGTTTTCAGCCCTTCCAGCCCAGCCAGCCAATCAAACCACCGATCGCCTGCCTTCCCAACTGACCGTCCGGCGACCACATGTCAGCCTGATCGCCTACAAGCTTGACCAACAAAAACAAGCACTTGATTGTCACAACTCTTGTGACCGTGCCACAACAAGGCCACCTTGATTTGTTGACCTTTGAAGGGACCCCCCCAAAAAAAAGGAAGTAGGGAATTAGCCCCACTGAAGGATCTGGCCGCATCCTATTTCGGCCGGCGTAGATTTTGCATTGGGTCAAAGGCTTCAAGTGATTTTGCATATAAGCTTAAACACATTGCAACTATCCATCAGACTCTCCTGGCAAATCTTCAAGGTAGCATAGGTAGCCGAGTTTCTTCACAGAGAGGTTGGTCCCTCAACAGGAATGACGCGACCTCATTTTGCCGAAGCGCCACTCGCAGAAACAGAGGGAGCTCGGGCCTGTCCTGGCGATTTGAGGGCAGAAGTCATCTCTACCGCTTCAACAGAGGGTGAGAGCAATGCTCCTTCAGTGGCAAGTGAATGTTGGAAAGGACTGTCTCAAAGGCATGCTGCAAGAAACGTGGTGACCCTTTGGAGGATGTCAAGGTGTTGGAGCATTGCGGGACAGTCGGCATTAGCAGTTCCAAGTCTTGCACAACAAGCGCGGCTTTCGAATACCAGCTGCTTTGGCGGACTCAGGTTCTCAATGCTGGTTTGCGAGCGTACAATGTATTGGCTTCCGACAGTCAACTTGGCCTTTGTTTGGGAATCAGATCGCTGCCTTTGCCCCCAATTATGCTCCTGTCTCTTGCGCTCGTGCAGAACGCCGCGAAAAATGCCATGCCTCAACTGCTTGAGACCAGCACAGCTCGCCAAAAACCAGCATCGCAAAACCAAGGGCTTCATCTGCAGGCCGCCTACAACCAGAAAAATGGTTCGCCAAAAAGAATCCTCCGCGAATGTGGGTTCTATGTTATCGAGAGTAATTGATCCCCGTTAGAGGTTCCAAACAGGGTTGGACCCCCCCATTTTATCAGATAAAATAGGGTCAGTCCAACCTTGTTGGAAAATAAAATGAAATAGTCCAACACTGACAGCAAATAAAATTGAAAAATCACGATTTATTTTGACCTCATGTTGGGGGTTGGTTTGAATAGTCCGAGTTGGACAAAACGTACTTTATTTTATTTCCTATGAAAATAAAGTCGAGGGGAGTCCAACTCATGTTAGTTTGAAATGAGTTCAGTCCAACTTTGAAGGGATTTTCAGAGACGCCAAAATTATTTCGCATCAAAAAAGGGGGTGGACTAAAATAAAATACATGACTTATTTTCGGGCCCTACTTTATTTTGAGCCTGCTTCGGGGCTGTAATTGTTTGGCAGCTGATGCTTCTGCTGAACGCCTGTTTTTGACTTCCTCCTTCAGCATGGGATATCCCCCCAGCTTCCTACGGTGGATGGTCCAAATCCCGAACCTGTTCAATATTGCTAGAGCTTCATTCATCCCAGCTGCTGCGTTTTGATTCCAGGCGAAGCTTTGGGCCAAGCGACCACAGCAGCTCCATGTAGCTGGTGGCACAGTGCTCCCAGCTGATCTGTTGCTGCGCATGGAGGTACCAGCCACGATGCCGAGCCCTCACCAAGTCCCGGTGAACCAGGAACCTCAGTCGCCCGGATGTGTCACAATGGGGTCACTATTCCTTTTACCCGCGTCAGGAAAGGGATGAAAACCTCAATGCAGGAGGTTGTTCCGGGCAACTGCAGTGAGTAGATCCTACACCTATGCCCTATGCATTGCTTTGCCCGACCCCATACATGAATCTCATTGGCACGTCGCAGGGGGGAAGCGCTGAAGCTCAGAAACATGCTCTTACGACCTTGCCCCTTTGCTGCCAATTGCAAAACACGCTTGCACGGATTGGGCTAGAACGACCTTTTAACATAAGAACAGCGGGTATTCAAAGGGAAGTGGCTATGTGAAGGGCCGTCAATCAATGGTGCGCTTGAACTATGACATCTTCGCCTTCAGCAACAGGATTCCAGACCCGGCAAACCTCATATTCTTGCCTAATTCCATTGCCTTCCCGGAATCATTGCGGATGAATTAATTGATGTGATGTTCAATGCTTCTCGCAAGTCTGTCCAGCTACGAACTGACTGGTGAAGCCAAGTGCACGAAAGAACCAGCTGTCAAGTCTAAGTCCTCCTTGCCCCATGCCTTTCACTCCTGCAACTCTGCAAGAATATCGCATTGAATGCTAACTCCGTTTAGCTTGTCCTGAGGCTGGCTTTTCAAGGGAACTGCCCAGCCCAATGAACACTGCAGTGCCGGCTACAAGTCTGGAGGGTCCGCTTGACAAAATGTTTTGAGAATCATGCAAAAGCAGGCGTTTCCAATCCAAAACCAGCATCTTAGCCTCAATTGCGCCACAACCAGCCCAGCTTCTCAAGGTATAGTGAAAACCCCTCTCAGTCAGGGCAACTCAAGTCATCACCTCAACTGAGAAAGACACCCAAGGTCGCGATCGAAGAATTGCTGCGCAATGTAGCTACATGAAGGCCTCCGCTGACAAGCAGCTGGGAACAGCAGTAAAAGCCAAAGTTGCTGCGCTCCTGGCCGTCGACGTTCAATGTAGGGTTCAGACCGGATGTTCTGCTATGGATTGCAAGGCAAGCCCTTTGTTGACAAGATCAGTGAGTCGGATAATTGCAGACTTCATCTATTACAGCCTGTCTGCTACTGAAACATCCATATGACAGTGCTTTTGCCTAGACCAGTGCAATTGAGCGGGTAGCACAATCTTAACTCGACACGAGAAACAAAAGGTGAGAGTCGATTGCTGTTTGGCGCAAGTGGCCAAATGGTGACACATTTGGAAAAGGCCACACATCTCTTGCAAATCAACTGGATTCTGCTTGCTCCTCCTCTTCGGGCGGTGTCTCATTGAAGAGCTGCTGCCAAAGGTCCTGGAAACCCAGCTCCGCCTGAGACGCTGATCAGATACATGACCCCCCCCCAAAAGTTAGAGGTGAGCTTGTTCATCCATATCTTGCCATCCACCCGTATGGTCCCGCATACACTTTTTGGCTTGTTTTGAATACACACACTAAAACAACCCATTGTCGACCCTCAAAACAAATCACCCAACTTGATAACTTATGGTGCTCCTTTTGTATCTTGGTCATCTAAAAATAGTGACAGTTATACAAATTTTGTACGTATTGGAGATGTACTTCGTGTAGCAGACCGTGGAGCAAATACAGTAGCAACTGAAAGCCTGAATCCCTTGGTAAGTCACGACTATCGGACTGGTTATTACGACTAAGGGAAACAACCAACATCAGGGGCGACCCAATGAAAACATACTATAAGAACCTTAACATTAGTATATACATGAGTATATAATGCCTGAATATAATAAAGACATATAAAGATACTAAACACTATAAATCCAGGAAGACAATCAGTTACGATGACATGAACCATATTAT
Source organism: Effrenium voratum (assembly GCA_963377175.1). NCBI lineage: Eukaryota > Dinophyceae > Suessiales > Symbiodiniaceae > Effrenium > Effrenium voratum. The sequence continues at coordinate 268,642 of CAUJNA010000046.1, read as the reverse complement.
AGAAGATGTGATTGAACATACCAATAACAACAAATCTACACAACTATAAACAAAAATATGTTGTCGGTTATTTCCCTTTCAACATAAACTAGCTCAATGACATAAGAACATAATTTGTTATATCATTAAACATATATAAGTTATGGAAGCTCTGGAAACCAATGATGTCCTTGTAGAGAAGAACCTTCGCCTTAAAATCAACAGATGGCGGTTCGCATGTCCGTTCAAAAGAAAGCACATACTTCTACCCTTCATCAGTTTCTACTTATGCCGCTGATACAAATGCTGCAACTAGATTTAGCTTAGCTAGACCACCTAATCAATGGCTTTCGCTTCCTTCACTATTAGTTGGATTTACTCTAAACAACACTGATGCAACAGCAAATCACGAACTCCGACCAATTGATACAGCCAGTTTCTTTGATAGGATGCGTGTACTAATGGGTGATGTCATCGTATGTGATTTAAATTCCCTTTCTCCCAAGCTGAACTGCAGGTCAGGCAGAAATCATTATTTGTGGAATTGCATTTAAACGCCCCGCTTCTCCTGCGTCATACGTACCTAAAACGGCAAGCCTCAAAAGCGCTGCTTACCATTCAATATTTGTCATCATTCCCAAGTCCCAAGCCTTCAAGTCTTAGACACAATTCGTGGCCTTGCATACCTTTGGCCCATGGCCAAACGGAGTATCTGCCAGCATTCTAAGGCTTCCGGCATCCGTGCAGTTTGCAGAGGCAAACCGTGCGCGAGAGGGTCTAAACCTGGCGACATCTCTGGTCTCCAGAGGCGCTTCATTTGAGACGCCCCAGGCTCCATCTTGCAGAACAGTCTGGTCGACACAAGCTGACGGACAAGCTTCTGATTCCCGGCTCAGAGTCATGCTTGGGGCCTTCGAGAGCTTCGTTAGCAAGCCACCGATTCTAAGCGAAAGAACCAACCGGAGAACTGTTCTCAACGCGCTTCGAACCCAAGGGCTGTCAACGCAACACATGCGTGTGCGTATGTGCGAGTATCTTTCTTGTCTGCCCTTGCTGCTTAGCTTCCGGCAGAAGTGAAGTAGCCACGCCACGCACATTTGATCGGCCCACTCGCGCGCGCGCGCGTTGCCTAAGCCCCTGGCAGGTAGTGGTGCGACAGCGACAGGTGCCTAGGAGAAAACGCCACTCTGCTGAAGGGGTTTGGGCCACTGGTCAACACTCCTTGTATGAGTCATGGTGATGGTTGCCTCAGGAAGAATGCTTATCATGGTTATCTAACTTGACCATCCCTGCAAACCTCAAGTAAAGGGTCCAATGAGCAAAGCGGACAACTATGCGTGGAAGCATCACAGCCCAGCCTCTTGGAAACTTAAGTCAAGAACAAAGTTGAAAGACTAGCAATAGGTGCAACATGAAGTAAGTACGCTGTGCAAAGTTGTGTAAGTCACGCTGAATTTCCTTCGTGTCCCAGAGCTCCATGCCTTCTTGTGCCGGAGCACTGGTGCCAGGTGTCCCCATTGCCGGCGAGCCGGAAGGTTCCCACGCGCAGGGACTGCAGCATGTTGCGCAAGGTGCGCGGGTTCACCTCAGCGCAAGGCGGAAACATGGAAACCTGGGAGTGAAACACATAGCCACGTCTTATTTGCTTTTGGACCTCAACAAGAGTCCCTCTGAAGTCTTGAGGTCCCTCGGCTCCAACACCTAACGTTTTGAGGTCCAAGGATGGCTCTGTACTACCAAGCGGAGCATCCTTACTTTGTCACACAGGATTTTCCTCACAGAAACTGAGCTGAAAACCATGAAACGCAGGGAGTAGCTTGACAATTTGGGCTTGCTCGGCTGCGCTTGAAGCCAAAAGGGTTGGGTAGGAGACGAGTTGCACAGGTTCCATTTCGTTGCTCAGCTTCCACGAGGCTGCCGCCTGTTTCTCTCTCAGAAAGGGACCTGGGCATCTGCAAAGTGTGCAGAAAGTTGAAGACATCAAACTAATAGCATGTCAACAACAAACATTGGGCCATGCAACACGCTTCGTAAGACGATCTTGCGGGGTAGGTCAACAGACAGGTGCTCCTGGCATTCGACATCTGATGCATACTTGCAGTGTTGCGGGGATTTGCTCTAGAGCTACAAATGCCCTCGAAGGCATGGCTTGAAGCACGGATGCAAAGGCAGCATGTAGGTATGCAGCAAACCTCGGTGACTGGAGTGGATGATGGAAGTTGACATCAACCGCTTGATTACAAGGGGTGCGCCAATCACGCGTCAATCGCTTGATTATAGGGGTGTGTTGACGACACCAATATGATAATCAAAAGGGAACCATAAGCAGAAGGGAATACAGGACGGACGTATTCGCTGACCTTGCTCAGGTTCCGAGCGGCTTGTCTCGCGCCCTTCGACTTTCGGCTTGTCGACTCTTGATTTCACTAGAAAGGGAGCCGAACGGGAATGTGGAGCTAAGGTGCATGCTCGAAGACGTCAGGATGTAGAACCAGAGTGAAGTCCGCCAGATCGTCGTAGTTTCTGTACATGTGCCTTCGGTGCGGAAGTAGACAAGCAACAAACTGTCTGGGACAAGCTTCAAGCACACGACTATAACGTTGTGCACGCTGTGGGAAACTAGCCTTATCTGTGATACCAAAGTGGACCATCCTTGTAGCGTGTCACTTTCAAGGGTTTTGCTTGGTATCACAGAAAGTGGGCCTAAAAACGACAACTTTGTTCTCTGGAGCCCATGGACAAATGGATACAAACAAACAAAGTGGCACGTCTTTGTTGGGAGTGAGTACTACTTGCTTGTGGTGTTTAAAGGGAAATCAAAGGAACGCTACCTGTTTGGGAGTCCCCAACAAAAGACACACCAAAACGAATTCAAGTAAAGCTAGTCTCGCAAGGCTGCGTCCTTCTTCAAGGGCACTGTTTTGGGGCTTGGTTTGGGAAGCCAGAAGGATACCTCTATGATTTTGGGGTTCACCAATAGCTAAGACACATACCCAGGTCCTCCAGTAGAGAGGTTAGAACAAGGGTACCCTTTTTCTCTAGACAATTTTAGTAGGGGAACCCTCCCCCAAAAAAGGGGTGAGAAAGGGCACCTAGCTGACCTAGCAACTGACTGAGGCTGCCAGCTCGCTGCCGAGGTTCAAGAAATATCTCGCCGACTCCCAGGCCTTTGGGCTTTGATCCACCGGCACCACCTCCCGACTCGCCGGCAAATGGGTGGCTCATCTTTGGCTCGGTACCCTTTTCGGGTTGGTTTCAAGGGACACCAAGAAGAACGCCACCAGCATTGTTTTTTTTTTTTTGTGGGGGGGTGGCTATTCGAAGACGCTACCAAATTGCATGGGACTCGAGAAAACGATCCAGCCTCCAGTCCTTCTGTTCGATGTTGAAAGCGATCTGTGATCTAAAAGATTGATGCTTGGCTCACATCGAGAGAAGAACAAACGATGCTGCCAGCACCCCCCCCCTTCAAAAAACACGGCTGTTTGGACAGTAATTGGGATTCGGAACTCAGCTGTGAAATTCTCACTCCCTTTGCTCTGTCTGTTCTGTTCGACGAGTTGAACCGGCGTGCGCTCCCCTCTGACCAGAGCATGGCCTAGGAACCTTTCAACACGCCAAAGTCATGAGAGTCATACGGGTGTTGTCTTTTGGGGGACCCCCAAAAAGGCATCACTTTTCTTTTGGCGTCCCTTTTAAACATGCAAAAGGGGTGCCCTTTAAAAAGACACACCCACCTACCAGTGGTTTGAAAATTCATCGCACTGCTTACCCTAGAGCCGATGTCCATCCCAAGGCACCTCCACTTGTGCAAACAGCCGCGCGGCAACTTTGGCGCTCTCCGGCAAGGAATCCTTGCGTTTCAGGACTTCAAATGTGTCTGGGAACTGGGTCGCGGTGGGTTGGTCCATTGAACAAAAAAACTGACAGATCCCAGATACGTCAGTAGCACCATCTTTGACAACTTGACGACCTGGTCGCTCGAAAACACCTGAAGTACGAGCACGCTCCCCAGAAATGTAACTTTGCCAGTGGAGATAGTAATTAGGATAAAACACGGAGGTTTGCTTTGAAGAATCTGGATGCGCTCGCGTTGAGCTCATGTTCCTACAGGGGATGACTCTAATGCGGGATGCACCACTCTAAGCTGTTGTGAAATGCACGTGACAGTTGTAGCAACTGGCAAAAAACAAAACAACAGTGCTAACAGAAGATGATGCCAATGTCCTAGACCTGCATGACGAGCGACCAGCGCTTCCTCGTTCCGAAGTGCGTATCGCGCAGAGAAGCAGTCTGTAAGACGGTAGAGGATCAGCCTGGCATGCCTGCAGAAGGCAGCGAAATTCACTCAACATCACTCAACATATTCAGTACTAAACAAATTGCGTTCCACCATAGATGCAACAAGTCTCAGTCTAAGTGGAGCTTTCCAGAAGGGGCATGATTGTTTCGAATCAAGGACTTTGTTCAAAGACAACACTCTTTTCAATGCCTTCCTGTCTGCATAAATTGATTGGGTATTACCGAGCTGACCAAGTACGTGAACACTATCTTGCAAAATGCCAGTCGTACTGACTGCCGCTGCAACGACCTGTGCCTTGCCCAGTGAGCTACTCAACTGTCACTATTTTCTCCTCAGGTAGTCACTTGCTTAGCTAGCCAGGAGGCTGATAAATCAATTGGATCGTCAGTTGGCGTATCGGCTTGTTGATCAGCCAGCATGAAAGCGTTTGTTAGCCGCCCAGCCAGTAAACTAAATTGCCAACTAGTGGGCAAGCTGACAGGCGAATGCGAGCTTAGCTTGCGTGCTTTGATGGCATCAGATTCAGATGGCTCTGACCTATGGTTTGGGGTATGGTGGGGCGGGGTGGGCGTGAGTGAGGGCGGGATGGGGGAAGTGTCGGAGCGGGGTGTGTGGGTAATAGTCAGGTTTCAGGCATTCAAGTACCCGTTGGCGCTTTAGAGCTCTGGCTGCGTGAATGCATCTCATCTCATCAAATACTCTTGTGCTTAATCTCCGTCATGTGCTTTGCCCTTCGAACTACTGCAAATATTTAGGTTAATTATAATATTTCATCAGTTGGGGTGAGGTCGTGTGAGGTCGCTAAAAAATCACCCAGAAATATTCAGCCTTTCTGCGTGCTGAGGATTCCTCGACATCTTGCTGTTTCGCCTTTGGGGCTGCGATTGTTGGGGCAGGACATGTTCTAGTTGTTTGTGGATCGCACACAGCTTGCGATGGAGATGATATGGCAACCCAAGCCCTTGGAAGCTGTTGGATAAAATGGGAAACTTCCTTGTAACTTCATGCCTAGGTTTGGGAACCCGGACAAAGCCTGACTTTTGCGCGCCGGGGGCGTGATTGCTCTCTTCTCGCAGCAGGTGCCTCACCTGTGCTACGACCAACTTGTTAGCTGATCAACTGCTGGCTGTCTTGGTGTATTTGGTTGACTCAACGCTCTGTTGTCAGTCCATCGGTCACTCCACCAGTGACCAAAAAGTGGAGTGAAATGTAGTGCAGTACAGTGAAGTACATCGTGGTGGACTGTAGAACGGAATGGAGTGGAGTGAGTTGGCCACCCAGCAAGCGCTCTGGTTCGTTGGTTGCTTGACCGCCAAGCTTGCAGCTTCACTAGCTATTTGGCAGGCTAATCGGCCACATTTGTTGCCGGTCTATCTAAGTTGCCTACCAGATGGCTGGTCAGTTGGCTGGATTGCCAGCCGCTGCGTTGGGAAGCTGCTAGTCAATCGGCTAGCAGGTTAATTGGCGTGTTACTTAGCTGGCAATGCAGTCAGCGCATCAGATAGCAAGGTAAGCAGTCAGTCAGGCTAGCTGGCAGTGGCTAGCTAGTCGGCGTGTTAGTCTGTTACGAAGTTGGCCGGCCATGCAAGCAGTTGGAAAGGGTTTAGTATGTCAGATAGTTTGAAGTTTGTTCATTCTTTGATTGGTAATCCCTTAGGTACTGAGTGAGTTGGTTCACCACCAATATGTAGATGTCCTTCGCTTGCTTGCTTGTGTTGCTTTCTTGTTACTTTGTCTCACTGCAGCAATTAGTTAAGTGTCAACTTTCTCAGTTTGCGTGAACTCGTGAGTTTGTTGGTGACTTGGTTGGACAAATGCTAAACTAGTTCGTTACTCAGTTTAATCGGCCATGCTCAAATTGGGCAAGAGCTTGCGCAAGCAAAGCGAAACAAACAACACAAATGTCAACCCGCCCAAAGTCCGCAAAAGGGTGCGCGAGCGAAGTGAACAGCCCCAGAAAGTCATATCTTGCAAGCACTTCATTGCTGCAATCAGAGATACCCAAACCACTACTTCTACAACACCCAGCGTGTGAGACAGGAAAAGAGCACTATGAGCTCGAATAGCAGGATTGACCTCAAATCACATGACCAGCCTCAAAGGAGCTGGGCCTGCAAGCCAGTCCTCCTCATAGCCCGTCTTCTTGGAAAGCAAACCATCCAAGGGCTCGTTGCAGTACCTGCCAAGGCAAAGCGAAGCAAGCCCAAGCAAGGTGGGCCGCCTGGTTTCTGAATGCTGCCCCAGATAGCCTGACATGGTGGCTAGAGCAACGTGCTGAGCATATTTTCTGCTTGCGCTTCAGCGTTTGCATGGGAGAAGAAACGTCTCCGTTCCATACACGTCTAGTCCAACAGTAGCCAGGGCACGGCATCACCACGTCCACGGTGTATTCCTGCGTGAGTCACAAATCTGGTTGATCAAACCACCCAAGCTAAACTGAACTTCCCTAGCCCATCTGAAGTAGGCATTCTGCGGAACCTCCACTCCATATATATGTGACCTTGTGGAAAACATACATGGCCCTGGTAAATGGAATAAAGCCAGTCTAAACCAGTGCTATCTATTGGGTCCACTCAAGGTTGAAGGACAACTGCAGGGCCCAAAGGGACAGTTCAAAAGCGTGTTGCACACGTGCAAATCGCATCCCCCGACCTCCAGTGGACTTTCTTGGGAAAACTAGTGTGACTTGTTGGTTGATGTTGAAGGGAACCCTCCAAAGAAGTTTGGAAATGCCCTGCTAGAAATCTGGGCATCAGTACGAATTTCCAAAGGGTTCTCAAGCCAAACCCGCAATCTGACCGCCATTTGACCTTGTGCTTCACAGCCCCCAAAGACACGCTGGGGCTCAAAACAGCAGAGACCCGGTTTTCTCCAAATCTGAACCGAATCTGCAAGCAAGGCTTGCCGTACACCAACCTGAAGCTGGTACCTTGAAAAGCCGAGTCCGAAGTCCAAACGCAAACCCTCAAACCCATCAAGACCCTCACCCCTTCAAAAACCGGGATGGTCCGTTCCCAACTCGCAGTCCCACATGCTAATTGGTGATACCTTTTAGTGATTGGTTCCTACTACTTTTCACCTTAAAGGGGGTTCCCTTGGTATCACAGAAGCTCCCAAAAACTCATAGTTGGTTCCCTATGCCGGGGCCTATGCCGCAAAAAGAAAGAGGTTGCCTCACTTTCACCTGCCAAACGGCAAATCCGTGGTTCCTGGCCTCGGGCAGGGCCATGCGTCGCACCAAGCGTCGCAGCCGCTCGAGGCCCTCCTTGAGAGGCCAAAGTCCCGAAGGCTCCACCTCGGGATGCCATGCAAAAGATGGCAGCAATACAGTCACACGAAAGGCCTCTTTCGGGCAAGGTCGCTCAAGCGCTGGCTAGCGGATGGTTCGAAGGCCCAGGACATCTGGCCTGCTGCTCAACATCAAAATGGCTCGCTGACAAATTGCTGGCTTAGTTCTTGTTCTGCATGCAAGAAGCCCCTTGCCGCAGGCAAATGTCTGCTGCGCTGGAGTCATAATGAAGACCTGGTTCAAGCAAAGGGTAAACAACTACGCGCTATAGATTGAAGCACTGTTCTTCTTCTTCCCTACTATCTCTCTCTCTCTCTCTCTCTCTCTCTCTCTCTTCCTCTCTCCCTCTGTCTCTTGATTTATCTTCCTCTTTCTCCTCATCTTGTTTTGTCTTTCTCGATCACATTATCCTTGTCGTTATCTTTCTTGTTTTATCGTTATGAATTATCTCTCTCTCTCTCTCTATCTCTCTCTCTCTCTCTTTTTCTCTCTCGTTCTTGCTGGACCTGCGCGAGCGAACCACCGACCCGCAAAGTGTTCACTTTTTGAAGGGCTGCAAAACCAGTGCGCGCTGCCGTGTGAATGAGCCCTTCTCCGAGACTGCTTAGAACCCGCTCTGAGCCCTCGTCCGCAAAAATGCGCATACGCGAGGGCGAAATTCTCGCACAGGGTCATGATTTCGGCCCACGTCTATTCCCAAGCACCAGGCTTTCCAGCTTTTTCGCAGCTTGGTAAACAACTACATCTAATTGCCATTGCTGTGCGCAAATGCATGCGTTCTCAGGGCGAGCTAGCTCAAATTGCTCCAGTACTGGGGAAGTTCTTGTTGAACTTCCTTGTAACAAGGACCCAAAACCATGCGAGAATCTTTATTCATTTTCAACCACCCAGGTTTTGATTGCGCCCATGGTTGTGGAAAATCACTGTGGTACTGCCCCCAATTGATCACATTCAATGGGATTGGCTGGAAGAGCTGGGCCAGACTTCGACACCCTGCACAAGGTTAAGCTTCTTGCCCAGGGAAAAGTCGACGAGGTAAGCTAAGTGTCCTTAAACCCTTTCCCACAACCATGCTTTTGTCTCCTGCAACCATTCTAGGCCTGCAGCGCCAGCTCCAGCAGCGGCAGGTCGGCCTCCCGCGCAGGCAGCCTCTCCTGTGGAGGCCGAACTTGGCTGACTCTCTCTCTCTCTTTCTTTCTCTCTCTCTCTCTCTTTTCAGGTTGTTTTGGAGGCCCAAATGACTTAGAATTGAAGGCAAGGACGATATTCAACATGAGTGTGCGGCTGTCTATCCGCAGTGAACACCGCCAACTTGGGAAGCCCCTATCGCTTCCCGCATGTGTTTGCGTTGTTGTTTTTCAGGGCTGGCATCGCTCTTGCATATCGTCTGTTCAAATACGGGTATGTCTGATGTTGCAGTGGGCCATAGCCCCAGGATATCCAAGCCAAAAGGCTTCCAAACATCATAATATGTTTTCTTTAACTCCAAGCCAACCCGCGCTACTAAGCTTCACAGCTTGCGCATCAATGCTCTGCAATGTGCTGTTGCAAAGTGCTGCCGCAGGACTCTTGCATGGTGCTGCTGCAGGCCGAGACTCACAGTTGCGCAGGGGTGCTGTTGCAAGGCAACGCCCCTTGGCAAGTGGCCCTGGATCCCAATTTTCCGCAACAATGGGTTGCTCTTACGGCCTTCGCATCTTTTAAAAGAATCTCTGGATCGCCGCTTCATGTTTTTGAGGCACAAGTCTGAGGGAGGATGAAGCCCGGCCAACACATCCAACAAATCAAGTCAAAAAAAGACTTTGTTGTCTCATCCTGCATCACAGCAAGAATGCTGAGCCAATCATGACCAGTACAGTACTCAAAAAACAATGTGTGTTTGCACATCACCAGTATGCAACTCAGCATACGTATTGCCAAGCGGTTGGATGCCAGCTCAATGTGCGATGAACAATGAATGTCACATCGAGCCAATCAGCTGAATGTATCATCAATGAAGAAATCCAGCACTAGTTGGTGGGCGGGTTTCCCAGTATTCAAATCGGATTTCATACATGACATTGCGCCCATGTGGCCCAGTTTCAGTCACCTCTCCCGCTCCTCTGCTCGTAGCAAAAGGGCAAGCGCCGCAGCGGCAGGACATGCCTGGGGCAAATTGGACGAGAAAATGGGAAAGGGGCACGCCTTTGTTTAATCAAACATTCCCATGGGAAGAAAATCCTAAATGCTTCTGTTTTGAGGAAAAAAGCATGAGATGTCCAATCCGGCATGAACCGCTCCAGGAAGTGCCTACCAACCGTGATTGCCTGCTGCATCACAAATCTTCACCATGACATTGTCAATGGAGATTCAAATATGTCCTGCAAGTGCATACCAACCTGTAAGAAACCTCAAGAACAGTTTTGGGATACCTCTCTGGTGGTGGCATGTCCTTTTCCTCCTTGTGGTTGTGAATTCTTCCGCAAGAACAATAATCACCGTGCCTACTTGCGTTGTGATGAGTGTGCTAAGAAAGAACAACACCTGCTTCCCTTTGAAAAGTTTTGCGCTTCCTCTTTCTCTATCTGGGTCAAACTTGGCTCGGCTGGCCACTCAGCTTGTTCCCCGCTTCTCAGATGAACTTCCCATCGTTTATGCATGTGTTTTCTGTTTGTCTGTTTCGCCTCTGATCGCCTGAAGGTCATACTAACGGAACATTGTGCGCACTGCTGCTCATGTGGATGAAGCGCCGTTTAACTTGTTCATTCTGCAGTGATTTCGGACAATTGCTAGACTTGAGCCAGTCCCCACTAACGGCTATGATACAATCCAATATGCAGTGCACCACCATGATGGTTAGACTTTCAATGTCAAAGAGCAGTATTTTAGCGGTAGGTCGTGACGCAGAGTGGTCTTGGCGCATCTGTGCTTTCCTACGCATTCGTGCAGCTTCATGCCTTCGTGCCTCTTTTGCACATCTTTGTCTTTATGCGTCTTCTTTACTTCAAATCAGCAACGTTCCACGGACAGCAAGGTTAGCTAGCTTAATCGATACCAGGAACGCTCACTCGGCACCAACACCCAACACCACGCAACTTCAGCTCCCCTCTCCGCAATGCCGCTCTGTGCCTGCCCAACGATTCTCCGAAAGGCAAAACGCGGCAAAACACGTATGCAGAGCGCCCGTGCCCACCTCCCGAAGGAAGTCCAGGTTGGCATAGGAGATGGAGTTCAGCCACAAGAAGGCCTGCCGATCGCAAGCCAAGATCTGATAACGCAGAATCCTGAATAGGGGCGTGGGGTCAATTCAACCGCTTCACTGGTGCAGCCACGATGCATAGCTCGTCTCATTGGTTGCATAGTAGTGCCAGGCTTGATTTCGGTAGTCCGTGAAGAAGCCAATCTCGATGTACCTAGGCTTCATTCAAGCGCTCACCGCCTACCCCCAGGAACCGTTTGTCCATATCAAACGTGCAAAGTGTAAGCTTTGCAGGGCCAATAAAAAAACTTGTGGATTTGAGTTGGTTCAACTTGAAAGGGTGTGGCAAACACATCAATGCGGGGTGTTTCTCGATGTCTGGAGAGTTGTTCCCCAGACCCGCGGTCTTGAGGTAGCACATGCTGCAACCCCCCCCCCCCAGAGCGCGGAAGAACACAACACCAGAGAATATTGCCCCACGTGGGCTTCAGGTCTAAGAAACCTCAAAAAAGACAACAGAGACCTCTATTTCCACTGCGGAAGGCGAAACCTGAGCGCAGCGCGCCGGTGCTGAATGCAAGCTTCTGAATTGATACCTACAGGGAATCCGCCCCCTCATCAGCATGTTCGAATTCGTCCGAGGTTGACATTGCATTCTGAATTCTGATGATTCCTTCTGCTATCCTTCGGCAGTTGACCCTGGTTCCAAAACAATCATGGTGTTTCCTCAAAAGCAGCTCCTCCTATCAATTGATTTCATTCTGCGAGGGTGCTGCCGACACAGCCCCCTTTGTTTGCACAACAGCTGCTTGGATGCATCTTCAAGCCTCTTCGCAACCCATGTGTTTTTCTCTGTCCATTGTTCGTTTCTCCTGCTCCACATCTCCTGCTCATTGAAGGGGTATGTTTCAACCTGGTTTGCGCGTGACTCCTATGTTCCTGGCTCGACAAACAGCACGAAACACCCTGAAGCGCCGGTAGCGGCTTGGTTTGGTGCTGAAATTTGATTGAGCTGGAATTCTAAAATTAATGGTTGTGTTTGTGTTTGTGTGTGTGTGTCTGTGCGTGTGTTTGTTTGTTTGAGCCCTTTGTGGTGGCTTTAAAAGGGACACCATAAAGGACAACCACCACTTCCGGAGTCCCCCTGTTTTGACACATACCCAGATGCTTTCCGGAATTTCCAGGTAGCAAATGCAAAGTGGTCGGCAACTGGGAAAGCGCTTGGCGCTTGTCACGCCAAAGCGCTGTTGGAGCCATCCCAAGTTCTCCACCATGTGAGCGTCGCACGGGTCTGCCTGCAGCGAGGAAAGCTTCATGCCACTTGGTTGGTGTTCAAATGCGCAGCATGATTGATTGACCATTGCTGCGTCACTGCTAGACCCAAATGCATATCCCCCGGCGTTCACAATGTGTTCGCTTGCCAGCCGGCAGGCACAAAGCGCACACCTGCAAAACAGGGGTCCATGCCATTGCCAGGCGTCTCTCACACGTTGCATTTCTCGTGCTTGCCTTAGTTACCGTTTATACGGATGTCTTGAAGCTCTTCCTGTGATTTCCAATTGACCTGCTGTTTCTTTGCTCTTGATTGTGTGTTTGCTGTTGCCCTGCGCTCTTGCCAACTTGCTCGTTTTGCACCGTGAATGCAAACTTGCAAATTCATCAAAGGGTCTCAAACTACCTTCCCTCCCCGTTTGTCCTTAAAATTTCCACTCCTCCCTTCCCTCCCTCACCCGCCACTCATCTCACCACAACTCCCCATCCAAACCCTCTCGCCCCCTCCACCCACCCTCCCCGCCCCCCCTTCCCCCACCCTCCCCTCCACCACCACCACCACCACCACCACCACCACCACCCTCCCCGCCCCCCCTTCCCCCAGCCTCCCCTCCACCACCACCACCACCACCTCCACCTTGGCCTCCACCTTCACATCCACCCCCCAGCACCACTACCACACAACATCAACAGGCCTTCGTCGCCCAACGGCAAGGCATGCAGCGCTTGATCCCTTCAGAGCAGCTGCTTTAGCGACAGGAGTGCTTTTGTTGAGGGTACCCCATTTTTGCTGGCTTTAAAGGGAACCAACAGGAGAACCATTTGTTCTTTGGGGGGTCCCCCACAAAAAGACACACCCATTCATTCAATCAGCAAAAGCCCGCCAAAGAACATAGTGTTATCCGAAGAAACAAACTAATTAACCGAACTAGCTCTCTTGCCAGCAGTTTATAGCACAAAGTATGAACTACTTCTGTTTGGGACATCTGAATCTATTCTATTCAATTTTTGTTTCTTCTTGCTTCTGGAATTTGCTCTTTACTACGGCTTCTAACATCACGTTTTCGCCGCCGCAAAGAATCAAACCTGAGTGCCTTTGAGTTGGCTTACACCTAAGGCTAGCCCGCACGCCGCCTGCAGCTCTTGCGCTTGCGCCGCAGCCAGCGACGGCGCCTCGACTGAAGAGTTGTCTTGGACCAATCTCCCGAAGCTCTGGTGGGTAGCAGTGGACAGGGTAACTCCCAAAACGGTGAAACACCTACATGGGTGGGCTCCTTTCCCCCGAGAGCTGGTTCTCATATGCAACCTGTCATCGATCAGCACCCATCAGCTCCTGCAATGTTGTCCCATTCAGGCTGCTGCCAGCGACTATCCCAACTGACAAGTGGCTGTCTCTTCTTGGGAATCCCCTTTGGGTGCGGTTTCTAGGGAACGCTAAAAGGAACCCCACCATTTTGGCGATTCCCCTACTTTTAAACAAACCTGAGGATGAAGCTGTGGCAACTCAGCTCGCAGCAATCATCCCAATCCTCTTCATCGCGGGCCATGGCCAACGGCTCTCAGAAATGGGTATGAATGTCAAAAGGGGCCCGTGGGCAAAATTTGGGTGGGGGATTGTCCACCAGACAGTTGAGTCCGGCGGCTCCAACTCTTTAGATCCATGGCCTGCAGTCGACCAAGACAACAACACGGTTCTTCGGGGCATTGCTAAGTGGGGGTGTCTGTTCTAAGCAAACTCTCCAAAAATGGTGGCCTTCCTGTTGGTTTCCCTTTACAAGCTACAAAAAAGGGTGCCCTCAAAAACAGACCCACCTAAGGACTGTTTCCAAAGCAACGATTGCCTACCTGATTATCCGATGTGCTATTCTCTGAAGTCTGCCAGCTCATCTTCGGCAAACTTTGGGTGGAGACAAACTTTGTGCTCGTCCACATGATCCACGTGCAGGCCATGCAGGAATATAGAGCCAAGCTGGAGCCAAGCAAACATCCTGGAGATGATCAAAGCAGGAAACTACAAGCCTCCACGCCTGGGTTGCCAGTAGCCTTAAACTTCTAATAGCTTCCTCTGATGCAACCACAAGATACTTTGCCCTTCAGGGCCGCTGGGACAAACAAGCGGGGGCGGTTTTCCTTTATTCCTCACTCAAGGGGCTATGTTATCTCAGGCCGTTGACTCCATCGAACTCAATGACACCTCTGGTCCAGAAGCATCTTAGAGCTTCCAAATCTGCAATTTTTGGCCATTCCAATTGGACAGCGAAACAGCAAAAGCGAGGTCTCTTGGAAACAATCTTGGCACTGTCCCGGTCACCTTTTGTGTCACTCCATGCACAAATCTATAATCTATCGGAAGTCAATATATGAGGATGGCCCGAGGCCCTGCAAGGTCTAGTGGAACCTGCCATTCTTTGCTCCCGAGCGGGACAGCAGGTGGGAGTATGGGAGTGCATGATAGCATGTCCTGTGCCCACAAACACGAAGCAGCACACGACGCAAGGCTGAGTGTCTGAAGAGTGTCTCTGGCAGGAGCTGCGATATTTCCGCCATCTGGGGCGGCACTTGCGAGTAGTTGATTCTCGGTCTGCCCAAACCCTGGCCATACGAACACAAACACATACACGTGCTGCTGGAAATTGGGAGGGAACTCTGTTCAACAAGCAACAACATGAACCCTTGAAATCTGTTTCACACCAACAAAAGCAAGTTGCATGGCGGCCTTCTTTTCCAGTGGCACGGGCAGCAATCAGAACGCCACACACACACAAATCCCAAGCGAAACAGCTGACATCACAGTGAGCTTAAGCGACTCACAGGTAAGATCATGGACTGCAAGTCTTGTCAGTGGGAGCTGAGCCAACATGTTGACACATGAAAAGGTTGCCTGGGTAAGCCTGCATCATGCAATGAAGAGCGATCACTACAATCACCTCTGCCCCCTGCCTTCACCGCGCCCCGAACCTCCGACATTTTCCAAGGCTGCTCTTCTTTGCATGGTGCAGATGGCGGGTTCTGCTCACTCGATGAACCAGCCAAAGGGCCTCGGCTTGAGCTTGAAGCAGTTGTGGCTGAGGCTGCAGTTCAAAATCGTGCCATATTGGTCCCGGAAAAGCAATGTGACTGTGGCTGTGGCTAATCTATCACCACTAACTCAGGGGCGACTATGTGACTATGACAAAACAAGGCTTTCTACATCCAGAAAACAACGAATCGCTCAGTTCGATTAGCAACAGGACACACGGTGGTTGATCAAAAGGTCGTTTACATGTGATGACCATTGGGGAAAACCACTAAAAAGGTGATATGTCCCACTGAATGGAAAAAGTTACCCTAGGCCATTTGGGGGACAAACATATTGATGAACACCCACATACTGATGTTGCATCTCGCGAACGACCTCCAAACTGCACGTCAAGCAACGTGTATTGTTTTCTTGAGTGCAGCCAGCACGCCCGACACCCTGGGTGCCATCGTTGCGAGCGGGCATCCAGGGGTAGTGGTCGTGCACCATGCCTGAAGCTGTGGCTGGTCTACATGCAGGTGTGTTTGTTTATTGGAAAAAGTTTCACTGTTTGAAAGGACAGCCAGTTGGAAAACCACCAAATTTGGAGGCCCCCTATTTTGAGACTGAACTTGCCAATATGTTGCCTGGGTCAGTGAAGACCGCAAGGCTGCTAACTAGCATCCCTGAAAAGTCATACGGATTCAAGCTCCCGGCCTTGAGAGACAGAGTTTGCAACATTGCTGCCCACCAATTGACCGCTTCAAATCTATTTCGAGCATATTCCCAATCTCCCCGCCATCATCGAATGCCCCGTTCGCTCAGGGAACTACAATAAACACAAGGGTGTCAAATGATTTGGGTTTCAAAAGGGTGCGACTTGAGTTCAAGCTGCCTCAACAACTTTGGGACACTGTCCATTTCTGCTTCGTCTTTGTGTGGATACATCATGATACATAAATTATGCTTTGCACTTTGGCCTGTGAGGCAAACCTCTGCAATTCTGCAAAGTCGGCGCCAAGACTAGCTGGATATTCCGACCAAAACGGCCAGCTCCAGCACTTGGCCCCATCGAGCCTCCGGCCAAATTTCCATTGCCCACAACGAAAGGTTCGGAACCCCGTAAGTAAATCACCTTCACGAGTGAGCGGTTCGAGCCGGTCTGTTCCAGGAATCATGCTTTTCACAAACCTCCGCTCTTGCTGCGGGTTCCCTGCGGATTGGCCCGGAACGTGGTCCAAGTGGCGGTACTTCTTGCCCCACCAGTTCAGGGGCGCCACGAAGAAGACGAGGCCAAACATCCACCAAATCACAGCCACCTGGCGGGAGTCCCGAATCCCAGTTACCTTAGCTACATGCTAAAGGCTTCAGGCCACCATCCTGGTTTGATCTGGTAGAACCTCTAAAATGGCAAACGCTTTGGGCGCTGCTCATTTAGGGATTGTGTGATTCAAGCTCGAACTCTCCCTTCACCTAACTGGGCATCCGCTACGCGCTTGAGGTTGCCCCTTTGGTTTGAGCCCTTAAGGGAAAAGGCTGTGTTGCAAGTGGCCGCCTCTTGCATGCTGCAACCTGCAAATGCTACCTGCCATACACATTCTGAAGGGATTGATTCCAACTTGCGGCGAATATGATGCAGGAGGAACCTTGGGTGTCAAAACTTGGCGCTCAGGTCTCACCTTGGCTTTTTCCTGCAGCTATGTCTGTTTTTGAGGGTAATTCCCTTTTTCTAAACAAAAACACCAAAGGAACACCTCCAATGTTTGGGCCACACCCCCACTTGTCGATCGCTTTTCCCCCTAAACAGCAACAGGGTGAGACCCAGGTGGACCCGAATGAACCCGGAGGATCGACGCGTCCGACGGCCCGAGCGCGAGAAGATCTTCCTCCAGGCGGAAGAACTCCTTCAGCTCCGCCACGTCCACGCCCTGGCGCTGCGGCCTCTTCTGCTTCAGGCGGTTCCACAGCACCAGCTTCATCACCTTCGAAGACGCTCTCCGCGGAAACGTTTTTTGGGAGGGAAACCACAGAGAAAACCGAGAACCCCAGCAGGCTGTTGGGGGTGCCTGAAGTTTTGGAAGGTACCAAGATTCCTTGGTGGGAAACCGAAGGACCCCTACGCATGGGGGGTGCCCTAAAAAATGACACAAATCCAGTTACCTGCGGTTGGTCTTAAAGAATTGCACACCTCAAAATGGCGGGTTCCGGGAACCCTCGTTGGTTTCCAGACCACACCCAAGCCAAAGCAGTATGCTCATGGATCCAGCGAACTCTATTCCGTTTCCCAGTTGCCTGTTCCCAAATCTCCTGTTAGTGATTCCATTGTCCGGCTTTTTGGCAACCAAGGGAACCAGCCTGGGAACATGATTGATTACCGATTCGGGAAACTGCGATCTGAGCAGGTTTCCTTTGGATTTGCCACAAACAACATCCCAAAAAGAGGTTCTACCCCAAAGTGAAAGCAGGTGGCACAATTGCCGGTTGTGGGTAAATGGAATGACTAAGCCAAAACAGGTGAATTGTGCAATCCACTTGCACCCAACTGTAAATTGTCTTTCAAGTGGTTGGTTGCCCAATTTCTTCAAACAACCAACCCTGGTCGCATTTCAAGGTAAACACATGGCCATGTTTACTCTGTGGAATGTCCATAAGAACAAAGGGATAAACTCTGCCGACCAGGGCGTTCAGCCCTTTCCTCAAAAACGCGACTTCGTTCAGGTGTTTTGTGATGGCTCAAGGCAACTCTTTTTCGGGTTGACCATTCTTGGTGGGGAAGCCACATGAAGCCTCCAAACAAACAGGGACTTGGATGACGCGGAAGAACAGGATCAACTCATCCCAGCACCGTTACCGAGGCCCAGCTTGATACTGGGAGTGTGCTTCGCCAATGGCCAACGTAGTAATGTTAACAAATTAAAGCCACGGGTCTGGGCTCAAAGCATGGCTTGCTCTCAAGCCTCTTGCATTTCGATCGAACAAAAACAGTGTGGAGGAGTCAACACCTGTGTCCTAAAAACAAATCAACAAGGATGGTGCTTGTCGTTCCCCTCTTGTTGTGGGGTGGAACACCCCATTCGGACTTTGCAGGCGGTAGAGAGCCCTTGTGCTGCTACGCCTTGTTGGGTAAGAGACCACCAAATGCCGGATGCATGTTCCCTAGGCTTTCAGTACCAAGCACATGGGAGCCAAACAAAACACGTTCTGTGCCAAGAAGACGTTGGAAAATTGGTGGTGGGCTCCCCGTGTGAAGCATGCCACACACCAACAGTAGATCTTCAACAAATTTGCCAGTTGTTCATGTCTGTGTGTATGTGTGTTTGTGTTTTGAGGGTACCTTTTGGATGGGCTTGCGCAGAAACCAGAAGCAAGCAAAAACGCCATGGTTGTTTGGGGTTCGTTTTTGGGGTTTTGGACCCATTGCAGAGTGGCCGGGCAGAAGCGGTGGCCAGCTACAGCGCAAGTCCCCAAGTGCTCCCACGCGCGCGGCCTCGCCGTTCTCTGGGCCATGAATGCCACTGCCACGCAGGACCCAGTCCTGCACAGCTTCGGGAAGTCAAGAAAGAATACTTCCTACCATTGAAGTGAGGGGGGTTAAATACCACTGGGTCCATTGAAGTGCGGGGGGTATTTCCCTTCCACACACCATTTTGAGGGTAATTTGGATGTCAATGCAAGGGACCTAGTTCTATGCTGGAGGAGCCTCTGAGCGATTGGCGGCGGCGGCCCGAATTTCGTAGAAACGTCGTTTCCTGCGGCTAAAGCATTATCTTCCAGGCTCGAGGAACTGTCGAGCTTTCATCTTCCGATCGACAAGCTGCAGTCCATTCATTTGACGCGATTCTGGCCCTCCCTGATTCAGAGAAACATGGGCAAAGGGCCCATGGCTAGTTGCCATAAGAGAGGTCTCAACTGTTTATTATATAACAGAGTTGGACTTGCTGTGCGCAGAAAAAGTGCTGCTCAATCTTTGGATATTCGTGGCGGGTTTGAAGACTGTAGCACTTGTCTGCACGCAGCCACGTCAGGTCAAGGTCCCGCCCACCCTTCCCTTGGCAAAAAACCCTCGAACATAGCACCCGGGTGCCCATTTTCTTCCGGCTTGGTGGAGGGGCTATTGGGGTTGATCATGGACAAATAGCAGCACCAACATGGAGATTTTGCTATATGAAGCTTGACGGGGTTTCGACAGGGCTCGACCGAGGAATCTGACAAACATGTGTCGATGGGACCCCTCTTGTGAGAACCAGAAGGGTGAATGAAACATCTTTCCTTCGTCCCATGAACCGTAAGAACTGTGGACTCGGAATCGGCGAACCGAGTCGATGTCAAACCAAACCGAGCGACCCTGACGCAGTTCACGCACATCGAAGCTACTCGAATCGTGGCCATCCTGATACATGCTGATCATGCTGTATTCACATGCATCTGGGTCTATCGCTTTTTGAGGGTACGCCCTGTTCTTTGGTTTGAGATGGAAACCAAAAGGAAAACCGCCATTCTGGGCACCCGGTCCTTTGGCACCGGCTGGCGGTCAGCATAGGAGACAGGGCCCAAAGCTTTGCCATAGACTCGGGGCACCACCTGGCGGTCGCGCAAATTGGAGGCTGACATAGACTGACTCCTTTGTTTCTCCAAAGCCGGATGTTGGACCTCACCAGAAACATTGGCCCCCAGAAAACAAATATGAATGTTGTTTTCTTCGAAATTCAACCCGCTGCCCTTTGTTTAACCTCCATTTTCAAGTGGTACCCGCAGGGCGCAAACACTGTGTGACCTGTGAAGAAAGCCGGAACTCATTCATTTGGGGGGTTGGATGGTCTGTCATTGAATCAAATGGGACTCACAAAGGACAGATTCAGGCCGGGGACCCCAAGTGATAGGTTCCATCTGGGCCAATGAATTCCAAACCAGAAGTAACAAACTCACCGCAAGGAAGGCACCTTGCAACCCATCTCCATTCATTGACCGAGGCCCGCGCCTCCCAGCAGCCGACGTACTGCTTGTCACCTGCTGAGTGTCTGAGTGAACGTCTTTGCGCCGCAAAGAAGTCCAAGTCATGAAATCTCTGACTGCTCATTCAGCTGCTGCTCTTTGTGATTCGTCTGGCAGAGGCTACGTTTGCCGTACATGAAGGGTCACCTCGCAGGCCATCCTAAAAGTGTTCTATCGTTGTTCGCAGTGATATGCAGTGATCGGATGACCCTCAAACGAGTTCTAACAAGTGCGTTCCTTCCGGATTTTATACATGGCTTGGAGCAAAATGAAATCCGCTTACCCGTTGCTTTCCGTGTGTGAAGCTTCAAAACGCTCGATTACTTGCGAGCGGCCTAATCTCAGGCTCACTCCTAAAAAGGTTGCTCAACCCCAAACTGAACCCTCGTTTTGCTTTAAGGGGATCCACTAGTTCATTCCCAAAAAGCCCCACCAAGTCCAGAAACCGAAGAAGCAGCAAGTGCTGGTTGCCCTTGAAGCACCAACTCTCCACAGTTTGAGACACCCTCCTGGAGACCAGCAGTGCTTGAAGCGCGCGGCGGAGCGGAGCAACGCCATGGCTGAGTCGAAATTGCAGGCCAGGGGCTGGAGCCAAAAAAATCGGCGGAGACGGGTGAGTGGTCCAGAAGGAATGGAAAGGCAATGGGGTGCTACCAGAAGCTTATGTCGAAGTGTACCCCTGCAGCTCCCAAGCTGCTCCAGGTTCCTGTTTCCAGTTTTGGCTGGGAAGGGCCAGAAGCGAAAGAACAAGCTCAAAAAAATCTCAGATTCGGGGCTGGTCCAAACCGTATCATTTTAAGTGGGCAGGGCGGCGGGGGGCAAGCAGTATCAGTCTTGGCTGAAAGAAAGGCATCCAAGTTCAAGGCGACCCCAGCCTTGACATTCACCATGGAAGAGATGCTCTCAGCATCGCCCAAAGACTTTGGAATCTCGGAAGGACTGTGTACTCGGAGAGATCCCCCATGGATCAAAGAGGAAATCGGAGCCCTAGGCAAGAACCCATCACTCGCTGTTTTCTTGGCCATGATTGAGCAAGAACATGTCATTAGATTCCTTGGTGCACTTAAACGGGCGAAATCTTGAACTCTGCACTCTCTATGCTGGATTGGCCTGGAATCCTGGAACTGAATACGAGTGAAGAAGGACAATTCCGAAGAGTGAACCGTGTGAAATGGGCGGCGCAATCCAGTGGGCACAAGTTGTGACTCAGCGGGCCTCTCAAAGATCCTGACTTTCATTGTGACAAAAAGGAAGCTGGTGAATCAAGCTGAACTGTGAACTGCACACGAAAGCGGAAGCTGACCTATCAATCTTCCAAAGCTACTCACTGTTGCTGCTCACAAACTCCTATGGCGATGAAAGCTTACACTTGTCTCGGCTATTGTGGCCCCTGTCAAGTCAAATAGCAGTGCTCTGAATTCTGTAAGACTTATCTGTATGTGGATGTGTGTTGAGAGCACCATCAAGGAACACCCCTCTTTTGACAAGTAACCATCTGACAGTAAACGGGCGCCTCCCAAATGTCTTTGCTCCAAAGGCTCTTTTCTTCGCAGCGACCGTCACATCCCTCCCAGCTCGCGCGCTAGGAGTTGCTCAATCTGCTTCTGCTCCTGAGCTGAGTCAGCCTTGACACTTGTAGCAAGAAGTTCGCAAATGAATCACTGCAACGCGCGGATGTCTCCACGTGCTTTCAGAGTCACCATAGTCACCTTACATGGTTTGTCATGTTCACATGACATGTGCCGATGTCTTTCTTGCTGCAAATCCTAAGACACGACATGCAAAACAATTCAAGATTACAAATGCCTTCCAGCGTTCAACAGCTGGCACCCGGTATCCAAAACTTACCCAGCGTATGCGCTGCATGGCTGTCAAATTGTGCTGCAATTAATCGGCGTCAAAATGGAGAGTGTTCTGCGAGTTGTCAAACTCAATACAATTTCTGCACCCTGACCGCGTCACTTGTTGCTTTCTTACAACATGCATCAACGGTCATGCATCCCGAATGTGTAGAACCTGCTTCCACAACGGCGCCGAGGTGCCTCGCAGTTTGGCTGGGAGCCGTACCTAGCCACACCCACGGTCAAAATCTCGCGTTTCCCCAGGACATGTGGAATTTAGGGCTTGTCCCCTCGTTTGGGAAATTTGGGTGAGTCCCGAGGCTTCATGTCCCTCCCACATGGAACCTCAAGTGAGGCAAGATGGGCTGACTTGTGTCTTGCCCGCTGCTGCTCGCGGAATCAAACACTTTTGCCACTCGCTAAGCCGCTAGCAGCCAGAAGAGTGTATTTTGGTAGGGCCGATGCCAAGCGATGCAAAACAATTAATGCCAAGCAGTGCAAAACAAGTGATGCACAACAACGTAAAACAAGGGTTGTACATTGGGCGTACAAATTCATGAGTGCAACTGCTGCACGCAGAAAGAGTGCTGTTGGAATACGCTGGGGCATGCAAAGCAAGTCCGGATGAATGTGGATGAATGATCGCAAGTAAAATTCAAAACGAGCACACCCGCACACACACAAACACACACACACAGACACACACACAGACACACACAGACACACACAGACACACACACACACACACAAAAAAGAAAAGAAAAGAAAACAAAACACCCACCCACCCACCCACGCACGCACGCACGCATGCACGAAGGACGCACGCACGCACGCACGCACGCACGCACGCACGCACGCACGCACGCACGCACGCACGCACGCTCGAACCCACAGACACACACACACACACGGACACATTAGACACACAGACACACAGACACACAGACACACAAACACACAAACACACAAACACACAAACACACAGACACACACACACAGACACACAAACACACAGACACACACACACACAGAGACAACACTCACACACCCACACACTCACACAGAGACACAAACACAGACAAACACACACATACACTGACAAACACAGACACACACAAGCACACACACACACACACACACACACGCGCACGCGCACGCGCACGCGCACGCGCACGCGCACGCGCACGCGCACGCGCACGCGCACGCGCACGCGCACGCGCACACGCACACGCACACGCACACGCACACGCACACGCACACGCACACCCACACCCACACCCACCCACGCACGCACGCACGCACGCACGCACGCACGCACGCACGCACGCACGCACCGAACGCGCGCACACTCTCGGGCACACGCGCAAGCACACGCGCACGCACGCCGACGCATGCTGCGCACAGGAGCAGAAACAAACTAACACACCATAAATCCGGTAAAGAGTTGGAAAAAGGAAGGTTGTGCAAGCAAACCGCAAGCAGCCAGAGCTTGAGCAAATCAAACTGGCAACCAACAGCGAGCAAATGGCGGAGGATTCTGCTGGCAAATCTGTGAGGTCATTGAAATCGGGCGTCGAAGCCTCGTGAGTTGAGAGCGACAGCCTCGCGACTTTGGATGCCAAGGAGCTGCCTCGAAGCGTCCTGGCTGCGAATGCAGGGCTCTCCCCCCTTTTTGGATGCTGCCACCTGCCAGAATGCGAGGGATACCAAAAAGTGAACCTTTTATTGACGACCCCTAAGGATATCGAGGATATTGGACAACCTGTGGAGTGACCGAGGAACTTCTCTCTAAAAGGCCCGCCTGAGCATCTTGTGCAGCCTGCTGCTTTTGGGCAGCTAGCCTTGAGCGCGCTTGTGGATGATTTACTGGCCAATCGGTCTCGCTCCGAGCAATATCCATCTCTGGTGGACAAGGTGATTGACAAAATGGACCGTGCATCAAATTGAGTCATTCAACAATATCCACATATAACACCCACCCGTGACCCTGCGCATCACCCCTTGCTACATGCTACCCTTGGTCTGTAGGCCTCTGTGCCCATCACACGGCCTCCTCCACCTGTCCAACCCACTCTTCTTCAAACAAGCCCCGATTGGACCAGGGGCTTTTTTAGAGGGGCAATTGAGTCATACTGAAAACTGATTGGTATCAAAATGGTCATAATCGCACAACTTAAGGCCAACCTTAACTGCATAAAACGCACTGCCTAGAACTCAACGCTGCTCCATGCTTTCTGATCTCCTCGGTCTCCCATGCCCACAAATCTGTCCAAAACTCAAAGCAACCAGTTCCCAACAATTGATCGCTTCTGCCAGGAAACATGTCATTAACACCAACACAGTACCTGGGCAGTTCGACAACGGCATGAGCTACATTGACCAGCGGTCCAAGTTGCTGCTCCAGGCGCTGTTGCAGCTCAGGCAGTTCCTGGCGTGGGAGCTTCCCCTTCCACAGGGAATCCACCAGAGGGTTCCTTGAATCATTGAAGGTGCCCCCAGGGTACACAAAACAACATATTGTAGATGATGTCTCATATTTAGTCAGCCTGAAAATGTAGCATATGGCATATGGGCCCAAGCAGACCTCAGAAGAGTAAATTTGAGTCACCACAGGGTAGAGGGTCCCAGGTAAATGGTCCAGACCTTTAGCCCCTGAGTCAGGTTCCATATTGATTGGAATAGCCCAATGTCAAAATTTATCGGGCGTTCCTTGATTCGCTTTGAAACAGTCGAGCGCCGAGAATATTTGGACTTTTTGAGGTGACAGCAAACTATGCATGGCAAATGTTGCTCCGATCCCCTTCTGGATTGCTGACATCTTTCTTCCGCTGCGCGACAATGCTTCGGCTGGCAGTGAGGAGCTGAAGTTTTCTGCGGACACATGGCCGATGTGGAATGGCATCTCAGGTAGTGAAGCGGAGAGCACAGCCATTGTGTACCGCCGCTCAGGGGCAAGTGAAATCACTTCCAGAACGCGACAGAATACAACTCGTTGGTTCGTGGATCCCGAGCAACAAGCTACACGTTGAGTGGGATATGTCATAAGACCTTCTGAACTCCAGCGTCTAATGGCTGGGTTTGAGCCAAGTTCCAATCTCCGCAAACATTGCCACCCCGGACAATATTCCCTGTTCTTGGGGAAACGTGAGTGGGCCCCACTTCTCGTTGTCCTTCAGCTGGCAGTAGGCCAGTCATTCCTTGGGTACACCAAAAAACGCAATATCATAACTGAAAATGCTGATACCTTCTGAGCCTGTTCATATCATAATTTGCGGACTTCTAATAGTCCACCCTGAAACATCTTGTGGTCTTTCGGAGAGAACCTCAGTTGTGTCAGTTGCGTCGCTCCTGCCGAACCTGCGCCAGCTGCATTTGCGCCAGCACGGGGTTCACCTCGTCTGGGAATCAGCGCACCCTTTGTCCAAACTTAAGTGATTGAGTTAGAGCTTCTAAGAAGCTCAAAGATACCTTCACAATCTGCTGTGATTTGGCCCAACAGATGCAAGAGAGAAATACACTGCTGCTGGACTTATCAATGAGTGACACTGAGCGAGCTTTGCTAGTGCTTGCCTGCGTTGGTAGACTCTGCGGGAGAATCTGCACTGTCCATGTTCCGGGCCCCAGACATCTCATTCAGCTAGAGGGCAAATTGTTTGTTTAGCTGAGTTGTGGAACCCTATGCATCTTCTATGATAATATTATCCATGGGCTATGGGGTTCTCCCACTTCACGGCACTTGCATACATCGAGAAATTGCAAGTCTTAGCCTATGCCTCATGCAAAGTCGTTCAAAGCCCTACGTCAAACAACTTAAATACAAATTGCAGAGCTGGTATCTGTTCTGTCCTCTGAGTATGGATTCAGTCTCATGATGAACGAATGGCCGAAAGCCCCTACATTGCCTGCATCTCCCAAGACTTCGAATCGTAGTTGCTTGCTTTGAATATCCTCAAACTGAGGAGGCTCCCGCCAATCCCGAAGGTCTCTTGAGAACATACGATGGTCAGGAGATCTGATTTTGCCGCGCAAACACCAACGGCCATGGTCCCATGACAGCTGTCAGATCAAAACGAAGTCTCCAGCCAGGGCTCGAAAAGCAGCTGCGCTGCTTGAAACTGTTGCTGCTGCAGTTGCTGCTGTTGTTGCTGGAGCTGCGCTTCCTTGGCACGTCCGTGAAACACAAAATCAGCGCTCGGTCGCCGGCTTCCACTTGGGTCACACTTGAATTGGGCCTATGAAACAGAAACGCCTTCAACGGTCCGAACATCTGAAGTGCTGCCAATGTGCAGCACAAGAGATTTCCAGGGGCACACCCGCCGGTTGGTCTCTTTCTAGTGGTTTTCAGGCGCTTGCACTGCTTGCACTCCTGAAAGGCAAAAGCTGAGAAGCATCGTCTTCCCAGCTGCTGAGTCAACCCTTGCATCCAAACTCTTGCAGCTGCGGGGCGAGCTGGTTGAGCCTCAGCACTTAGGAAGCTGAGCCATGTGAAAGAACAAAAACCAAGCCAAGAACAAGCCGCGATGAATTTTAATAGGAACCCTTGCAAAAGTGGTTGGTGGACATGACTCCCCACCTAAACGATGTCCACCAAATGGTTCCCCCTCAGAAGTAAAAAACAACACACACACACACACATCCTAGTGGTTTGCAGTGTTCTGACTTGCGCTTGCGACAGAAAGCGCAACCTTCCCAATGCTTGCATCAAAACGCTTGCACGGCTGCGCTTCCCTGGAAAGGGGGTGCCATTGCAAAGCAACTTCAGGGCAGGCCTTTCCTGTCAGCTGTGTCCTCACATGTGACTTACGTCCCAACAACCTATGGTGATGTGTCAACCTGCAACTCGGAGGCTCACATTTTGCACAAGCTGCTGTGGCGTCGAGTGCTACCAAAATGACGCGCAGGTGTTGGTGCTGGTCAAGTTGGTTTTGGATTTGCAAAACTTCCTGCGGTTCAGCACTGGGACTGAGGCGACTGGGACACGGCCAACCTTCTCCAAACCAATATTAGTCCTAGTCATCATGTCCACACCAATCAAACCATGCAACAAAATCAGAATCATCATCTCAAGTAACTGCTCTGCCAGCAGGTACATCAACAGGCCAATCTTGGCGGGTCTAGTGAAATGAAACAGCACCCGCCTTGAAAACAGCCCCAAAACGGAGCACCCCAACAAAAGGAAAACCCCAGTTTGTCCCACCCAGAGAAACAAAAAAGGCCAGGGGGCTGCTGCATGTGCTCCTGCATCTGCCTGAGCTTTGTCAGGTTCAATTCGTTTGGCATAGGTTCAGCAGTCCACGTGTCTTTCCTGTGAATTTCAGATTCTCAATTAGTGGTTTGGATTGGTGATTTGGTGGAGGAGTCGTTTTCCATTTATCCACAAGGACTAGGGCTTCAAATTCCCAACCACCAATCCCAAACCACCAAACCACCAACCAAGGCTTACCTGAGAATTTGTCAGAGTGCCGTAAAAACAAGACGCTGCAAAGGTCACATCAAAACTTTGACGCCACGCGCCCGGATTGATACTTGCCCAGGCACTGCTCCTGCGCAGCCAGCGCCATCTGCCTGAGATCTACGCCAACTGTTGGCGCGTTCCCAAGACAAAGGACTTAAGACACGACTGGATTGTGCATTCAGATTCAATGCTAATATTGGACCCAATTGGAATTGGGTCCTCTAGCAAGTTGTTTTCCCAATTCAAGATCCTGTGACTGTTTGGTTTGGGGGTTGCTGGACAAAAACGGACTCTTCCCAGCTAAATTAGAATTGGCAATACTGAAGTTAAATACTGGGAATTTGAGAGTTGGTTTTGGCAATGCAGAATTTAAGTTTGGCAATATATACTAAAGCAAGTATGTGGAATCTGAGAGTTTAGACTTAGTTTTGGCAATACTAAATATAGACTTGGCAATACTAAAGTAAGTATGGGGAATGCGAAAGTCAATCTTGGCAATACTAAATTTGGCTTTGGTAATACTAAAGTAAGTTGCGGGAATCTGAAAGTGAGTCTTGGCAATACAATATTTAGTCTTGGCAATACTAAAGTAAGTACTAGCAAGTCCAAGTCCCCCCCGAAACCTTGCTGATTCCACTGTTCCACCCGGGGGAGCACAGTAAAGAGGGTCCAACAATGTGCACATTGGATTGGAAAATACCCCCGTTTGCAAAGGCGAGTTTTCGGGATCCAACGTTACGCAATTCTAAGCTCTGACGGACGCGGGCGGACAATTGCAACTCCGTAGAGTGGGGCATTTGGAGACAAAAACCAGGCCATCGACTGACTGTCCCAAAAGGGACTTTCTCGAAATAGGGGACCCCCAAAGATACTTGGCTTCCTTTTGGTGTCCGTTTCAAATGGTCAAAAGAGGTCAATCTTGAGAACCCCCGAAAAGTGCTCAAACCAGTTGAGCAGCGCCCAAACCCATTGACTCTACCAGTGAAAGGTATATTGGGCTTGTCACGTCTATACAACCAATTGAAACCAGCTAGTAGAACCGTTAACTTCAATGGCCCATGGGGGTCATTGGAGGCTACTATCCAGCCAAAGCGCATGGCTGGCGCCATGGTTGGCGCGAGGCTGGGGGGTGGCCGCACTCGCCGCGCCTGAAGCTGGAAGCAACCCGAAACCCAACAGAGGCAACATGTGTCTAGGTCCTCCAGTAGAGAGGTTAGAATAAGGGTACCTGTTTTTTCTGTAATCTATTTTAGTAGGGGAACCCTCCCCCAAAAAAGGGCAAAAGGGCACTACTGGGGGACCTAGGTCTGCGTGTGTGTGTGTGTGTGTGTGTGTGTTCCCTCTAAATGTGAATCCCCACTAAACCCAGAGAGACCCCCAAAAACACTGGGGTTGATTGATCTTGGGTTCGCTGGAATCCGGCAACTTTCACTCATCCTCTCAACTTCCAGACTCCTTGGGATACGCAGAGTACATCTCACAAATCCACAATAAAAATGCTATAGATACGGGCAGGACGGCGTTTGATCGTGACATTTTGCAACACTTAATTGGTGCTGCAGCAGGCCTATAGAGTGCTTCTTAAATTGAGATTAAGTTCAGTGCCTAGTCCCAAGGTCATTAGTTGGCTTTGAATCTCGTAAATGTCAAGGATGCATGCGCTTTGGTCCTGTGACCAAAGCATTGTGTTGCTATTGGAATGCTGGATATGCACAGCAAACCGCATTCTTCAACCCCACTCAGCTTGCCTCTGGAGCACGACTCTGCAAACCAGCGGAGACCTGAAGCATCTTAGAAGGGCAAGTGGATGAGTTGAACGGCAACGAATCAACCAGTAACCACCCACTTGCCAAACAACTTCATTGTAAGAGTCTGCAAGGTTTGCCGAGTCACGTGTCCAAGGCATCAACATGATTCAAGCAACTCCCCTACAATGGATATGCACAACATTGTACGGGGTGACCAGGTAGCAGACCTTGAACTGAGCAGGAGCCTCTGCACAGACCTGTATGCCCTCGGAGCAATCCTTTCCATCCGCTTCAAGAGCCGCTCAGTGGACAATGGCTACGCGTTTAAACTCAACTATCCTTCATCTTTGCCCTGGAGAAGTGCCTCATGTCTGATTCTGATTCTCGACACCAACCCCACAACAAACCCATCCTCAACACACCAACCCCACAGCAAACCCATCCTCAACACACCAACCCCGCAGCAAACCCATCCTCAACACACCAACCCCACAGCAAACCCATCCTCAACACACCAACCCCACGGCAAACCCATCCTCAACACACCAACCCCACAGCAAACCCATCCTCAACACACCAACCCCACAGCAAACCCATCCTCAACACACCAACCCCACAGCCAACCCATCCTCAACACACCAACCCCACAGCAAACCCATCCTCCACACACCAACCCCACAGTAAACGCATCCTCAACACACCAACCCCACAGCAAACCCATCCTCAACACACCAACCCCACAGCAAACCTATCCTCACCAACCCCACAGCAAACCTATCCTCAACACACCAACCCCACAGCAAACCTATCCTCAACACACCAACCCCACAGCAAACCCTTCCTCAAGACACCAACCCCACAGCAAACCTATCCTCAACACACCAACCCCACAGCAAACCCATCCTCAACACACCAACCTCACAGCAAACCCATCCTCAACACACCAACCCCACAGCAAACACATCCTCAACACACCAACCCCACAGCAAACCCATCTTCAACACACCAACCCCACGGCAAACCCATCCTCAACACACAAACCCCACTGCAAACCCATCCTCAACAAACCAACCCCACAGCACACCCATCCTCAACACACCAACCCCACAGCAAACCCATCCTCAACACACCAACCCCACAGCAAACCCATCCTCAACACACCAACCCCACAGCAAACCTATCCTCAACACACCAACCCCACAGCAAACCCATCCTCAACACACCAACCCCACAGCAAACACATCCTCAACACACCAACCCCACAGCAAACCTATCCTCAACACACCAATCCCACAGCAAACCCATCCTCAACACACCAACCCCACAGCAAACCCATCCTCAACACACCAACCCCACAGCAAACCTATCCTCAACACACCAATCCCACAGCAAACCTATGCTCAACACACCAACCCCACAGCAAACCTATCCTCAACACACCAACCCCACAGCAAACCCATCCTCAACACACCAACCCCACAGCAAACCCATCCTCAACACACCAACCCCACAACAAACCCATCCTCAACACACCAACCCCACAGCAAACCCATCCTCAACACACCAACCCCACAGCAAACCCATCCTCAACACACCAACCTCACAGCAAACCTATCCTCAACACACCAACCCCCAAGCAAACCCATCCTCAACACACCAACCCCCCAGCAAACCCATCCTCAACACACCAACCCCACAGCAAACCCCTCCTCAACACACCAATCCCACAGCAAACCCATCCTCAACACACCAACCCCACTGCAAACCCATCCTTAACACACCAACCCCACAGCAAACCCATCCCAAACACACCAACCCCCCAGCAAACCCATCCTCAACACACCAACCCACAGCAA
Source organism: Effrenium voratum (assembly GCA_963377175.1). NCBI lineage: Eukaryota > Dinophyceae > Suessiales > Symbiodiniaceae > Effrenium > Effrenium voratum. Next base: position 237,731 of record CAUJNA010000046.1, on the reverse strand, counting down.
ACCCATCCTCAACACACCAATCCCACAGCAAACCCATCCTCAACACACCAACCCCACTGCAAACCCATCCTCAACACACCAACCCCACAGCAAACCCATGATCAACACACCAACCCCCGAGCAAACCCATCCTTAACACACCAACCCCACAGCAAACCGCTTCAATAACGCACCCAGGTCCAGGTGCGCTCGCCTCCGCCGCAGCGCGAGCCGCCTGAGCTGCAGCAGCTGGGTTTCTGCCTCACGAATCGATCGGTTTGCGGACAAAATGCCACCCTCCAACTCAACCGTCCAAAAAGAAGTTGTTGAGTGCTGTTAGATCCAGTCCCATCTCTATTCACCGTGCCGTGATCTTCTCTGTGAGCTGGACTTGACCATCTCACTAGACTAGTCAAATGTCGGGCAGAGATCAGCCAAATGCAGTGTTGATGGCAGCATTTCCATTCTCAAATTGCTTCCCCTACTACAATAGCCAGGCAATTGGCTCCAGGCCTTGACAAGTTCAATGGCAACTACGTCCAGCCCTCACCACTACGACAATGGAAGCCACTACCATCTGGTATAAAGTTCTGAGGATTGATTTGGAACGCCCCAAGTCCTCACTGACCGAGCCCGAAAATTGCGCCTGGCGGCCCCAGCGGCCCTGGCGGCTGCCAAGAGCCTTTCACCTGTCCAACTGACAGGATGGGCACTTGGGGCATTTTAGCTAAGCCAATTCGCTGTGGGTCAAAAATAGGTACCCAAAATAGAACCATGATAAGTGGCAACATGGACCAAAACCTGCGGTCCCCTGGTGGTTTAATTTTGACCCACACCCAATTGCCGATGCCCTCAAGTGTTGATCCATCTCACCATCCTTGCCATGATTTTGTGGATTGAGCTCTAGCTGCATCGGCAGGCATTTTCAGGATCAGGCAGACATGGTAACACTGCGCATGCGACAAAGGAAGCATACAAACTGTCACAGCATTGAATATTGGTGCTACTCATTTGACGGGCATCAAAAGGCCCAACGTAAAACACACTAAGGCTTACCCTCCATCCACTAACATGGAACCTGACTGCGGGTCCCGCAAAATCATTTCCTCCAAACGCGACTCTCTGGCTTGTTATGCGGAGAGGAGGGCACTTCCCGCGACCATCCAAGCATCACAAACGTCCGGCCGCCCCTGGTCTGTCAGCCGGCCGCCCCATTGCACAGCCCCGAGCCTTCCCTTTGCCAAGCCTGAGTGGGACTGCAAAAGATGACCCATACAGCTCAATGCTGATATGGCTCCAGCCTGCCCTGTGAGGTTGCTGAATCAACAAATCACTGAGGCAAAGCAAAGGCTGATGACATGCTTGCTTTAGATCCCTCGGAAGCGTAACTAGCAGCAACGTTCTGCATGATATTTGAGACCCTGACCCACATGTAGCACCGGATACAATCAGGAGAGGAGCCCTTCACCCATACCTCCACCCACAAAACCAGCAGCCCACGACACTGGCTCAAAGGTGTTCTGCCAAGACACGGAGCTTGCCAGCCCTTGCCAAAGCTAGGCGAGGGCATTGGCAGATCCTTGACCTGGCCAAGGGTCCCAAAACGGTCTAAGCTCAGAAGACCCAACTATTGATATGTTGCATACATCATGCGCATAGACACAGAGACACAGAGACATAGAGACACAAAGAGACAAAGACACACAAACACACAGCACACATAGGCGCACACACACACATTCACACAGGAAACCGCTGGAGGCTTCACAGCAAGTCTCTGCAATGTTTCAAGATTCGGGACCCTTCGGCCTCCAATGGTCGCCCCAAGCATTTTTGAGGGTGCCCACAATGGAATTCATAGCCAATATGCGCTTTGGTGCTGGCTGAAGGCAAGATGCCACGCACTCGTGCTTCTCTGCAAAGGCCAGCCACTTCTCCCAGGTTGGGTCCTGGCCAAAGGTGTGAAGCCATGGTCGCGACAGGTCTTGGACACCCTTGGTGAGATATTGCTGAGCCATGTGGGTTGCAAGCATACAAGTCCAGGGTGCCACCAGCGCCCAGAAAGGGTGGCAACCACCCGAGTATGTCCAATACGAGACACATGCTTTTGGCAGCTGCTCCATCCTCCAAGCGAAAAAACAGCCTGACTGCAAAAAAGGGAAAGCGTTCAAGGCTCCAACGAGTCTCGCAACCCATATCTCTTGGGGATTCCCATTGAAAGGTCTCGCGCCTGCTTCAAGGTCTCCGAGTTTCCGAAGATGAGCAGTCCACGGCGAGCTCTTGTGAGCATGACCTTGGACGGGAAGCTGGAAGTTCAAGGGCACCATTTGAGTTCCCCGAAACCGGTCTTTGTCAAGGCCATTGGACCAACGCCCACTACATGAACACGGGCGTGGGCTCTGTACAAAGCCACATCCATGCGCGAGGAAAACCAAGCACCGCATGAAGACTTTGAGACTCTGAACGACATCTTCCCAATATCGAGAAGGGGTGCCTTCAACAAGCAAAAACACTCGTAGGCAACCAAGTTACTTGGCCTCACATCCAAACAGCTGGCCTGACACTTAGAAGTGGCAGGAATAATAGACGATGTACGGTGATTGTGCTTGACGAACACACCAGTGCCATGCTAGTTCCTTCAAAGTACCCTACTGTCAAGGGGTCTTCAGGAGCGACGATATGCTGGGAGCAGCAAGGGCGCATCAGCTTTCTCATTGACACTGGGCTTGACACAAACGATGCCAACAATGCCAGTAGCATCAAACCCACTGAGAACAACGGTCATTTTATAAGTGGCCTGTCCTGCGTCTGGGATATGCACCAAATTGAATGAGTGAATGCACAATAAGGCCGGTGCATTCAGTCGTCGCCAATCGGCCAGAAAGCCGACATTTCCTGCGAGGCACGTTGGGGAAACATGCCTGATAGTAAAAGGCAGGCCGCACCACCTCCCCAGTGATGGCGAGCAAAAGTGTAGCTGTTACATATTATTTTTTACAATCGCTTGGATATTCACTTGATACCGCCATTGCCATGCAGCCCTTCCAAAAACAGACATGCAATTGAATAGACTCCTGCTGGATGACGTGTGCCCTTCTCCAAACGACCTTCAGGCACTTCCATATGGATATGTGTCTAAATTGGGGGGAATCTCAAAACGGAGGCTTGGCTGTTGATTTCTCTTCAAACCAACCTTGAAAAAGGAATCCGCAAAGTCCTCAAAAGCAGCTATATCTATGTATTGTCCTGGTTGATCACTCTTGTATCATCGCTTCCTTAAATAAATCGGTTTTGCAGCAACCACCAACAACGCTAACAACTACACAAGCCAGCGGGGCCGCAAGGGCTTGCAACTTTCAGCATCTACAATGCTTGGTTTGCGCCGGGTTCTATTGTTGTGGTATTCATCTCACGCGTACTGCCAGCTTGCATGACATCCAGCACCAAGCCACATGGACCGTGGTGGGAGGTTACTTTCAATGCAGCAGGCTGATGCAAAACATGCTACGGCCAATCCTGCCCGATTGCTCCGCACCGCCGAGAAAATGATGAGATCCTGCCACACGTTGCAGCCCAAACAAACAATGAGTCTTCTTCAATTATCTTCTGACACAGGTCAGAAAGCAAACTGTGATGAGTGAGATATATGCCACATGACTCATTCACTCCGCGGTTTTGCTGCCAGACAGAAAATGTCTGAAGAACACCCCGCATGCAAAGGCAACACTACTTGCTGAAGAATCTTGACAGGGCGGCTTGGGGGAAGGTCGGGAGTGGGCTTAGCATTGATTCAAGGTTAGGTTGATTAGCATGATTCGGGCTGAGCTAAGCCCTGATTGACCAAGAAAGTTCACAGGGCCTTGAACGGTGGTATATTTGTTCAGTAGCTTTGGGGTGACCTTGTAGTAGTTCAGGAGTCACAGTTTGCAAACATGCGAGTTCGAGCGCTATTGCACTTTGTAAATCCGGCGTCATCCGCGAGCTTGTTCGAGCAGAAAACAGATGCTTCGATACTGAGACATCACAAATCTAGATATCTGTCAACAAGCAACCGGGGAACGGGTGGAACAAAGCTTCTCTTCTCGTGCCCCGAGCCCATCGACTGAGTCTCGGGGTTTGGAATGGTCCAAGTTAGGCTTCATCCAGGAGCGCTTGTCCTCAAGAAGGGAGTTTCCCCCTTCAAGTCAACTTGAGTATCTTGAGTCTGTGTCAATGTAACATAGGGGGCCCAAGTTTGAAATATAGCGAGCCTCTCAACACGAGGAGCCATGTCCACTTGCCCCTGGCCGAGATCCGACAGTCCGACCTTCTCTCGGCCCTGGAAGTTGTCCACGGAGGCACACTCCAAGAGGCGGAAGTCCGCGCCAGGAGGCAGCACCTGAGGCCCCCAAGACAGATTCGAAGATCCGAAGGTCACGGCACTAAGTTTGGACGATGTACGCGCTAGCGGTAGCATAGCAGCGCTCTAAACCCAGCTCCGGCCGAAGAGACATATCAAACCCCCTTCCGCGAAGGCTTTGGCGGCATGAAAGGTTTCTTTCGCGAGATGTGTTGACGAGGCAATCGCTTTCGCGGATTTGAAGTCTGCTTTAGGACAAACTAATTCTATGAGAGGCGCGGAAGCTTGGGCTGACTGAAACTTGACGCGCGACTCATGAACTTGGAAGGAACATGGGGCCAAAGCTCACGACACGCACGTCAAAATTGCTTTGTGAGGTTTGCCACCAGTTGCTCCATTGCAACTCTCCTCAGCCCCACCAGGCATGCCCTTTTGCGAGCAAGCAAACTATAAAACCCTGGCGACTCTGGCAGCATGAAATACCTTTTTGTGCAAACAATACTTTCTCGCGAATACCTTTCTGGGTTTTGGAATGCTGCTCAATTGGAGTTGTCAATCCAGCGGGCAATTTCAACACCTGCAGGTAGAAGCTGTTGGTCTCTTTGATGGTCAAGCACAAACAACAATATGGTTTGCTAGTGGCAATTACTTGCTGTAAGAGTGAAACATGCGGCAACACCAGGAGACAGTGTAGAGTGAGGATGGTGGGTACACCAAAGTAAGAACAGCCATAGATGTCTCCTTTGTGAGATGCCACTCTGGAACAACAGCAATCACTTCCTCTCAATACTACATGCACAATTGATACTTATTGCTCGCGCTTGTTCTGCTGGAACATGCAGCTTGCGTTCACTTTCCGCCCGATATTTCAGTCTCTTCTTTATCTACATTTCTGCCCTGAGCCCAAACTCAGTGCGAAACCAAAGGTCCTCACCAAGACTTGGGACACGTACGCTTTTTCATGCTTCGAGCGTGTTTCCCAAAACTGAGCTGATCGGGCCTCCAAGATGATCGGTCGCTGAAAGGAGCGCAGAAATCAAAGTTCAAAACGAGCGCGCATTTTGAAACAACGTAGCAATTGCTCGACTTCCTCAGAACAGATTGAAACAAACAACACCCTGTTTTTGAAGGATCGCGCGCTTCAACGCATCGGGCAGAAAAGCATGTCTTGAACACAAATCCTACGTAACACAAATTTGTGTCACTTTGCCAATGTGTGCTCGCTTGTCGGATTTTGCGCTCGTTTTGTGGGCCGTTGCGGGCGTGTTTGCACAATGTATGCTCGAGTAGGTCATGCTAAGACCTGGCAGCCATGCCTTGCACAAAGTGCTCGAGGTCCAAAAAGAGGACAAGCCCGAAAAAGAAAAAAAAGAAGGTACGAACTCCAAAAACCAGCCGATTGACAGGGGAGGCAGAAATTTCAGGTACATTGGAAGGTCCGGAACCTTGACATTTTTCCAGACCGAGGGGTCCCCAATGCTACTTTTGGAACTCTAAACCAATACTAAGCTGGCTGATTTCTCGCCAAGCCCGATCCGAGTCTTCTTAGGGGGTCACCAAGACCAATGCCTGAGAACTCCGCCGGACACCAAACCAAACCGATACGAAACCAATACCAAACCAATGCTAAACGAATGATTAAACAATTCAACACCCAGGACAGATCAGAAAAAATACCTTGATCTGCTATCCAATTCCTTCCTCAGAACTTGTAGATTTAAATGATGTTTGGGTGCGGAAAGGGGGCTCCCCATTTGGACGAGGACCATAGCGCAAAATGCGACCCAGAACCTAATTACTTTGCTAATTCATACCGTTCCGGTGAGAATATGTTTTTCTTTGAGGGCGGGGGTGGGTGTATGTATTACTAGGCGGAGGCGATTACCGTATCTTGATCGATTGGGCTTCTCTTGGTCAAAGGCCAAGTACATAGTCCTACAAATAAATACAGACAACATACAGTAAAGGGCTGGGCGCAATGCTTAGAAGCACTCCTCCACGCATACAACTCCATCTTTTCTGCCAAATGGCCGGCCGCAACAGCTGCTTCAGCCGGCGTACCTTTCAGGCAAATGCCAAAACGGGAGCAACAGAATCTGAAATGGTTGACTCATGCGTCTTCAGCATATGGCATGATCAACCAAACATGCATGCTGCAGTGCGTGATAAGTATTGCATGTGCACATCAGCGATAAGGCCTATGGACGGGGTGGCATGAGGCGTAGGGGTGGCGCTGTTCCCATCGGACCTCGCTGTTCGGAAATTGAGTGAGCAAAAGTGAGTTTATCATATGTATATATGCATATTTACTATCATGGTTTCACGGGATGGATATACATGCGGATATGATACACGTATCAGGATGAATGCGTCTAATCAATGTTCAAAAGCCCGTCACATTCTGCTGGATATGGCCATGACCTGGTTTCTGAACTGGTCCTGCCTGTGCCACGTAGGGCGTGACCACGCCAACCTGCCAAGCCAAAATGTCCGCTGCTTTCAAGATTGCTAAACACGTGGGTCATTCCGGCGATTTGTTTTGCATTTTCTGACTGCTGACCTGTCGTCGATGAACAATGCTGAACATAACACCGGCATCAGTGCTGTGGATGGTGCGAGCCATGTCACTGCCGCTTAGTAACAACAAGATCGCACAATGAAGCAAGGCGGTACTCCGTGTCTGGTACTACGGCCAGGAAAAAAGGCCTTAAGGGCGTGGAATGCTATTACCTGGTTATGAAATGATGATGCTACTAGTTGAATCTTGAACATGACAAGCTCTGAGCACTGGAGCTTTTCTGAACCCACCCAACTCCCAACACGGCGCGCCTGACCAACAGACAGCTCGCCGTACTGGAAGACCTTGCCAGAACGTGACATTTTGTGTCTATCTGCTCTGTGAAATTTAGCACACCTCAAACCTTGGTTGCTGTTGACCCCTCTGCAACAAATGTGTCTAATTTATGCGGTTCAATTCGGAAAACCTACTTGATTTCAACCAAAAAGATAAAGTTGGCTGGATGTTGTCTCTCCTTTTCAACAGGGACCCTGAAGCTACCCTGAAAAATGGGCTGCCCCAAATTCTTTGGAGTCATTTCCAAACCAATAGTCAAGAAACAGTGGTGCGTGCGCCTGGCCTTGCCAACTACGCTGGCCACCATCTGCGCTTCGACGAGGTTTGCCTGCCGGGTGGGTGTCTGTTGTGAGGAAACCGTCTTGGGGTGGTCCTTGAAGAAACACTAACGGAAAAACAAAATCCAGGCTTGGGCCCCGATCCCTGTTTTGGGTAAACTAAAGAAAAACATCCATGCACCAAAAGGACTCCAACAAACAAGTTAATAACAATTAAAACGGCAGCATTACCCTTTTCCTGTTGGCTTGCCTTTAAGCCAACCGCAAAACAAAAGGACACGTCCCCTCGAAAAGAGAAAACACAAGGGTGCCCCTTTGTCGGAGTTGACTTTAGAAGCAGCGACTGGAGGTCACACCATGTGCCAGCTGGAAGCGCCTTGGAGTCGCCCTCCATCTCCTCCTGTCCCAACAAATGGACGGATGGGACCGCAAAAAGAGCTTCCTCCTCAATGAGGGTCTCGGGATACTCCACCAAAGGAGCTTCCTCTTTTTGGGAGTCCTTTTTTTTGGGAGGGGTCTCAGGTTCATTTGCAGGAGAGTGGATTGTGCCAAAAGTTGCACAGCTTCGTCTCGCCAATCGGGCAAGATGCAATTCGGCAAGATCGGCAAGGCGGGGCCGGGCTACCCATCAGACTGTTTAGTTGAGTGAGGAGCTGACGATGCCTATCCAGCGAAATTGGGCTGGCAACTTGATGCAGTCTGATTCTCTGCACGCTTCGCTTGGACTACAAGCAAATGGCTCTAATGAACGGGTTCCCATCGCAAAAGCAAAGCGCACTCATGTGTGCATCCGAGAAGAACTAGAGCACATTCAGCGTGTCACCCAAAACGGATCCAAAGGCGTAGAGAGGCCTGGAAAGTCTTTGCGGATGCATGAAGGATCTTTCGGACCGATGGGTATTGACTTGATGAACAAACTGGGACCATTGGAATGCTGTCCTGGGCGTTCACGTTGATGAAGGCCAAGGGGCAATGCGGATTCGGCCATGGCCTGAATGGTCACAGGTGTGCCTTTTTGAGGCTACCCGTTTGTTGGGGTTGGCTTCAAGGGAAACCAAAGGAGTCCCCCCTTTGACAGGTACGTGGACCTTGCAGACTGCGTGCTAGAGCCTTGCAGCTGGCATGCTGGCATGTCAAGATGCCCACCATGTAAGGCTTTGCTTGCCAGACATATGGCTGCACAACATGCAGGAATCTACCTGTTTGGCCGAGGCCCATGCTACGACTTTTTGACCTGATGAAACAACAGAAGCATTGTACTCAGCCCATCCTGCAATATCCTGAATAAGTTGCCACCGGCATCTATCAACAGAAATCATGCTGGTGCTCAGATATGAGTCAATGCACCCCACAGCACAACAACATCGGAGACGGCAAACATATGCAAACACAGAGGGTGTCGTTGGTCTTCCAAGTGCCGAAACTCAAACAAGTTGCTGCATCGCTGTTTTCCACAGGCCTGGCCCCCCAATGGAATCGCAATGCGCCTTGCAGGACAGGTAACGAATGTGCAAGCGACCCCCCGATTTATGCATTGTTTTACCGGGAGAATTCTGTCCACCAATCATTGTTGAGGTGCGTTCCAACAATGAAGACTCGTAGCCATCTGCTAGTTCAGTCATGCCGCGATTAATCTGAGCCTGCATCAACTCAGGTTGGGGCACGCCCATAGGCGCAGGCCGCTTTTCTGCCTGACAAGGCTGATCAATATTGTTTTCCCCCCAAATGACCATGGGGAACCTATTCCCTTTAGTCGGACATATCATCCTTTTGGTGGTTTTTCCCCATGATCATCCCATGTTTCTGGATCTTTTGATCAACCCCCCCTCAGGCAATGGACAGAAAAAAACCTTGACGGACCTTCCAAGTTGCGGTTCAAGTCCCCCCACCGGCACCGCTCACGCTGATCAACCCCCACTTGAAGGATTTCATGGACTTCGGGGCGTGACACTTTGATTGGCGCCTCGATGCCACTCTTCACCAGGCCCTCGTAGAAGGCCTCGGGGAAAAGAGCCACCCGCCCGAAAAACATGGAACCTGCAAGCCTTGCCGCGATAGGTAGTAGGGAATGAGAAACGGAATGAACCCAGGCTTTGGTTGTCTTAAAGGAAACCACCAGTTGGATGGAGAGTAGGGGGTCATTCCCTCATTCCCTGCTGAGAACCAGCAAGAAGAGAAACGATGGGGGAAAATGGTCCAAAGGTCCGCGGAAGGGTGGGCAAGTTTTGGTTACATTTGAACAACAGGTTGAACTTCGGTCCGGTTAAAGTTAAGAAGTTGTTCAGCGGCATATTGCGCACGCCAGCACCACCTTATGGCATCAGGTTCTGTACGTTCAGCCAGAACTATAGTCAGACTCGTCTGTCTTTGTCTGAAAATAATGTAAACATGGGCAATAGGTTGACAGGCAATGTTGCTCACAACTGCGTGAAGGAAGGGCTAAAGTCTCAGTTGTGGGAGCAGTGTCCACAAGATATAGCCAGCAAAGGCCCTGCCAACACCTGAGTAATATATGTTTCACTTCGACGAGAGGGATGCTGCTCGACCTCACATCCAGGCTTTGCAAGTTGCCAGAGCCAAGGGCGTCTGCGAGCGCGATGGCCCCTGTCGAAATGAGGCTGAGATCTAGGCCACTCCGAGCGCAAGGACCTTCACAAATGCACGAGCTCCAAGCTCCAAGCTCGCGGACTCCAGAGATCTCTCGGACTCGTGTGCATGCCTCTCTCCACTAAAGAGACGTCGCTCAGAGGCTTGGCAACAATGCAGTGGAGCATTAATTGTCTGTCGGCTTCAGGAGGAAGAGTTGCTCCATGCTGCTCCCTGCAACAGCACTACGGACCGCACGTCTGACCTGTGCCAGAAAACAAGGCGACACCAGTCCAGATTCTTCCAGTGCGGCCAGCAGCTGGATCTGTCCATGTCTGGCCGTGCAACCACTCCAGCTCAGCCCAGAATCCTCGGGCGTACGCAATCCAGTCAGATTTGGACACCGTGTTCCAATCGCAAGACTTTCCACGACTCACTCTTCCTGATGGCCAGCGGCGTCAGCGGCACCTTCCCCACGTCGTTTGCAGCAACTCTGACTGAAATGCTGCGGCCCATCAGCCTTCCATACACAATTGGTGCAAAGGCCAGGGTGCCAAGATACACAGTCGATGAAGAAACAAGGGCCTGTCAAGCTTTGTCAAAATGAATTGCATTTGCAATCCGGTTCAGTTGCAACTTGAGTGGATCAGGGTATTCGCGCGATTCACATTCGAAACAGCCATGAACCTCAATCGGCGCCGTGGATGCGCGTTGCTGCAAAGCCTTACAAAGCCTGCTGCAGCTCCGCGGCCTCTTGCCTTCTTGGCAGGTCTTCTCTATTAAGGTCAACCAGGAGCATTGGTTTCACGAACGCAATGTCAGCCTCACTGGCATACCGACGAACCTTCGAAGCAGTCCAGATTTCACTTTGGCTTGTGTGCATCCGGACTGCTGGCAGTCTCATGCTTCCGCTTCTCCTGATCCATCTGCTGGCCAGTATGGGCACGACGACTACCTCTACTTGTACTGCCGTGAAACCTATGCACAAACGGTTCGCACCATTCCCCCTTCACGAGAAAGCCTCGAAGCTTTATAGCGCCACTAGTTACTGTCCTTGCCGATGATCGCAGTTTTGTTTGCAGCAACCAAAATCGTGCTAAGACATTAAGAACTAATATCTCGGCTTCGTAGCGGATGCCCCGTGACTCCGAAATTCAGAGTACTGAGTTGCACGAATTGTTCAACCAAACAAGGTGCTTCCCTGCTGTCGAAGCGTGCCCTTTTTTCTGCAGTCTATCTTAGTAGGGGAACCCTCCCCCAAAAAAGGGGTGAGAAAGGGCACTGGGGGACCTATAGTAGGCTTTCCATCCGCGTCGCCCGCAGTGCAACGCGAGGGATCCATCCGGGCCATCCGGGCCCCTGGCCTGGCTAGAGAACTCCGCGAGCTTGGGATGGGATCGATACTGCCTGAGTGGAATTCTTGCCTCTCGTGGCTCTGCCGTTTTCGGTGGTGGTTTTATTTTGTTGTTTCCCTTGTTTTTGTTGTTATACCAAAAAAGGAACTTGAAAGAAGACTTGGATCCCCAAGTTCAGAGCATGGATCAAGGTGAGTTGTAGGGTACCTGAGATATAATTTGTCTTGTTGAAGGGATCGGTCAAAAGCCATGGGAGGGAGGGTACAGCTTCCAACGTCAGAACGCCTCGAAAACGTACTACAACGCCCATTGGACGTAGCATTAGCGATGACTCACATAGGGCAAACATCTGTCCACAGCTTTGCCTCCATGTCTCAGGGAGTGCTTGGCCCAACAAAAGTATCGCTTGCCATGTGACAACAGCACGGGGCAAGGTCGCCATGGTACCGGGCATTCGTTTGAACTGGTCTGCTCCCTCCACGAATGCTCGCTGGGCGCCCACACGTGTCAAGGAGGAAGGGCGTCAAGCCGCCAGCCTTGCACACACACACACACACATCCACATCAGTAAACTTTGGTGGGTTGTCTCCAAGCAATACACACGTCCAATCGAACCGAGATCCGGTTATGCTGGCCAAAATCAACAGAACATTGACAGAGCACAACTTGATGTTCTGAAGCGATTGGTGGTGTATGCTCACCAAGCCATGCGCCTGCAGGGATTCCTACATTCCATGAAAAACGATGTCTCTAGTGGGAACGGCCCACATAAAGGGCTAAACAATCTACGTGAACTAAACATCAAAGGGATTCTGCGACTCTGAAGAAGAACCAGCGTTCGGGCTAGAGTAGCCTCTTCTGCAGTCAGGAAATAAAAGCCGCGCAGTGGCGTGTTGTCCACCCTGACATTGCCACTGCTGACCCAACGCAAGCTACATCAAGTGCTTTCCAAGGACGCCTAACGCAGTCTCATCGATCACGGCACGGCTTCTGATGAAGCGACTTGATGGGACCCTGAATGCAGGTGGTACAAAGCTCCCCTCTGCCAAATCTCAAAAGTCAATTGGGAATGAATTTCAAATTGGGGACTCCTTCGTGCACATCAAATAAGATGCTTGGATTTGATCCCCCATTCAGAGCGCTGTTCCATCAAACTCCACGCGCACATGGCCTCTGTTTTGTGGTTTGCGAGGGAAACAACAAGGACAACCCACCATTTTGGGGGTCCCCCCCAAAAACACACACACCCAACTTTTGTTTAAACCAAAAACAGTGCGGGCCCCACGCATCGAAGCCCCCCATCCGCTCGCCTGAACCAGTCGTGAGTACACCGACACCGAGAGACCACGGACCTCCGCCTCTGGCGATAGCACCGCTGGCCTGGGGCCGCACTTCGGACTGGAGCACCAAGATTTGGCTGTGGGTCAAAACCGTTTTGGAACCATTTTTCATTTTGGGGTAGGTGAATTCACCACCCATTTTAGAACCTATTTTGGGATGTTCACTGGGGGTATGGGACTTTGACCCATGGCCATTTACATGTGCCTTTCTTTTGAGGGTATACCCGCCCTCCCACTAACATGGCAGCTGACAGGGGGTCCCTTTAAGAGGAAACTGATCTTGAGGTACCCTCCCACAGGTGCCATGTTTGTTGGAAAAGGGGTACCCCCTTTTTGGTGGAGGGGGGTCCCCTAAAATGACAGACCCGCATACAAGTTCGAGGAGGCCGGAACATGTGAAGATGTCAGTGCATCCGATACTCGGCCATTGGCTCTAAAGAACGACCAGCCACCTCTCTCTGACTTTCCGAGCACAATGCGGCAATTGGCAGTGGTCGCCCACCAGCACCAAGCGATTGGCCTTAGCTCTTGAGCAGCCCTGGGCAACCCAAATCAGCTTGGCCGCGTTTCAGAATTCGGCTAGCCCGCAGAATGGTTCGGCGTCCTGTCGTTTCCTTCAAAACCAACCACAAGAAAAGGGTACCCTCCGAAAAAGACACACCCATGTCCTCTCAACGGGATCTTTTGTCAGCTAGTGGGAGGTTAAGCCCTCATGTCCATCACCCATCATAAGGCAGAGTTCCGTGATCCTGAGACCTAAGCGAGGTATAAATCTGACGGACGGTATGCCAACGTGTTGCGAACAACATCCGGTTAAGCAACTCAAAGCGTCTGCCTATGCAGCTGCACGTAGTGCAAGGATTGCCAACCGCAAGTCTCTGAACACCGCTCAACAAACAAACCCAACTGCAGCCAGGCCATCATGCTGAGCAAACTGCAGATTCGGTTCGTTACAAATGAAAGGACGGCTCGAGTTGGACTGAGAGAGAAAGGAGGGAAACACAGAGAGAGAGAGAGAGAGAGAGGGAGAGAGCGAGGGAGCGAGGGAACGAGCGAGTGAGGGAGCGAAGAGAGAGAGAGCGAAGAGAGAGAGAGAGAGAGAGAGAAGGCAGAAGGGAGAAGAGAGAAGGAAGGGAAAAGGCAGAAGGGAGAAGAGAGAAGGAAGGGAAAGGAAGAAGAGAGAAGGGAGAAGAGAGAAGGGAGAAAAAAGAAGAGTGTGGAGTGGTGAGAGACGGGAACGGAGAGAGACAGACAGAGAGGTAGGCTTTATGTTAACAAAGGCATGCATAAACATGAGCCGCCCTCTCTCCGTCTCATTGGCTCTCAGCGCCCTGCGCCCCGAAGGATCAGTGGAACCACAGTGGACAGCTCAGTGGCCTGGACAGCACGAAGAATCCGAATCGCAGCAGTGGTAGCCTGCTGAAGGCATAGACATACAAGATAATTCTGCGGATGATACAAAATCCACGCCGGGCAAGTATTTCTAAATTACATATTCGAATACCAACCGGTGCGAACTGGATTTTGTCAATCCACAGTATTGCCTTTGCCGCACCTGGCAGCGCTGGGTATCCTTTTGAAGCTTTCGTTTGGCGTGATTATGTAAAGAACTATAGAGGATCCTTTACATGCTTCGGATGGTTGCAACATCCACGCCAGGTACCACTGGGGATGGATAAAGCCTGATTTGAATGCTGGTTCATAAACTACCAATCGTCTAACTGGTGAGTTGTGTGGACTTTGTAACCATCCTCAGTGGTGTTTCAAGTATTTTACGGCACAGGGAGTGTCTTGCGCACATGCCATACTCTCTACAATTTCGCCTCGCACATCGTGTTCTGTATGTTGGCTATGCGCCCCGCAACACCCCTGCAACGCAATGGATCCGTAAACAATTGCTATGCTGGCCGCATGATTGGGCCAAGCTCGCTGGGGGCTTTGCAATTCAGCGGTCGCGGACAAGAAGCCATTATGATAGCTACTTCAGACTGATGGTATTCCCTTTGACTAGCAATGCTAGTCGCACTGGAGCCACTTTGCTTCAGAAGGTCCGCTTGAGATAACTTCACACTGAAACAAGCCCAAGGTGCCTAGTTGGGCTAAGCGAATGTGAATGCCCCACATGGGGGGTTGATCAAAAGGTCCTTTACATGGGATGACCATTGTGGAAAACAACTAAGAGGATGATTTTTCCTTCCAAATGGAAAAGGTATCCATGGTCAGTTGGGGGCCAGAAATACTGATCAATCCCCATGTCAAAAACACATACCGACGGACCTTTTGGGCTCCCAGCAACTAGCAAATTCTCTGGATTCAATTTTGGAATGCCCATAGCCAGCTGGGATTAGAAGAAGCCGACACAAAACCACTGGGAAGATGGGAATGACTTCTGAAGCGGTTTCCACTTTGATGAAATATCTCTGTGACTTCCAAAACAACTCCCCTTCATTTCGACACCACATGTGATATAGAAGCGTGTTTTCACAAACCTGGATAACATAACTTGAACGTTTAATCAGATTCTGAGCAACCGGCAAAACCACCAAAGCCGCGAAAGGCTCAACACAGCCCGTGCGGCTGTGATGCCTGGGCCACTTCGTCCACCAGGATTGCTTCAAAGTTGGAGAGCCGAGCAAGAAAGTCCATGCCTCGCAAATCGTTTGCGTTAAGCCATCGACTCTTTCCAAAGCCTGCTTGTAAAGGCTATGGGCCTTTGCGGTAAGCCCCAAAAACCTCGAATGGCTATTTTGAGTGAAGGCACCGTGCTCATTTGGCCTGCACCAGCTTGTCGCTAGCCTACTTTCCATGCAGCAACGTGATATAGCAGACCAACAACTCAACCTGTGCGCAATGAGCAATGAGTACCATCCACCCGGAACTCATCAATGGCCCAGGCAGGATGACTTTGGTGTGTGTGAAAGGGCCCCATATGTACCCAGTATTCAATACACAACGACTTGATCGTGTGCAGCCCAGATCCAACAGGTCGCAATGTTTGCCTCCAGCACGTGCGCACAACATCTCTAGCACAGCTGGCTGTAGAGCATTCCTTGCCCTGACTCCCCTCCGTGTACTGGGAATCCAGGATGAATTCTCCCAGGGTCGACTTTCTGTTGGCGAGTGTCCCATTTGAGAGGTTACACTTTCCTGGGGAAAGCCCTGTTCATCCATCGAGGGTCCATGCAATGCACAGCTTCCCGCGAAGCCCCACCCGCCCTGGCCTGCCGCAATGGTAGTGGTACAAATCACCTCGGCCTGCGCATAACAAGCCGGCGGACTTCAAGCGCCTCGTGAAGGGAACTTCTTTCGGCCAACTCATGAAAACAAACACCGTCTCCTTATCTTGGTGGATGTTGGAAGGGGATCAAAAACCGAAATTTTAGCAGTTAAGTGGGGATTTCCCACTAAACCACAATAAGCAATCATGTAAAATGTGTTTTTTTAATAATAACCATGTAATCAACCAGCCCAAAATTCATCTGCAGTCCCATTGAACCGGTTTCGCAGCCGCATTGCTTCATTGCTTGTCGCCTCCCGGAGGATTTTCAGCTGCAGCTCGAAGTCCTGGCGAACTTCTGAATTCGCCTGGAAGAAAAGGGTTGACCTCTCCACCAACGTAAACATAGAGCCATACGCAATAAGGTCCTCCGGTTCCGGAAGAGGCTCCTTCTTTGGTGCCGGTGTGTCGGAATCTTCACTCATGGAACAAGAAGGGGGCCTGATACTCCAAGTTTTGCACAAAGACCCTCAACCTCAGGGTTTGTCTTCAAGGGGACACCCATAAGCCCAAATAAACACGAAGCCTCCAGAAATGGGGTCTGCCCAGAAAAAAAAGGTAGCCACCCAGATCCATTCATTCGGGTGTGCCGGTGTGCCTGTTGTTTGATTGTAATGTTAGCACCCGAGTAATGGGATAGTCAACAATGCAAAGTGTTTTTCCTTATTGTGGTTCACCCCCATTGTTGATGGGGACCAGAATGACTGACAGTTTTTTTTGCCCGAGGAGGGGGGGGGAATCCAAAAAATATCCACAAATCCAGGAAAAAACACAGAAATTGTCGATGGTGGCCCACTTGCTTAAAAGCATTTCCCGTTTAATTGGTTGCTCAAACACAAAACCCAAAGCTAGCTGAAACCTCTGAAATGTGAAAACCATCCCCAGCCCTGAAACTGCAAATTATCTATCAAACCGTGCTTAAAAAATCACACACAAAAATACAATCAGGACAAGGGTACCCCTCACAGACCACACTGAACCACAACAATGGCATTCTGTAGGGGAACCACATTAGTTGCAAGCCCCCAGCCCCCTCCAGCAAATAAACTGTCAGTTGCTTTACTCAAATGCATTCCCCTTTTAATTGGCGGCCCACTTGCTTAAAAGCATAGCAAAGCATTCCCCTTTCAATTGGTGGCCCAGTTACTTAAAAGCATTCCCCTTTCAATTGGTGGCCCACTTGCTTGAAAGCCATTCCCCTTTCAATTGGTGGCCCACTTGCTTAACAGCATTCCCCTTTCAATTGGTTTCTTTCTAGCTCAAGCCCTCCCAAACGTATGCTCAGGAAGAAGTGGTTGTAATACTAAAGTAGAATTCCAAAAAGGAAGTGGCTGCAATACCAAAGTAGAATTGGGCCCCAAAAGTGAGCCTACAGAATTCTAGTGCCAACATTACCCCCTTTTGGTTGGAGTGAAATCAACAAGACACAGGATTGTAGGGGTACCTCCCCCATTCTTTCCAGGGATCCTTCTTTCTAGCAATCCTCCAGAACCCCCCCCTGGAAAACGGCTGGTTTTCAGAAAAGACCGCTTGAAAAGAATGGAAAAGGAACCAACCCCATTCTCACCTCCGGTCAACCTTCGCCCCCGTCCCCCCGGTCCTGGCGATTCTGCGCCCTGCGGTCCTCAAAGTGGCGAGCCGCGGCCTGGCACATCCGCGTGGCTTCGAGGCGTTTGGAGGTTTGGAGGTTTGGAGGTTTGGAGGTTTGGAGGTTTGGAGGTTTGGAGGTTTGGAGGTTTGGAGGTTCCAAACCGCCCAGCAAACAAAAAGCGGCCCACATGGTTCAAACCCGCGAAATCCAACTAGGTCCTCCAGTAGAGAGGATAGAATAAAGATACCCTTCTATTCTAGTAGGGGAACCCTCCCCAAAAAAAGGGTAAAAGGGCACTACTGCGGGACCTAGCCAAGATGGGTTCAAATCCAAATCAAAACCGAACTTGGCTTCTCACCCGTTCAACAGGCAACGACCGGGGTTCTAGAAGGCTTGCAGCAACGCACATTTGTGCTTTTCGCATCCAAACGAACCTTTTGGGAGACAACGAAGAGGCCAAACGGGCAAAAAGCGTAGGTCGATTTACAAGCTGAAGTAAAGGATCAGGCCTTTATGGGCACGCTCCCTGTACCCCCTTCCGGTTGCAAGAGAAAGTGAAGGAAACTCAAAGGGCAAAGGGGCAAACAGTTTAGTCTGGCAAAGCGGATACCATATCCTTCCTTTTTCTGGAGGGCCAATATTGCATCCCCGGGCTGGAAACCAACTGCCCACCTTTGACAGAACCAAGAGTACATCAAGATCAAGCCAAGACTTCGTCCGCCTTATGCAACGGTCAATCAAAGACTTGGGCCCACAAACTGCTCCTTACCCATCAGCACAAAGCGGACTTAGGCCCTCCATGCACAAGTTGTAGGAAACCGTGCCCCTTGCAAGCAAAATATGGCTGGTAAAAAAATGGGTCTCTCCCTCTGCTCCATGCCTCACCAGCATCCTCACCGTGGCCTAGTGCTGCACACCATGAGAACAAATCTTCACTGTAGCAAATGCCGTGAATATGGGTATGTCTTTCTTTGAGGGTAATGTCGGTACCCGATTAATCAAAGGGTGCCAAATGCAATCAAAATGTTCCAAAATATTATCTACACCCCCAAATGAAAAGGGGTGCCTAATACAATAAAGTCGTTTTTGCTCGGACAAATATGAGACTTCATCTGGAAACGGAAAGTTGTTTGTTGTCCGAAGCTTTTTGGTCCTAGCTTAAAGATTTGTGTTGTGTTGGTTTAGTAGTTGTTCTTTCCTTTTTTTCCTCCAATACGGTTGCACAATTGGGTGATTCTTTATCGTTTCTTCTATTGAGTGTTTGGGGTGGCCATGTCGGCTGTGCACTTCAACACCAAGGATATGTAAGGAAATCGGAAGTTTGGGGGATGGATGGGTCTTGTTTCCGGCAAAGCCTGAACTAAGGCAGGCCAGCTCAAAGGAATACTCAATCAAATCAAAACCAGCACTGGGCAGAGAGGATGACCCAAGACAACCGAAGCAATACTAAGCCAATCTACGAAACTTATACAAACCAATACTAATCCAGTACTAAGGCAGTAGGAAGCAAAAACGAAACCAATACTAAGCCAGTACAAAACTTGAGAAATGCCAATCTGAACCAAATTGTTTTACCGGCTTTCTCTATTGGGTCCCGAAATTTGTTTGGGGGAGGGGAGAGGGGGCCCCCTTTGTTAGTCAGAAACCCACATGACTTACTTTGGGTTATCTTGAAGGGAACCAAAAGGACACCATCCTATTTGGGGGCGCAACTGGAAAGTGGCCATAAAGCCATCTCATGTCCATCCAGCTTCAGTGAGCAGAACGCGACGCTCATGACAGCACAGGGATCCTTACATTATACACCTGAACAGCAAGGGTCTCCCTTTATGTTGGTGGAAAAAGCCATGTTTCAAATGGGCAAATTGTATCTTTTAAGAAGCCCTGCAGCAATAGCACAAATTGTGCCTTGTAGTTGCCGGGCAGCGAGCAATTCTAGCAAGCAGACGTGCACACAAGCAGGAAGGTACGGTCGTTTCAGCCAACGCCATTATCAGCTGAGTCGTTAAAGGCAACAAGTTGGCTGAACACGAATATTCTGTACTTCAGAAACATAGGCTGTTTGTAGTTCATCCGCACCAAGCCTCAGCAAAACAAACATGCAAATCATCAACACACAATTGCACGAACTTAGTGCCACGCAGATTCATTGGCTTTCCGCAGCATACATAAAAGGCTTTGAACCTGTATGATTTACTGTTGGAAGCTGTCCAAACCACGGGTTGGTGCCTGTGCCGCATGACAAGCCATGGCTCTTAGCTCTTCAGCCTTCGGTTCATCTTTCTCAACTTGGCTAAGTCTTGGTGCATGAGTCCAGTCCCTTGCTACTCACGCTCTGCCACACTCTCTCTCGCTCTCACCGTCCTGCTTTCCGGCCTTCTTGCGTGGTGAGGGGCTTTGGAATAGACGGCTTGCATGTGCATTTGCACACGCCGTATGAACATCACCCAGGTCCTATCGTCATGTCAAAATAGAAACTCACTCAATATGAGCCACAGGGTGACGTGGGCAATGAAAGGACCCCCCGGCTGGAGGAAATCACGAGGGCTCCACCCCAAGACTCCTTCCAACTCGAGTGTTGGCAAGGTGCCGAGGTGGTCTGGCTGGCTTCATGATGGAAAAAAGCACAGCAGAACACCTTGGCCAGTGCGCAGTTTTTCGCATTGAATCAAGGAAGAACATGCCCCGCATGGGGGTAGGGGGTGCCCCAGTTCCATTTTTCCCACGAATAGGAACATGGAAAGCGGAACCCCAATCAAGTTCCAGGGGTCACGCCCTGGGTGGAGATAGGCTCACAGTGTCTCACACCCTCTAAACACAAAGTCGCCTCTCACACATCTTGTTCAGCAGTCTCGAGGACCTTGGCAGGGGCTTCGCCCAGCTCCTCGCTCTCTGACTCGAAGGGGAGGATAAGGTGAAGGAAAAGGGCCAGCAGCGTGCCGATGCAGTAGGGTGTCTTCATGATGATGATCAGCGAGTCGCGCCACATCTTCTTGCTGGCCTTGACTGCTTTGGCTTTGGTGTGTGTGTGTGTGTCTGGCCAGCAGGCTGGCTAAGCCGCCAACGGCAGACAGGCCACAAGTTTATGAAAACCGGTCAGACTGAAAACATGAGGCGTTCCGAGCGGCATTGTACTTCAAGCAGCACCCCCCCGAAGTCCCGGGGCAGGTGGTCACCGTCTGCTGCTCCGTGACTGCGGCCGTCCAGGTGCCAGACATGGCCGTGCAGTCAGCCTGTGGCTGATATAATGAGCGGATACATCCAACCACCAAGAATGATAGGTGCACCGACATGGTTGCGTTGCCAAATACTTGTTAATAAGGAACCCAACATAGATCATTCACTGCGGTGGAACCATCCGTTGCATTACCACAATATCATTTTTAGGACAAAGGAACCTAACATGGATCATTCGCTTGCTGTGGAACCACCTCTCAGTAGTGCGGTCAAGTTCACATGATTGAACAACTCCCAATGTGAGTCTTGACAGATTTCCCGCAGAAGCGTGGTCCATGTTCAACCATATCAACCCTAAAAGTCTAGGCCTGGCCTGGCTCATGGTGGAGGAGGTGTACGTGTTCACTGTGCAGGTGGCTGCGGCAGTCTCCACCTCCACTGTGGGGAAGACCTGAACGGTCGAATCGAATGGACGAATCGAATTCCTGGCGTTGACGGTGTCCATGTGGCCTCAACAACTTATCAATAACTCATGCAAATGAGTCACAATCAAAGCCTGTAATGTAAATGGACTACCCAGAACTACGCTTCAAGAAGTTAAGGGGGGGGCCACCAACATATTTCTGGTTCATTGGGACTATCGGCCTCCTTCCGACCCCGGTTTCGACCCGTTTTCCCTTTTGGCCCATCTCATCTCTGCGGCGGCTCGACTCGACTCATCTGGCTGTGGGTCAAAACCATTGGTACCATTTTGGGGTAGGTGCACCCACCATTTTAGCCTTCTTTAGTGGGGATTGAGATGTTCCCTGGGGGCCAAGCGGGCTTTCGACCCATATCTCATCTCTCGCTTCCTCGTGTCTCGGGCCTCGCAGACGTCGCTGGCGGGCCACAGCCCGATGTTGTGCTTCAGGTTGGCGCCGTGGAAGGCCGCCACACCGCCGCCCTCCGCCCAGCTGGGCAGCGCGCTGACGCCCACGCCTGTCCCGGCGTTCCCGGGTCCCGCCCGGAAACGGCTCGGCCCGGGTGCCCACAAGAAGCCTGTATGGCTCTGGGGGAAAGAAACAAACGCCAAAGCTCAGAGAGTTTCCTGGTGGAAGCTGTACAAGTGGCCTGCTTTTGGGGAAAACGACCAACAAAAGCTCCGAACTCATCTTCCCACGGCACAAGTCCGGCCGAGAGGCCCACGCCCAGGGCGATGGCCAGGATGAACCGGGTGCGGCGGGTCATCTCACCGGTGGTCACAATGTTGATGCCCGACACGAAGACGTTGGCGAAGAGGAAGGTGGTCATGCCTCATAGCGAGGCATGGGGCTTCGCACGGGGCTTCATGGTCTCTGAAGGCAAGGGGACCGTTTCTGGACCGTTTCTGGGGACCAAAAAATGGGTGGAAGACACTTGTAAAAACTGGCCGTTCGCCCGTTCGCCCAGCCGCCGCCCACCACGCAGTCCGGGATGGATGCGATGGTGGCCCCAAACTTCTGGAAGCACCCAAAGAGGATCAGCCAGATGCAGCAAGCGATGCCGGCCGCGCGCGAGGCGCAGCGGGTGATGGCGATCACACCGTTGTTCTGAGAGAAGGTGGTGTTCGGGGGGCCTCGGCAAATGACATGAGGCAACCCCCAAAATCAGATCCGAACGACGGAGCATAAACTGTCAGAAAGGCTTACCCACACAACCCCTTGTAAGATTCATGCAATCCTGATTTGACTTTGTGTCAGTGGCCCAATTTGCCAAACATGTTGCCAACAATGCATCATGCTTCCAGACATTTCCAGACTCTGGGAAGCTGGAAAAGTATGAACAACTGGCAACGACCCAAACAACAACGACCAGGTGTCGCAATTGGCGCGGAACTGCCATGATGCGGACGAGGGGCTGGTCATGAGCACGGCAATGGCGCTGTTCACGCCGTCCGCCAGAAGGCCACCCTGGATCCGGGAATCCGCCTGTGGACCCTCCAGCGGCAAGCCAGAGACATCGCTGGTGGCCTGGATGTCCCCGACCTGCGCATGTCGGGTGACGACGTGTTCGTGTCTCACACCAAGACAACAGTTCGCGAAGTCGGAAAAATGGGCGAAAGGCGGTGCTGCCGCGCCCAATCCCAAAACTCAAAGCCCTCTCTGGCCGCCCGAATACCTACCGCCCAGCCCGCCGTCTCCACAGACGTGATCACGAAGCCCAGGAGCAGCGGCAGGAAGGCGGGGGCATAGAAGCCCAGAGGGAAAGTGGTGGTCCACAGGAAGGTGAAGGTCCCCGCAGCATCCAGCTTGTCCGTGTTCACGAAGGCCAGCGCCTAGCATGTTTTTGTTTTTTGTTTTTTGTTTTTTCTTTTTCTCCGAGTAGGTGGAAACAAAAAAATGGAACTGGAGCAGCGCTCGCCTGCGACGACCCAGGCGGCGTGTAGGAGGACACACCGGCGCAGAAGTACCCGAAAAACAGAGCCATGGCTACTGAGCAGTTCCTCAGATGGTACATGGGGTTGATCCAAAGATCTTTACAAACAAAAAAAACAATGTGTTTACCGCTAAATGGGAAAAGCTACCCATGGCCATTTGACATTGGCTTCGATTTTCCTTTTGGCTTCCCAGAAACCACAAACAAGGGGACCAAGCGACGATCCGGTCCCGAAAGCTTCGGGTTGTCATTGGAAGAAGCGTGCTGCGCTCTTTTGACCCATTTATTCTACGGACTAGCCCGATATCTACTTTCAATCTGCGAAAAAGCGGTTCCTTGCCCCTGGCGGTGTTGACCTTTTTGTAGCCGAAATCCGCGTTTAGTAGGCGGCAAAGCGCGTCCTAAACTGTACTGATGCTGGAATTGTTGGTGACTTCCGTACGTGCTAGGCACGATTCTCCTGCAGCTCACCGCCTTGAACCGTCCCAAGCTTCGATCAGTTTGGGTGTAAGTTTCATGGTGCTTCATGGCAGAAAGATCTCAGAAAAAGCCTTACTCCGACTTGAGTTGCGATGAGGTGAATTCCTTGTGGGAATATTGCTCTTTAGGTACCAAACATGATCCAACAAACTCCTGTCTCAGTTCCGGGCTACTCATTCAGCAAGCAATTTCTCTTTCAGGTTCTTTCTTGCTGACCGTGCCAATTCAATTTCGTAACGACAAAGCGAATCCCCTTTGAACCAAGTGAAAGTAGCGGCGACATTAGGCTCATTGTGGTATGTTCTAGCAGTGTGTTGGTAATATCTCGCCTTGACATGGACATACTACGGCACACCTGTTGTTATATACATCCAAGCTGCTGCTGGGCAGGCTGCGACGGGGTGGGATGGCTCCGGAAGCGGCTGGAACCATATATATATATATATATACCTGGAAACTCCTTCCGGCCAAAATTTCAGCCGCGGACTCAAAAAGGCACCTTTTTGCGTCCGCCGGCGGAAATTGGGATCTCCCAAAAATCGCGCGGCGTTTTTGCTTTTCCGGCGGCGTTTCTCACACGCAGCCTTAAAGAGCATTGCTGCCACAACTTTTGTTTTGACCCATGCACATGCGCCAATGTGACAAGCGTTGATTCTGCAAACCGCCATTTGTCTCATTATATTCAATATATGCAGCCACAAAGCAGCCTTTTGCAACTTGCAGCCACCGCAGTACCTGCGCATGCCTGGCATGACGCAGCCCGGGTGTATGAATCATGTTTGTTCGATGCGTGTGGCGAGTACGCAGCCCTCTTTGTCTCCACTGCTTCTGGCTTCAAAGGGGCTGGTTGCCCCAAAATACAGGAATCAGTTTTTCTCCTGCATGCACAGTTTAATAGACGGTTTTGTATTTTGTTGGTGTTTCGGGCTACGGCGGAAACACGCGGGATTACGGCGGAAACACGCGTCCAAAGAGTGGATGTTCTCAGGGCCTTTGATTGCGCTGCTTGACGCTTGATCTCCTTATCTTCGATTCGTGCTGTTATTAGCATCACTGTGCAAAGCACGTCTGGTCACAAATGCATTGCCAGCAGAAATCATGATGCATGCAGTTGGCTATGTAGTTGCGGGCACCAAGCGTGTCAAAGCTCGTCTATTGATGTGCAAGTGCTTGCCATTTCCGGCCTGTGCATTGTTCTCTGGATGGGTGGAGTCGTTGCTGCGTGCCCAGTGTCCATCTTCATAACTTTCAGCAGCGTTTGTGAGCAAATCAAAGACATGCCAGTTGGTTTTGCATTGTGGG
The DNA here is from genome assembly GCA_963377175.1 of Effrenium voratum. NCBI lineage: Eukaryota > Dinophyceae > Suessiales > Symbiodiniaceae > Effrenium > Effrenium voratum. The sequence goes on along the minus strand of CAUJNA010000046.1, from coordinate 212,779 downwards.
AGCAAGTGCTTGGTGCAGTTTAGGATGTGCTAGACCAGGCTTTGCGGCTGTTTTTTCTGGCTGCCGGCGTTTTTCAGAGCTGCCGGCGATTGTTTCTGCTTGCGGCTGAAATTATTGCTGAACGCAAAGCGGCTGAAATTTTGGCCGGACGGAGGTTCCAGGTATATACAACACAAATAATCTAAAATGGCATTGTTAGATTTATCTGGTGGATGAGAACACACCGCTTCTAACACTAAACAACAACGCCTGCTGAACTCATCTTGAAACGAAGGGCAACCCACTTTCCGCGTCTTCTCAGCGCAACCCGAAAGCTTGGCTTAGCCCCGGACATGCTCACCCGAACGGCGGGCATGCAAGGAGTCATTCGTATCAAACGCAACATCATGCCGGCAAGGGCGGCGTACCCATGACTCAACCATAGGTGACCGTCTTTGGAGAAATCTTCACATAGCCCTGGTCTCTGACTCTCCCGTGACCTTGTAGCCAAATCTTCACATGGCCCTGGTCTATGTCTAACCAAAGCTAAGGACTGCCTTAACCCTCGAAGCTGCCGGGGCTCTTCAGAAAGGGCGAGCCAAGAGCCTGGATCAAGACCAGGAAGGTGACCACGCTAAAGCCTGCGCGCGCGTGGGGCGCGCGTGCGCTTCTGCCGGGCCATGGGCACATGGCACTCAGCTTCTGTAAGACTCGACTCGTGTTTGGAAGTGGGAAAAACGGACACGTGCTCCAGCGAAACCTTGGTGGCGCTTGCGCTTGCAAGAACATGAGCAAACTCTAGGGCCCTCTGAAGAGACCACACCGCTTGAGCGGATGCCCAAACAGCGGCCCAGAGATTACAAGTCCCCAAACTGGCCAGTTCGCGTTCCCAGCACCCAAACACGACACTTGAGCCCCGCCTAGTCCGAAGTACTGCGGGGCGCCATAGGCCAAAACCACGTCTCCGTTGCCGGTGCACATCTGCGGCCCACCGAAGGCTGCGGCCCGGGACATGTCGTTCTCCGCACAGAAGACGCCACCGCCCCAGTACTTCCTCAGCGAGCTTGACTTTGCCACCTCATATCAGCTTCCCTATTTGTGGGTTGGATTGGTGGCTTAAACGATGGTGGAGGAGGGGGTTCGGCCAACCTCGCATAGCGGCGACCATGTTTGCGCCCATGCGCCGTCTCTTGTTGCGCTGATGAATTGGCTGGAGACGTGTGATTGGTTCCCAAAGAGCCCCGTCAAAATGCACATCTGTTGCCCTGTCCGGGCAGCTTGAGCAGCGGTCAAAGCCAAGGAAACCACGCCAAACAGAACCCTTAAGGGAATATTAACCCACTAATGAAAGCTGACGGATTTCTATGGGACACCCAGCAAACAATCCAGCACACCCTCCATCTTTCTGGTACTGTACCGACCCCAACTCTTGCTGCCAGGGTTCAGCCCGGAGCCGATCAGGCCCGCCCCGATCAGCGTGACGCAAGTCCCCGAGACCACCGGGGGGAACAGCTTCTTCAAGTGCCGCGGCGGCACGAAAGAGATCAAAATCTCGGTGATAGACGCCACCAGACCTCAAAGAGCATCAATCCAAATAGAAAAAAAAAAACAGAGGCCCCGGTTCATTCAGGATTCCTGCATTTTTGATTAAAGGGCAACTGAGCATGATTGCAACATATTGCAACAAGGTGATCTTGAAGGGACAACCTGACATCAAATGCGCAGTTCCCAACAATCAACCCTTCTTCTGAAATTGTACCATCATTGAAAGGGCAAAGACATCTTAAATGCTGCCAAACCTTGACCGGAGCAATGAGGAACCTAAGATTTTAACCAGAGGTCCCGGGTTGGGATTCCAATGTCCACTGCCTCTTGAGGTAAGAAAAAAAGTATATTTTTTCCCCCGGAACGGGGCCTCCGACGGTGTTTTTTTGGTCGACGGCTTTGGGCTGCCGAAGGGCAGGTGCCCAGGAACTTGCCGTAGGCCTCCTTGCCCGGGGTGCCGGCGCGGATCTCCGAGCTCACCACCTCAGAAGAGACCAATTCGTCTGAAGACCGAGTCAAGGGTTGGGCCGTCTCCGTGAAAAAGGTGGGCCCTCTTCGTACTGCTTTTTTTCATGGGAGAATTGGCCTCCCCTTCAACGGGAAAAGGTGGGCCCTCTTCATACTACCATTTGTTTTGTTTTTTTTGGGGGGGCATTGGTTGGTCTTAAATATTTGGTACCTTCTGCCACCCCCGCGCCTCCCGAGCGATGGGCAGGAAGGTGAAGGAAGTGCCCATCACCGAGATCAGCCCAGTGCCTCCGGAGCTTCAGAAGGCGAGATCCATCCCAGGGTCCACGTCTCGTGAGCATGCTGCTGCAAAGGCAACCACTTTTTTTCAACCCAAAGCACCCAACAAACATCACTGGGCCTCAGATTCAATGCGAGCCAAAGAAAAACAAAGTTGCCGAAGGCCAAGCAAAGCCAGCCAACACCTTTCAGTCACGCTGGCCTAGGGTGTAGCCCCCGCAGAGCTTGAAACGAAGGATCTGCACCAGAGACAGCAATCCTTGCCACTCCGGTTGGGTGAGAAAGCCGTAACTCTTTGGTGGTTTGAGTGAGCTTTAAAATCCCATCACTTGGTCGTGCACAGCTATTTCCGTGGTTCAATAGTAGTTTGAGTCGGTGCGGATTCGAATCCCGATATCACCTAAAAAAAACAACACGACATCAAACACGCCCAGCATAATTTTTGCATTTGGCCCAGGGCTCCGGAGGCGATGAGGGCCGCGGAGATCATGTATTGCCGACTCCCGCAAAGCTCGGTGTCACCCGCAAAGCAGGCGTCCCCCGCGATGAGGGAGGGCGGAGTGATGATGCCCCCAAGCATCGCCAGGGAGTGCTGCAAACCTCAATGGTCGTCCGTTTCTGGCGTGATTGAGCCCTTGCTTTCGGAATGCATGTTCACAAAAAGAGATTCAGTATGCTCATGAGCAAGAGCCCGCAGCCAGTGCAAAAATGTGCAAAAGCCAACAAAACCATATTCCGTGACGATGAGCAAGTGGCCAAGGGGGATAGCAACACAAACATGAACCGCATCTCGCTTTGTTTACAAAGGCCACGGAGAATCCGACGCGTTCGACGGGTTCGATTCAAGAAGCCCATGATGATGGCCACCAGCAGCGGCAGCTTCGTTGATGGCTTCAGAAGGGGAGGAGCCTTCGTTTCTTTCACCAAGCACGGGATGGACGGAGTGCAAAGGAACCTTGGCACGTCCGGCAACTGGTTGCAAGGCCAATGTCCGGCTAAATTAAACAACAAACAAAGTTCGAGACACTCCAAAAAACAACAAAACAACTCTCTGGTCTCCTTTTTTGCAGACACACACACATATATTTTGGAACATTCCTGAAGTTCTGCGCCATGGCACTTCCAGTCATAGGACTTGGCCCCAACCAGCCCCTCCGGGGTGCAACGCACCCCTGAGCACGCGTCACAGCCTCCGAAGCTTTCTTCCTCCTCAGCCGGGGCAGCCACCTTCTCCGACTCGGGCTCGAGATTCGCCATGGTGGGATATCGTGGGAGTCACTGAAACCCTACGGCAGCTGAGGCTAAATGCTTGCGGCCCAAAGCTCACACAGAAGCAGCATGGAAGGCGGTTCGCTGGTTGACTGTCGACCGGTGCCCCCAAAGGAATTTCCTTGGGCTGAGGCTGCCGCCTTTGCCTCCGAACTTGCCCTTGCCGAACTTACCTGCCAGCATCTGATTGTGACATCCAGCTACTGAATCTGTAGAAATTGAATTCGAGGCAGCCTTAACCCCACATTGAACACATGGTGGGCCGACACAGCTCGCGTAGGACTGTCTTGACATGTTTGGCACAGCCAAGCTTGTGCCAACCACTCATTGGGTCTATTAAGTTCGCTTGAGTCCTCTTACTATTGCCTCTCTGGGTTTGCTTCGCTGGATCCCGGTAAAAATGTTGATTTTCGCTTGGAGGTATACCTAACTTGTCCCAAAGGTTGAGCATGCTAGCGTGTTCAAGCGAACCTTTGCTCTGACTGCAAGTTGCTACCGCCCACGCATCCTGGCATCAAGCCCAAGAACTCAATGTACCACCGGTCTGTCGTTCTAAACTTGGCAGCCCTTAACGGGGGATCGCGTTTCGAGGGCAAGTTCGAACGGTATTCAATTTTGGTTGGCGCTCACCTCTCAGCAGATGCGGTTGATCAGGCTGGTTTGGGCTGTTTTGTTTCCACCTGAGTCTGCCTGAAATCCAAACCAGTTGCGGCGTCCCCGTTCAGGGCTCTCTCACTAAAGACCCCAAACCACACAGCTATACTTGAGTAACTTAGGCTACGGTGCGTGAATGGTGTGTAAGGCCAAAGAGAGCAATTCCTTGGAAAAGCAGGCACGTTTCCCGCACATTGATGAAAACAACGGCGCCAGCAATATTGGATCTTCAACATATTATAATCTGCGACACTTGCAACTATGCATCTCTCATTTGTTGTAGCAAGACACGTCATGCCTGTTCATCGTCCATTGTGTTGAGTTGTCACCAGCTGCCCCAGGATGCCGCTAAAATACAGAACATTGCGTGTTTGATTCCTACTGTAGTTTGTACAAGCATGTGCATATTCACATGCAGTCGGAAATCAATTCACCGTGATGTAATTAGGAATCTTTCATGGCTGACGCCCGAGCTATCAGTATGGTTGATCTCCGTTCGAGCATAGCCTGAGCCTCAACAAAATCACAACGGAACATAATTACAGTGTGCCTGGATTCAAAAAACTAATAGTTATGGTTTGACACCAGGGCTGCATTGAATCAAGCCCTCATACGTTCTGATATGGACAAATCTCCAGCTTTCTGCCTGCCTCCACTCTTTCCACCCTTGCCTGGCATTGAGATTGCAGGGCTTTGCAACAGCTCTTCCATTTCTTCGTCAAAAGTTGGGACTCCAAAATGGTCGTCCTAGTTGTTTGCAACGTTAAGCCCAGGTGACAAGGTTGCCCTCGAGAGAGAAACAAAGGAACACACACACACAAAAAAAAAACAACAACAACACATTGGCTTGCTGACCTTTTGACAACGGCAATGCGCAAACCGATTCGTCTCACACCCCAGTTGGCCTCTAAACGAATCCTCCCGACCACTTCGCAAATAAGTCCATCCCTCGCCATCTGCTGACATTGGCCGCGTGTTGCCAGGAGAAATCAAAATTGCTTGTTACCGCATCCCACAGATGCACTTGTTGCCCCAAGAGGACAATGGAAATTTAGCAGTACCACAAATCAGAGAACTTTTGGAGACCAAGCCTCACATAATGGACACTATCCACTTCCCCGCTTTGTCCAGCGCGCCTGGGAAGGTGCCAGCGGAGCCTTTGCTCTCCTAATCCCAAGCAAACCGTGGCTTGATCTGGCTGCGGGTCAAAAATTGCGCACCCCCAAAATGGGTTGCCCTGGTAGATGGCAAGGACTAACACCGGTTTGGTGGTTCAAGTTTGACCCATACCCATAAGGCAAATTGCTATACCCAGGTCCCAATGGAATTTTGGTGTCTCACTTTTGACACCTCTGAAGCGCGTGGGTGGGAAACTCCGGGAGGACGAAGCCCTACTCAGGGTTCACAATCGGATCTTTTTGGAATGGTCAGGGAATCTCGTAATTGCCCGGACGGACACCATTCGGCCTCTGGTAGCTTCGTGATCTGAAGATGTGGGTGTGTCTTTTCTAGGGGACCCCAACATGGTGGTTTTCCTGATGGTTTCCCTTGAAAACCAACAAACAGGGTTGATTACCCTAAAAGATTCATATTCGGCTGAATGAACCTGATCGAACATTGGGCTATATGCAGCACGGAAGCTGCGCGGGCAGCTCAGGCGGCTGTTTATCAGGTGAAAGCCTTCAAGCTTGGCAGGGAAGCAGCAGGCAACATTGATGCATTGGACTTGGAACATTCTTTGGGTGTGAGCAAGTGTGTGTGTGTGTGTCCTGTGTGTGCGTACGTGTCCGTGTCCAAGTCTGTGCCTGGGTGAGTGTATGTGCAAGTAAGGGCCCAAGCATAGCGAAATGTGTCATGCCGGGTTCGGAGCTTTCTTGAGGCAGTCTGCACAAGGGATTCGATGTGCTCTAACACATTAGCACAAGCGTGGCCAGCTCGCCAAAACATGACTCAATGACATGAGACAAACTCAAAATGAGTGTTGACGTGTATCAACGGTGCCAAAGTACTTCAAGGTGAACAGCTGCCTTTAGATTGTTTGTTGTGCCAGCAGAATACTACTTCATCGGCCGCTGAGGAGTGTTCATGACGTACAAAGAATGGCACTCACAACTGGCATGAGCCATGTGATCTGATGAAATCGGTCTTTCGCAGCTCATGCAAGATGGCCGACGATTGATTGCACACTCCTCGTCATCCTCCCCTCGCTCTCTTTCCGCTTCCTTGGCAATCAGAACCCAGCTTCCGATTCCACGGAATCAACTGAGAGGGATCTCCACGGACCATGTGTTTGAGGCTGCCTTGTTAGAGGAAAACCAAGGAACATCACCATTCTTTGCTCACCCCTGAGACGAACCCAAAGCTACGCGCACCGAGTTCCGCGCTTTGAGGCGCTTCAGCTCCGCCTGACCAGCCGAAAATCCCCGGAAATCGCTGATTCACTCGAACCAAAAGACGTCGCTGCGCTTTGCGTCGTATCAAATACGAGCCTTAGCATCTGAGGAAAGCTGGGGCCTGTGCGAACATCCAACGCCAGCCAAAGAACAGTCAAAACACCATGGTGACTTGATGCAACCCAAGGAATGAGTGCTACAAGCACCGAGTTGTGGTCTGGTTGAGAGGATAGCCTAGGTCTTCGGTGCGCTCCATTCAGAAGTTCAGCGTAACCAACATAGTGGGAGTTTTTAAGGAAAGGCTTTGCATGATTGTGCATGTTGAATACGGAATACTACCAGTTCACGCGGCCTTTCATGCGCTGGACTTGTCTTGCATGGCGCTGTGCGACTGGCCTCCGTGCCGGTACCCCCCCGAACATGTTATTATTTTTGGTGTTCCCTTTAAAACAACACCTGAGGAGGGCTTCTTCAACACCCATTTGGTTCCGGGGAAGCATGGGCATTTCTCAAAATAGGGATCCCTTCACCAGAAACCAAAAAAGACATCAACCACCTGATGTCGCCAGATTCAGCAAACCCGCAAGCAACCGAAGGAACCAATTCGAGCCTCAAGTGTCATGTCCTCGATGACGCTCCGCACTTTCTCAGGTCGGCCTACACGCACCGCCTGCAGAGCGAGAGAAAGCGTATTGACTCGGCCCATTCAGGTGACATCCCTAAACATAGACCCTCTGAATGGTGGTTCAAAGGGAACCCGCCCAAACTATTTTTAGCGCCCATCAAAGTGATCCCAAACGGCCCCGTGTTGAGGCCTTTTCTTTGATCGTCCTCGGGCAAAGATGCGGGGGTGGGTGGCGGGGTCTAAAAATCGTTGCCGACTGCACTTCTTTTTCCCCACTGAGCACGAACTTGAAACATGATGACAACACAAAGGTGAGGCAATGGAGCGAGTGTAAACCACTCAGTCGCAAAACCGTACGTTCGGCAATCAATGTCTGCCTTGCTTACCTTGCTGAGGCTGTCTGAAACGGGTGGCAAGATCAGCCTTGACCATTGTGCGGAGAACTTTAAAGGAGATGGGATGGCCTTCCCATGCTGCTTGCTACTTATTGACGGCACAAATCTGAACGCACTTAAGACGTGCTGTTACATGTGTCACAACGGTAGAAACAATCCGCAGGAGCAAAGGCACATAACTTCCCTGCAACATGCGCTATGACCAAACGCGGAACAATCAGCGACTCACAAGCTGCTCATTCCACTCGCATGGCAAAACCCGTCTGACTCGCGGGCTGCCTTTACTCCTCTGGCCCTGAGACCTTCGCAGATGTTGTCCACTGCGACCTGACACTGCCACAACTGATTGGTTTCCCGTCGGTTTCCTTTCAAACCAACCTTCAAAAGGTAGCCTTGAAAAGACACAGCCCCAGTCACTACCAAATCCTTGCCCGACCTATTGCCTGCAAGTGGCAACCTTGCATACAAAACTAGTCAACCTGTTGCCAAGCGGAACCCGAGCCGTATACTTAGGAACCCGCGTTTGGAAGATATCATATTGAAAAACTGTGGCTGGTCAGCGTAACGCACACGCCGATGCGAGAGCCGCTCAGCAACAAACCACTAGACTGCTTCTTGCTAACCCAATGCCGGGCGTGCAACACAACGATTTGCTGTATCTTGGCCCGGACAATAGCGGCTTTGGTGAGTTTGACTTCGCGAAGTCAAGTGCTGATCCATTCCAAGGTGTAGCTGTACAATATTCCGGCTTATCACCTGGAAACCAATGGAGTCAGGATCGTGTGCCCTTGTTCCATCTGACTCTGACAAACTGACATACTGAAGATTGCCAGAACAAAGCGTATACGCCAGTGGGTAAGTGGGTAAGTGAGGTGTCCCTTTGGTTTCCATTAAGCCAACCCCAACATCAGCTTCCCAGAAAAATACAAAAACAAATCTTGTGGCTTGCTTTGAAGGTTGGGGTTTGCTCATCCGTCAAGAACCCGAAAATCAAATCCCAGTCCAAGGTTCCGGCATTGCTGTCCGAGGTGGCCAACACAGGAGTGAGGCGTAACGCCTGGCGTTAGAAGCCGAGGGTTTCTGGTGAAAAAATGGGGAGGACAAAACGGTGAAATCCCGGAGTGTTCGGGGAAAGGAAGATATGGGGCTGTCTCTTTTTGAAGGTACCACCTCTTTTGGTGAATTTTGAGGAGAAGCCAAAAGGAAACCATCATTTTGGTTGATCGGGAAAGAGAGGGTGGGCGAAGCTGATATGCCTTGAGTCGTCCCTGCGGTCGTTAATTGGCATTCCTACTCTTCATAACTATTCTCATCCAGTCCCTTCTGGAATAACAGATTCTCTTTGCCTCCTTTTCCTGTTGCTAATCCCATTTCCTCATTCTAGGTTCTCAGCTGTAATGACTTGTCTTGACGTAGGAATGGAGGCCGGGGACTCGAAGAAGAGATGGGAGAGAAGGGTCTGTAATGCTTCACTCATAGGTACTGGGATGAAAGCCCCTAAAGAAAGACACACCCACATGGAGAATGGTGACTCATCAAATCCGAGACAGAGTGCAGTCTGCAGGGTCGCAACTTGTTGGCTGGTACAACAAAAGTGAGCTGCCTGTGTATTCAGAGAGGGGCCTCAACTGCAGGGTTCTGCCTGCACAAACAAGTGCCTGTCGCGCTTGCGAGACTCTGTGGCATTTCAGGCGCGCAGCAACGCAGCGAACTGAAGATGAGCTTTCGTAGAGTTGGTCAATGCCAGGTTTTCTTTCGAGTCATGATGAAGTATGGGAGTGCTTTTATGGGCGACCCTTTGGTGTACATCATTTAGGTGGGGATTCACGACCACCAACCACTGTGGAGTTAGTTACCCATTCATATGTGTGTCGTACTGCGGGCCCTGGAAAAGCTGCATAAAAGCATTGAGAAGCTCGAAGAATCGCCCGGGACTCCTTGCCCAAATTGAGCCCTTCGCTGTGTGGGACATGTAAAACTCCCCATATCCCTGACCTTGCATTCAAGTTCACACCCTCAAACCGTTTTTGCCTTTCTCGATTCGGTGGTTGCGTAACACAATATGGTTTCCAAGCGGCACGAAGCGTGGAGCTAGCTCAGTTGCAGCTGGAATTTTATTTGAGTGGGAGGCTTGAACCACTGCGAGCCATATCTTCACGGCTTAGAACGACATGGCATCCAGGCAGGTTCAAACGAGCCCGGCCTTGGCCCAAAAGTGCAGGATCTCCACGGAGACACCTTAGATAAACCCAAGCCAGGCTTGAACCACGTCAACCGGGACCTCAAGGCAAGGCAGTTATTCGTTTCCAAACATCCACTCCACATCTCAAGCAATCTCCGATGGCCTGCGAGTCAGCTAAATGGGGGTTGATCAAATGGTCCGGTAAACATGGGATGACCATTAAGTTGGAAAACCGCGAAAAAGCTGATCTTTCAACCACTAAAAAGGGGAAACAATACGAAACATGGTCATTTGGAGGCCGAAGGGTTCACCAAACTCTCGCAGAACGAGGCCTGCGGAAGGCCCGTGCTTTGGCTGAGGCGCTCGTCTTCCCAGTGCCTGGCGGGCCCTGAACCACCTCAGCTGAGGCTCAACGAGAAACGCCTCGGGTTCATGGCCTAAGTGGCAGTCAAATGTAACAACTTGCTGGTGCGAAAGGTAGGGAATGTGGGAATGAACGTAGGGGTCCCCGCGCACCAGTTGGATGGTTTGTCTCGGGGTCATTCCAATTCGCATTCCCTGCATCTCTCGCATCAGCAAGTTAATGTATTGCTTCGTCCATGTATCTATTTTGCGAGTTGAAGCTGACCTAAAAGTTGCTCCGCTCTTAAAGAGGCTGTGACACCTGTGATACCGATGTGTGCATCCTTGTTGCACAGGGGATGGTCAGTAGGCTCTTTATCTATCATTTTCTTCTTTACAAGCTCACTCATCAAGTGGACTTGATTGGGTAGCCGAACCAAAGGCAAAGTTCATGATGCCATGCACCAATCCGCTGTGAGAACTGGCAGAGAACGTAAACTTGTAGATGCCGTTCAGTGTGCCTCCTGCTTGTAGGCAAAAACTTGGGTTCTTGGGCCGCCACCGTGCATGTCTGGCGCAAAGAGGCGTGAATGGCGTTCCTGCATCGCAAGCAGCGACAAAGGGCTGAGTGAGTTGAGCGAGTGAATACATGCATTTCATGTGTCTACGTGCAACATAACGTCGATGCCTGCCCCATGTTGTCTTGCCTTGGCTGCAAAAACTTGGCATTTGCCTGCAGCAGGCCAGGTTTTGCATCCCTGGCATCATCAGTCTGCAATATCGATTTAGCTGTTGTTTGGCAATTTGTGGCTTTCCAGGTCTCCGGAGCTGCAAAATGTCCCTCCGGACTCCGATCTATGTCTATTCCGTCTACAACTCAGCATTGCCAGCATCACCAGCATCATCTGCGCCGGATGCATGTGTTATGTTCAAATCTGTGCGCCAAAATGCAGTCTGATGCAGAAAAATGTGCCAAAAGCTGACTGCGGCCTCTGTGCATCCCCAGCATCCCTGCCTTTGTATGATGCAAGTGGTGCCTTGGTCATTCTTTGCCAGATGCACTCTGGGATAAGGCACAAAACATGGCAGGTTTTTCTTCGGGTCTGGAACTCCAAACAAAGTGTTTGCTGCAAGCAACCTGCGCTTTGTCAAGGTCAACGGGGTGTTCTCAGGTCGCTGGGATTGTCTTTATCACAAGTTACTGGCCCTTCGCCAAAAGAAAGTTGGGACGGAGCAGCGAACACACGGGTGTCTTTCTCGAGGGTCTGCTATTTTTAAGATACCCAGGGAAGCGCATTCGGCGCGCGTACGGTGTTCCGTGACCAAGACATGCATCTCATTTGTGTGGCTCTTACAGCTTGGCACATGCTTGTCGGCGAGCAGCAAGCCTAGTAAACCCTATGCAAAGCCACGTTTCTGCATCAGATGCTCGACTTGATCTCTTGGACTGGCTGCATCACCAGCATCCAGGGGTACAGGCGAAAATGGAGTCCTAAATCTATGCTCGCACGTGTCGTGCACACGTGCAAGTCATGCGTTTGTGCACCATGCTCTAGAGGCTGAAGCGCCGGATGTGTGTTAGCTTGGAAGTATCTAAAACAGATTGAAGGAACTGAGCACCGTCATCACCAAAAACCACACCACAATCAACTATCTATTGTATTCTTCTGTCTGCCTGTTGTGCAAAGATCAGAAAGGTAGAATCACATCCATGGGACCAATTGCCGAGTGCCTCCATCCTGGGTCAAGGTGAGTTTGCATGAAAAAGTGCAACAAACAACTAAGCGCATCTTTCAGCCTCCTACATGTCTACACGATCAAAGGACTCGCCAACTCAGTCCTCTGGGACTCATTCATGTGGTCAACCTGTCACTCAGCATCGTGTTTGGAGACCTTCTTTTGCCTTTCGGCCTGACCCTGTACGACAACCTTGCGAAGTGCGTCTCGTTTCTGCAAGCTTTCAGCTTCATCAAGGCACTGGAAGTCAGGCAAACATGTGATCATGTGACTTGAGAAGCATGTGCATGTGTCTGCCAATAAGCAACCCCTCAAAATGAATGGTTTCCCTTTGGTGTCCGTTTAAAGTAAGCTCACACAGTACACTGAGCAAATTGACACACCCATTTGCTCGTGAGCCTAAGACCTGCTATAGCTGTCGACCCGGAATCGAACTAGCGGAAAAGAAGGAGTCTGCCCTTCATGAAACGGCCCGGTTGTCCAAAAATAGGCCCGGGGTTTCATCCTTCCCAGCGCCGCGCCCGTACGGCAGCCCGACTGTCGTGCCGGTCTGCCTCTTCCACTTCTTTCCGCGCCTCCGAGAAACACAATTCGGGGACATGTACCATTCGGACAAAGTAAGCTCTCAAAACCACACGGCTCCCTCTCAAGTTCATACCTCTGAATTATCTAAAATCCAGCCTTCTCAACACAAAGTTATAGCATTCAAAGGTTCCCATCCTTTCAGCACCAAACCATTGGCACCCACTTGCGTTCTCAGGGAGCGCAACAATTGCATCTTATAGGACGGCTCCATGTTTCACATTGCTTTACATGTAGGATAAGGCATAAGGGTGTCAATTGCTCGTCGAGTGCCCCTCTGATTCGATCAACAACTGCGCGGTGATTCAATGTCTGAACAATGTATGTATGTTGCCATTAGTTTTCAAGTACGCCGCACAGAACCTTAATTTGTATATACACTCTTTCTCATCCTTCTCAATTTGACTGCATAACCCGCACATACCCACACCCACACACACACACAGACACACGTCGTTCCTAAAACGCGCCCCACAATTGCTTGAGGAATAGACACAAACAATGACAAACATGTTCGCACATGTTCACGCGCGTTCATGGTTGCTCGAAGTGTGCATGTTGCGTCTGCCTCAACTTGCTTCCAGATGTGACCCTGTGCTGCTGATCCCAATTCAGCATCTTCGAAACTGCACACATCATGTCTTACCGGTTTCCAAATATATGCCTTTAAACCAACCTTAACAAGGGCACCCTCAAGAATACAAAACAACTTGCAGGAGGTGCCTGTTGCAAGAACCTGTTTTTTCCAAAGGCTAGCGATGCGTGGCAAGTCTCTCGCATCCTTTCAAAAACTGATCACAAACAAGGTACCTCCTGCAAGTTGAATTGTATTTTGAGGGTACCCTTTTTGAGATTGGTCTAAAGGCATACCAAAAGACAAGTTTAGACACATACCAGTTCATTCCGCCCGGCTGTGTAACCCGAAGGGTAGAAGAAGAAATCCATTCTTGGGGGGGGTGCTCGTTTTTGGGTCGCGAGCCACCAAAAGGCCAACGGATGCCACCGAACTGGGGTAGATCATTCGAATGTCCTGAAAAGGGACTTGGGCGGAATGCAAATTCCAAGTGGGCAGCTGATCACCTTCTGTTTTGCCATTTCAAGCTGCCGGCTTTAGCGGGGGGGGGTGGCAAGTATTGGCGGTGCAGTTCACCAACTCTATCAAGGCCACGCCAAAGAACTCAAGCGTCGCAATGTCGCTGTCACCAGCCAGGTTTGGAGGTCTGTGGATGTTAGCCACGCCACAGGGCCGAAGTTAACGCGTGAAGCGTGCAGAGTCTGCGCGGGCACGAAAAAAAACAGAAAAGCGAGCAAGGATGGCAATCCTGCATGTTTCGTCTGATCTTCCGAAAATGCTCAATATTTTTGAATGCTTGTCACTCACCATTGAAGGCGCCTCCATGATTTATTTTCTGGGACCCCAAGCAGCATGCAAGCCTTGCTTTCACTTGCCCTCTTCATAGCGGCCGGCACCTATCTCTAGCTTGGGCAAAGTATAGCTCCATCGCTCAGGAGAGCTCTCAACCGGCATGTCCGGCAGCCTGCAGTTGCTTGTCCTCTCGATGGTCTTCCACCAGCTCCGCGTCAGCAAGCTCACTGCAACCTCGAGGCTATATGAACTCTGTGTAGGCACAATCCGCTGGCTGAGGTACACATAATATGACGACACGGAACCCCAATCTCAACCCACATGTGCAGTGCAAATATATACTCATGTTTCTTCAATCATCGACAACAGAACTCGCAGCTCTCTAACCAAAAAAACAGACCAAGCTTCAAAAGAACTACTCGTGGCTATACAAGGGAGAAATGCGTCGGGAGTGACAAGACAAACTTGAACTTGACATCTCAGCAAACTAACCGAGGGCCAAGATGCTGGTGTCACAACCAACACGCGCAAGACAACCACGCCTGCGCAATGCACATAGCATGATGCTACATGATATGTTGCACATTTGTGATTTGTGCTATCCGAAGGTGCAACAGCTGACGCCAAATTCGGAGAACCGGAACTGAAGGTCTATCAAGGCAAAGAACAAACTTACGAAGACCGTGGCCTCTGGAAGCCTGTGGAAAGAAGCTTCTGAAAGTAAGAGGGCTCTCTAAGAAACACTTTTACATCGGCAAGGGTTCTGCAGATAGCAAGAATATCTGTGTCCGCCCTTCTCTTTTTCAGTGGCCACGGATGCTTCACCTTGATCATTGTTGCGCTAGGCTCCGCTCCATTCCACGTTTGTGCACTTCTTTCCATACGCCGTACCGGTGTTACTGTAGCTGGTGGGTTGATGCCTCGATCCTCCCCCTCTTGCTTTGTGTCTGGGGTTCCGGGCGCTTCCTTCGCTTGAGCTTCTGCTGCTCTTCAGAGTCCTGGCGGCTGTCTGGGTGGGTGGGCCTAGCTAAAGCCAAGGAGGCAAAGTGCGGCCACAGCGGGCACTACTGTGGATGGACGAAATCTTTTTACAGTATCAGTACAAGGCTGACAAGAATCTACGCTCATAACCAGCGTGCAAATAATCCTTCAGGCTCGGGAAGCGGTCGGGCCTCCTGTTGGATCACGCGTGGCCCCTGTCTTGCGTCGAAACATGTCCAGCTGCCCTGAAGCGAGTGGTCTGTGGCCCATCCCTCAAGGATCTCGTCGTCTAAAATCCTCCACATATTTAAGCCATTTCAGCCGCTCACATATTTGTTATATGACACGCAAATAAGCGCCAACGTTCACGTAGGAGCCGCAACAGCCCAGCCCGTAGTCCACGCATGCTGGTCCCCAAAGCAAGGCGACACTGCCAAGAAGCTGTCACAAAATTCCAAAGTGTCACCCCCCGGGGCGGTGCG